>CAVMBE010000026.1:0-330126 GCA_963674455.1 Lecanosticta acicola | reverse complement strand
TCTAGGTCCAGGAATGGAATTATCCTACTTGGTACGGTCGAGGCAGCGAGGACATCACAGATACGACAGAGAGTAGGAGCAGAAGCGGGCACAGGGCGAGGAGTTGATGATTGGGGAGATCATGTACCGATAGGACGGAAGTTATCGTGGAAGTCATCATGGAAATCACTGCCAGGCGCACTTCGAGATCTGCTAGAGTCCTCGCCCACACACCGATCAATTCCCGCGGTCGATGCCGCTTCATCAGACTCAGACTATGAGTATACCGGGTCGTTACCCTTCGGACTCACGCACTGTCACAGAGTTGATAGGCATCGAGACCTTGACAAGGCTACATCTCGCTCGGATGCTTTCGTTATCACGGGTCCTCCGAAAGCAGTTCTCCTTATTGTACACTTAGCAAGCTCGTGCAACTCTGCAAATCTCTCTGTCGGGAACTTGATACGTAACGGCCTGGCGCAGCGGACATCTCGGCTATTCGCCCGATGCTGTTTTTCAAAGTCTCGAAAAGAAAGTTATCGTGCATCTCTAGCGATCGTTCGGGGATCTTATCCGAAAGACATCGGCACGGCCACCTCTCTCGAAGCTGGACCGCGGATTAGTGCCAATACACCTACTACGTCGAATTCCAGCGATAGCTACTTACTCTGGATTAGAGACGAGTCTTGCTTCTCTTGCTTCTCTTGCTTCTCTTGCTTCTCTTGCTTCTCTGACCCTGCGGGCATTTCTGGTTGTAGTAGCTCGGCCTCCGCGACCGTATCGCTAAACATAAGTACTTCCAACTTTAGAGCGGGGCTTCTTTCCTTCTGTTCTTTGTCATTCGAAGTCCTTGTAGCGATGCAGATGATGGCGGAGTCATTATCTTGCTCCCTACGAACGAAGGCCGATCAAGACACCAACGACTGGCTTCACACTTCGATGCTCAACTCTCCCGACCCATTACATCTCCCTCAGGCATCTACAGAGCCGTCGCTCCGTCCTCAGCCGATGAAGCGAGAGGAACAGTCCGGTAGCTGGCCTCAGACCAGGATGATGTCTCAGTCTCCGGATCCACTGCATCTCGCATGCCCACCTCCAGTCGCAAAAACGAAAGCATCGAAATCTTTGTATGCACCCTCAGTCCCACTCCCGGCTACGTTCATCGATCAAAGCTACCTTCAGACAAAGCGCAATGATGCTAGTTATCGCTCTAGTCCTTCCGCCATCTGCCAAGCGGCCCAGCCCGATGGCGACAGCGTGCTGCGCTCGACCGAAACATACGATCCACTTCAGTTCGAGGAGGAATTGATGTCTTCGCCGCATTCAGTGGTAACAAAGAGCTTCAAAGAGGCGGAGATGTCTTGGCCTGGTTACTACAACTTCGGAAACAGCAGCGAGAACGAATACGACGAACTGGCCGACGACGAGGACTCCGATTCCGATGGAAGTGACGGAGATGGGCCGGACTGGGTTCCTGATCCCGGACTTGAAGATTCTCGCCCACCGCACCCCAAAGATGCGTCAGTCGACTCAGTCCTCCGGAGAAAGGCGGAGTCCAGTGAATCAAAGAAGTGCGTGGCTGAACCACGGTTGGATTCTGAGTACCTCACTGCACACGAATCACAGTCGCCGGCAGCGCCAGGAGCGAGCCCGCGCTCGGTAAGCACTGTATCGACGACATCCAAGCCCAAGGACACGAGGACCCTCTATCGTGGATTCTTCAAGCAGTTCAGGAAGCAATCTCCAGTACAGATGCCAACAGCGAATGCCAACACTGCGCGAGCTTCAGGAACACCGGCCTCAGTAGCGTCTTCATTGAGTGATACATCGCACGCCAAGCGACTACACTCTCCCATTTCGTCCTCTCTGGAACCAGCTACCAGGAAACGTCGCAGAGTCGAGGGTAGTTAAGAGCAGAGCTCCAGACATCTCTCTCGCTGTGTATTGTTTCAGCGGCTGCCTTTCTGGCAACTTTCTGCTAGCACTGTGATCACAATTTCTAAATGATGTGAGTTGGAGTTTGCGCGGCATGGAATGGGATCAAGCAAAAACGATAAAGCGTAGGGTTGGAAACCAGCAACGCAAGATCGATAAAGATAGTACATTGTTGCTAGGGGAAAGATCTCCCCGAAGCATAGTATAAAGCAAAAGGGATAGCGCTTTGGGAATGACCTAAGACAACAACAGATGACGATACTTGTGATATGTACTGCATAGGAATGAAAGTTTAAAATGCGCGCTTCTTTGCAATGTACGTTGTACGTACCACAGCTGCAGCGCTTGCCTAACAGATGTCTTTCCAGCGGGTGTAACGAGAGCCGTCGGCAAGCACAATACTCGGCCTAAGTAGCGTGAGTATGGATCAATCGACGCTACAATGGACTGCGTACGTCTCGGTCGTTGTCTCTCGGGAGCGATAGCGGCCGAGTCGCTATCATGTCCAAGCCAGATTGCTACGACCAGGCTGCTAGACGCTGGACTGGCATATCGTAGAGACGTGGAGAGATCCATGCTAGATTGCCGAGGGTTTTGACCTTTGTTTTAAGCTCCAGGCGTGAAGGCGGTGCAATTAATTAACGAGGGAAGGCCCAGGGCTAAGAGTTTCCAAAGATCTATTCTACGACTCCGTGTATCTTGTCGATGGAAATTGAGTATGGACGGTAAACCGGTATGCCGACCAAGAGCCCAGAATTAAGGAGGAGACATAGGCGAGGACAGGGTATGTACTTTATCGAAATAAGGTTGGCGGGTACCCGAATGTTGAGCGGAGCAGACATACGCAGCGTGTCGACGTGCAAAATGCAAGATCTCTTGCCTCAAGATGAAACTGGCCTTAGTCAAGCTTTGATTTCTGGTGCTATCCCAAAGCCACACAGGAAGACGGAACTAGATGTGACAGCTGGGAGCAACCATCCATAGCTAGAAATCATGAACTAGCGATTCGACGTGATCTTCCTCTATGCTTGCGTTCCCACGAGCGAGTTCTCTGGAGGAATTCTTCGCAATGGCGACGTCCCAGGTAATTTGATACAGAGAGCAGACAGTTGACGCCACGCTGGTTTCGACCGGAGAGCGGACTAGTTGCGCCAAAAAGAAGTGCGTCGGCGCAAGATGGACCGCCAAAGTATTCGGAAATCGCTGCTGGGACACGTTGGCATGTCCGTGGTGACGAGGTCTCGACTGGTTCCACATTTCCTGCCACTTGGAAAACTTCATAACTATGATGAAGATCTTCACAGCCCCCGGATGAGCTCCTCGTTGTCCATCGCAGCGTCTTCTCGCATTGCAAAGCTCGTGGCCTCCTGTAGCTCCGCGCAATGTGAAGCGCCGTCGCCGTGTGGAGGGCCCCAAAGGCAAACTTGTGGTATCCATCAAATGCAATGTTCCAACGTCTTTCTGCCGCCTTGCGTCCGACTCCTATATAACGAATTCTTCCTTCTTGTTCCCGTCGCCGGATGCTTATGCTGCTCTGCACCTAGGAGGTTAGAGCACCGCAGTCGTGGCGCCCAGCACTGGAGTTCAGATTGTGCGCGAGATACTCGGGAGGTATCGGCGTATCTTTCGACCGCCGGAGGTGTACTCGAGCCACTAATGTTGTTCGATCGTTCTAAGAATACAGCGGATCGGTGCCTAGTACAGTTGCCGGCGTTTTGATATCGTGGGCGCTGGAGCCGCACGGATTGGCGCAATCCAGATTGGATCCCGGAAGTCTGCGTGCGAAAGGATACTGTTGCGGCGGCGCTCAAGGTGTATCGATGGTAGGTGTGCGAATGCTTGCGCTTGCGGAGGCTGGACCATGGACAGGATGTTGTGATCCAGCCGCCAGAGGCGTAGCGCCATCTACTCTCGCGCGTCGCGGCGTGCCAAGGCGTGGCATAGATGAAAGTTTTTGCGCTTTAATGGAGGAGGTGGTGTCTTATGTATTATTCCGTAGAAGCGCTCGCGTATGTAACGTTCGGCATCGCATTGATCACAGGCTTCTCAGTTTGTAGCCGCGGGCAAGGTGATCGGTATTGGTTAGAGCTGGGCAAGAGAAAGTACCTGGTCTCGCCCCCTTCCCTGCACCAGGTGTCGGGCGCACGGGAGAAACGATTTCCCGCTTGCGGGCGATGCTCTGGTCACAATGTCTCCCGACGGAATCTCGAGACTCTTCTTACACATTGAGTGTCATTTACACTATGCAAAGGCTACTAGAAGATTCAAGAAGTTGTTTAGTATCTTCATGGGTGCGCTATATGGCAGCCGTGGGCTTACTTTAAGAGTGGATCGGCCTTCGCTTAAGCAAAGTCGGTACGTATTTTGATAGAGATTCGTCAAATTTCAAGCGGTGACGACAGATTGCCTTCACGTGCCCGTGACTTGGCTGCCGAGTCCTCTGCACCGCTCCCTATCACAATCCTCGTCTCCGTCATCTTCCTCGTCACCGCGCACAGCAAACGACCCCCAACGCTTGACAGCTCTCCCACAATGACCATCACAGAGTAACAGGGTAGGAGGATCTTCCTTTCATGTGACAAGATGCCGCACTTGTCGCAATACCACACCGCACTGCGCAGCCCTCGAGGGACCGCAATTGCGGTCTGCTCTTGTTCGAGCCACCAGATGACTCTCCTTTCACTTTCATTTGCCTCATAAAACGACAACAGCTTGTGATGTGAACCGTCAGCATCAACTCGCTCTCTAGCATGTCCACAACGCACGGTGAAGACCGCCGACTGACAGGTCGCGCTTCACTCTCGAACCACCTGAACGCGACGAAGCCGAGCCCCTGCCGATGCCCACCTCGCAACGACAACCATTCGCAAGCGGGCTCCACGAATATCATCCGAAACCACCATAAACCACCCTTTCGAGCCGGCCTGATAGAAGAATCAAGTGACGAATGCGAGAGAAAACGGTGCATCGATTCCGGATATCAATGGCAACAGCAAGGAGATCAGGTGTGGCTCAAAAGAGGACCGCCCGGCTAAGCGGAGGAGATATTGGTTGTGTGGTTGTGCCCTCATTACGCTAGAGGATTCATCGTGTCGCTCATTCAATGAGTCAATGACTGGTCTGGGCAGAAGAAATCTGTCGCAGTCCACCTGAAACAGTAGCTCAAGTCTACTGAGACCACCATCTGAGTCACCGGAGCTTATTTGGACACCATCTGAAAACGCTGCCTCTCCATACCGAGCAGAGACGCTACACTGTGGCCTTCTTTCACCCATCCCTGATATCCGTGAGACCCGAAATTCCGCAACCAAGTCGAGAAGCGGTCGCTGACTTGCACCGGCTCCTCGAAGACGGAGGACCCACGGAGCCGACCTTGCGCTCTGTTCTGGCTATTCATTGTGCCCGAAAGGTAATACTGTAAGCTCCACGCTCTCGATCGGACAAGATACACGGCGCAAGAAATCTCAGTAAGTAGAAGCCATTCACCCCGCGGTCGTCGACCTCAATCCCACCTTACGGACATTGCATATCGCACTATGACTCTAACCTCCTCCAGACGAACTGTTCTTCCGAATACTGGTATACTGGGTCAAAGACACGGCGGCGCGATAATTCCCAACTGTTGAGATAACGAGAGCACTTCATACCAACAGTCTCGCTCTGCGAGCCGCTAAGCTAAAGTCAGGACCCTGGATAGCATCCGCATTGGACGATAAGACAGCAACTCAGGCGCTGAGAAGGCAAGCTTTGCCGACTGCTCGCGCTCTCACACCTTAGGCCTTATCGATATATCTATGAGCGCGTAAAGGTGGTCGTGTACTATGACGATACGCTATTAGCGATTCCTTGGAGGCCGATCGTGGATATATGCAGATGCACGAGAGTCAACTGTCGGTCTACATTAGCGGTGTGTCCACGTTCCATATCTGGTAGAGCGTCGTCGGCCTCCGAGAGTCGTTTGTTAGAGGGGCTGCGGTGTCAGTCAGGGCCGACAAGCGCACCTCCAGGACTGCTCATGTGATCCATCTTGCAGAACCACACAACGGCCTCTGGATGACCACTCACACAACTTCCCTGGGACCACTCTCGCATTCCTGAATCCGATCGACGTCTCACGCTGGAAGCTGGAGCACCTCGTACTACCCGTTCATGTTGATGCGCACCTGTTTGCAGCGCTGTAGCACTGTAGCAGCATGCGAACTGACAAGGATACTTGCGGCGGGGTGCATTGCATCTGCAGGTCCCATTATGCACGGACTGGATTTCGGCGCTCCGAGCCCTCATATTGCTGAAGGTATCGCGTTCATGCCGCAGAAGTCACAACGCTCCTAGGTCCCTTCCCGCCAGGATGCAACGGACCATGCAGTTGATGGTATTGCGGTGTGCTCACTGGATACTGTGGGCCCGCTTAAGCAGGTTGCTATGCTCGTCTCGGCTGGCTTCAATCCGTCATGACACTATAGGGGCATCTCCAACCCGTCGATCTGAGCCAGCTCATTGACAAACAGCTGGAAAATTGATGGTTAAATGTCATCACTCGGCTCTGCTCCTCTGTGGCCCATCTCCGACTGCAAAGAAGAAGTTTTGGCATCCCGAGCTTCGTCGTCCCGACACAGATTCCGGATTACTTGACGAGCGCCCCCATTCGACCCGCCTTCTAACTCGCTCTCCCTCATCTTCCATCCGAAAGAGAAGAACGGTTCCAACCTAGGCATACCTCATCTTCCATCCGAAAGAGAAGAGCGGTTCCAACCTAGGCATAGCTCCCAACGCCAAACTAAAAAGTGTGAATACGGTCGACATGGAGACTTTCTTCAGCGACAACATGTTCGGTGGTGAAGCGACGTCGGTGTTTCCATCGCCGCCGAGCGAAGGAGACACGGTTATCAGTCGGATGGAAGCCCCGATAGAGAAGGTGAAGACGGTGAAGAATCCGACCACTCCGGCGCAGCGATCTGTAGGTGCATTCTGTTCTGAAACTACTACATCCGCTAATAGATCCCTTAGCGGCGGACAGATGGCCGCAGAGTCTCCGAGCAGGATCAGAACACAATTGTAAAGATGGAGCGAATGTACCACGATGCGTTATGGCGAGCACTGGAAATTGGCGTCGATCTTTCGTACCACCCCCTGATCGACTGGCCGGACAGTAGGCATGGACCTTGGCGCAAGCGAATGATTCGGGAGTTGGAAGAAGGTTTGAAGCACATCACATCAATGGCCAGGGAGTTTGAGAGGGGGCTGGAACGCGGAGGTGGGTGCAATAATGCTCCTTTCTGACCATGATAATCACTGACTTCCATGGCAAGGTCATCCGGATGTTATCAGCCACGAGGATAGCCCGTGGACGGAGAGAAAGCCCTTTGGTTCCTGGACTCGGGCGAGATGGCATGAATGGTACAACTCAATCGCATTGCGAAACCACGGCAAAGCCTGGCAAAAGACAAAACAATCTCCTGCTTCTTCGATGTCCAGCTCTTCCCGAGACAACGCCACTCCTCCACATTTCGTCAATGCAGATCTCGATGTCTTTGGTGGCAGCGCTCCTTCCGGTATCCAAGAAGCTCGAGCGAGCGGAAATGGCGATTATTCGAGCCGAAGCGTGCAGGACTCGCAGGAACATCTCGTCGCTTACCTGAATAATGGACCACGCGGCCTGTTCCTTGTCGATGTTGATGGCTCTACCATTGGGTACCTTAAGGACGGCGCTTTTGTACAGAATGGTGCAGTCGTGGCTTCCATGCGCCGTGGATCTTCTGCCCAGCATCTTCTGAATCTCCATGGCGCACACGTCGGCAGCTTCAAATTGGGACAACAAGGTCCAGCCTTCTATGGGCCTGTGGGTGTGACCATTGAACGCGATACGAGCGGTTCTGCCACACTCTCGCGAGGGTTTTCCCTGGACTATGGTCGTGTCGATGACCCAGTGCGCAGTGCCATACCACATCAAACTACTGGTAGCTCGTGCCCAGTGCCTTCCACCAGCAATTCTGACCCGCGCAATGATCCTGACACGATGTCGTATCCCACTGTTCTTGATAACGACGGAGTTCCTGCACGTGAGCAGACCGACACGGATCCACCAAATGTTGCGCCAAGCGAGACCAATGATCCTGCCTGCCAAATTGACGACCAATGCCACGACACGCTCCAAAACTCGGCGAATATTATTGGCTGTGACTCAAACGCCTCGGTCGACAATGGAAGTGCCACCAAACCGCTGCCATACGGCAAGTCAAACCTTTCGGTTGCAGACGGCGCTGGAGATCAGTACCAGGTGGCCGCTAACAGCACGAGCCCTTCTGATATTACCCGCAACTGTCACTTGCCGCTCGCAGCCGGCGATACTCAGTACCTAGTGAACGGTAGATCCTATACCAATGAGGAAATCATGAGCATGAGCCAACCCGATTTCAATCAGTGGCTGGAGAGCTGGCATCCTCGGCTTATCTCCGGATCATCAACGCAGCTCGGAGAGGCCGGGAACCCATCTGGTAACGCAGATCCTCTCGAAGACTTGCTGAATATCGAGAACTCCTAATCACCTGGAACAAAGGATCCCTTGTCACCACGCGGCAGTCGCCTAGCGAGTTGAGTATCCGACTTCATTGCGGCGAGGCTGTACATTCCAGACAAGAAACGTTCTTATCGAATTGCAACTGCTGCTTTGACCGTATCTTCGCTTGGCCAGAAAACTTTTAATCGCTGCAGTCCTCCTTTCTCCTCACAACGACATTATCACTGATTCTCGACTTGCCTGGTGTCGAACAGCTATGCCTTGCAATGTGAGACTTCCTTTATTTGAACACGGCCTTGCAACGAATGCCAATCGGCATGGACTTGGATACCTCTGGCTTCATGACGCCACAACTTTGCGACATTGTCGCAACGTTTTTGCGTGACACTATCGATTAGAGACCTATTCTGCGGGCTGGAGTGTCCCTCCAAAAAGGTGTTGCGGCCTATCAATTGGGATCTGGAACGCAGAGCTCGTCGGAATACTACTACGCCAATGAATAAGCCAGGACTATACAATGACTGGACCACAGTCGATCTCCCTCGTTTCCACGTTCTCTCCGTTCCCCACTTTGTGCCGGTGACGACCGTTTCATCCTACCCTTCGGCCCAGAAGCATGACGATCTCAAGCTGTCCAAAGCGAATCGGGCTGGATCATTGGAAGCTACTTGTCCTTTTCCCCTTATTGGCGTACGACGTTCGTCGGGCTACCTTGTTTTATTTGTGCCAATCGTAGCGGCGAAACCGTTCCCATGCTGACCTCTAGCCTCATTTGCTATCTGGTCTCCTCGCTCTCCAAGCGTCGATTGAGACACCACTTGCTAGACGACTCCGTACTTATTGCTTCTGCCACAGTCGTACAAAGACCATCTTCCGAGTCCAATATGAGATCCATTATCTCCTCCAAAGTTAATCGCAATTAACATCGATACCACATCTATGGTCCCACCCGCAATTATCGTGTCAAAAAACTACGCAAGACATATTATGGCCCTTGAAGATCCCATGACACTGCGACAAGATCGCTTTCGGACGAACCGGCGCAGCCATGGATAATGGAGGAAGCGGTCTTGGAAGAAGTTAATAATACAAGATCTCTGAACTGAAGATTGCTATTCTACTCTTTATCGACCCAAGCTTGTCCCCGAAAATCCGCATGTTTTATAGCAATAAGCAGCAGTAACAACACCAGCAGCGGATAAGGAATATGCGGGTACGGTACAGAAGAGGTTTGACTGCTGGTGCTGCTTTAGAAGCGGCCTTTGGCGGCTCAGGTTCAACGATGCTCGGGTAAGGAGAGGATGGCGAGTCGATGGTGGGTTGGCGAATGTATCCAGGGAAGGTCGAAGTAAAACCGCTGCTGGAGATGTTGTTCATAGGGCTGACGCTGACCTGCCGGGCCTTGAGTTCTTCAATCTCCTGCTCCATTTCGAGGTTCTTCGTATGAGAGCCCTGCGCCCAGACTTGGAGCTTGTTGTATTCCTTCTCCATGGCATGGACCTGGGATTTGAGATTGGATATCTCTTGCTGAAAGACGAGGTGGTTGGACTTGGATTGGTCAAGCTGGCGCTGAGTTCCTGGGAGTTCGAGATTGGAAATGCTGGCAGACTCATGCTGGGCTGTGATAGCGGCGTAGCGAGCGTTAGCATTGTCGACCTCCTGCTGCTGCTTCTTGGTAATCTCCTGGAACTGCTTGCTGATGGTGCTGTCGTCCTGGCGAAGACGAGCGATCTCAGCTTCTTGCTGTTCATTTACTTCGGTGACGCGCTCGTTTGCGAGGGAAGAGTCCTCTAAGCCAAGACGAGCAACTCCAGCTTCGAGCTGTTCCTCCCGCTAAGCAGCGGTGGACTTGGCGTTGGTATTGGCGACAGCATTCGCAAATTGCTAAGGAAGTTTAGCAATCTCCTGATCGGCATTGAAGTTGGTGCCGGCTTTCTCGTTCATAATGTTCTCCGCGAAACGTTAGTGTGAGTGTTGATCCAAGCCTTCATGCCCTACTTGCTCCAGGCGCAATTTGCTTCGAGCATCTTCTGCACTATGTGTCGGTGGAAGTTGGAGTTAGCGACACGAGGCGGCGACGGCTGAGCAAAGGGGCGGCCAGCAGTAGGGGTGGAAGCGCGAGTACCAGGAGCGGGAATCGTAGCGCCAATTCCAGTGTGTCGATGACGGAGTAGTACGAACGTCAGCTGGTGTATACGGAGGAGCTGAAGTGGTCCGAGTGCTGCCACCGAACTGGATATAGAGTTACTTTGGCTGGGCTCGATTCCAAGCGACGGTTTGACTACTGCAGACGTCCTTGGAGCGCCAGACGCACTCATTCCAATCGGCCATGGTCTTATCGACACCATCTGGAGCTATGCCTCTGCCCAGGACATTATACTTGTCTGTCATCCAGGTCTTGGCGAACTCGCTGTAGCGATTGAACCCATTCGACATTCTTTTGCCAGGAGCAGAAGAGGCCTCGAGAGCACCGCCCATCGGCCGTGGTGAGATGGGCGATAGTCCACGTAGTAAATTCGGTAGCGACGTTGCGAAGGGCCTCGTCGTCCTCGGTATCGAAGCAGATCTGAGGTATATCAAAGTAGCATGATTATGCGGTTGCCGTTAGGCAGCACAGAACTGGTACATAAGGTTCTGGACCTTGTGGGCCAGCAGATCTGCTTTCCAGCCTGCATGTCCTCGTGGGAAAGATTACAACACATCTGGTTGAGCTCGTTGGTGGGAACTGGCCCTGTAGGCGCCATATCTGAGGCTGAGTTGGCTTGGTGGATTCAAGTGGTCTGAGAGGGCAGGAAGCCTTTTGAGAACATCTGTAGTAGATGCTGGAGTTGGCGGATAAGTAAGAGATTGAGAGAAGTTGGAAGCGACGGTTGGCCGAAGGAAACCGGGAGAAGAGAGCCTAAGTTCGCCTAACGTATGACTTTCAACAGCAAGATCGCTCCCAGCTAGTCCGCAAGCTGATGCATACAGCATGTCTCTCGTGTCGAAAACGTTCGGCCGTGTTACAAGAGCTCGCAATGCGAGACACATCGGAATGTCAGGCATTAAAGCCAGAGACGCACCAGCTCCATACTCTTGCAAGACACCGACACTGCGCACCAGTAGCCCTCAAAGTGCCAAGAGCTGCAGGTTCTACAAGCGAAAAGGATGACATCGCCGTGCAGAAAAAACTGCAAGAGTGCGCTGTCCGGGTAGAGAAGCCCAGGTTACTGTTGCGAAGAGTACCTCGGCGTTTTATTGTCCACAGTCAGGGGTAGTAGGGAGCTTCTCAATCGGCACATCATTGTGTTGGGATACTTCGGGAGAAAGTTGAATACTTTTCCCGACGCCCGTGTTCGAACCGATTCAACCGCCATCCACAAAAGTCGAAAAGTCCTCAAGTGAGCCTACCATGCCGTCCTCCCATACATTGTGAGGACAGCCACTCCGGCGCACGCTTTCTCTGCATCAAAGAATGGAATCTTGGGAGCCGAGTCTGGGCATGAGAAGCAAGTCGATGCCTCCAACAATGCCGGCTCCAGGCAACTGCCATGTATTGGGACAGCGGAGGTCGACAAGGCCCCCAGCAACCAAGCCTCGATTTCCGTGGCAAGTGAGGCGGGCAATGGTCCAGTTGATGCTGCTGAAGATGACCAAACCCGCTCAGAATCAGCCATAGTGGATGAAGATGACGCACAAGAAGATCCAGGATTCTTGGAGATTCTCCGAAGTGGTGCCGCATTCACAGCCCAGAGGATTGACTCGACATCAGCCACACCGCATTGGTCACGGTTTCAGATTCCGCATGTGAGTTCGTATGCAGCACCCTGGAAGCAATTCTTGCGGTCTCGGCTCGACACTGACGAGGTGGACTCGTGACCGCGAAGTAATCTCACCTTCGGACATGGTCGGCGCGAGCCTGCGAGCGATGGACCTCCGAACCTCATCATCCCGTGCAAGCGTCCAGCAAGTGTCCGAGCGTCCACTGCGCGATAGTCAGAGACGGAGCTTCAGCAAGACGCGAAGCCCAGCTTGGCCACGGTCGACACGAAACTAGTAGCACAGAATCTGGATCAGCCAGCAACACCGCCCACGATAAAGCACAGCGCTAGAGCCTCCGAATTGGTCTTCTGCACAGCAATACTCACCATCCTGTCTGATGTTATCTTCCTTGCGCCGCTTCTGCGTCCTCTATCTTGAGTCTCTGCGAACCAGCGGTGCAAACCTCCAACTTCTTGCGGGCAGTAGGTTCACTGTCTGGACTCCACATGGGTCCATCGAAGTGTAGAGAGGAAGTACGCTGGAGATGTCGACCGGGAGCAGTGTCCCTGCGTATACTTTCGAGGCCGCGACGGAGAATGAACAGACAACAGTCTTGCACACCGAATGGGGCGGCTGCGTAGGGATGTCGACGGTACAGAGCCTCCAAGTAGTGCTGCTCGCAGAACGGCCAATCCAGACGCACCGCAATGTCAGCTAGGAGCTCAAAGTCGCGTTCGGAGCAGAGCATTTAGCTGAGAATGCACAATCGCGCTCGCAAGGTGACTGATCTGCCATAGAGATACATCGTTGGCATTGCGCTATACCAGCGCGAATGTTGTCCAGTTTTCAGCGCTTCTTGAGCTCGCGCACCAAGTGTCTAACATCCCATTTTTTCTCGATTTCAAACCGCTCGCTCAATCGCATCATCTTGTCATATCCCCCGATACATTGGTTGACCCGCCCCACGGGCACCTTGGGCGAGTATGCCGCGCTCTTCACCACCGCCTCCACACCTGATGGTGTGCCCACAGCCTGAAATCTGGCGCGAGTCCCTGCCACGGTCGGCAACATCCAGTGTATCCTCGAGAAAGTGTATCGCATCGCACGGATGGCGCGCGCATCCCTGAAGCTCGGCGGTGATTATGCTGATAAGGAGGCGCTGGATGATCTGGTGGATACGGTAGTAGGGATGGCGCAGTGGTGCCAGTGCGCAGAGCGAGAGCTGGAAGGCGGGACGGGGGAATGGTCGTGGCTATTCATCATGAGCGGCACAGAAGGGGCTGTGTATAAGGTGCTGGCGGAGGGCGCCCGGTCGGTGGACGAGATTCTCTGGAAGTTATGAACGGCGGGCGGCGGGCGGCGAGGACAGGCGGCAGCTGATCGCCTCGATGACCGAGGTGAAGGATGTCGTCTGAGCGTGCATTGAAAATCAATCATGGGTGGATGAAGGAGAGACATTGATGAACGAATACGGAAGAGGAGGATGGCGTGTGCCCTCGGTCGTGTGAGAGCTTTGACTAACAAAGAAGGTTCATGGCCCGGCTATCTATATAAGGTTTTGAGGTGTTTTTATATCCCCTCTACTTAGCTGCCAAGACCAGAGTTTTTCACACTTAGGCATAACACTACTTTAGCAAGTGTAGTGTAATTCCTTAGTATATAGGCTAAGGATCTTACATTCTCCCCTACTTAGACTTTAGTACCTACTAAAGCCTTAGTAGAGCCTTAATTGTCTATAGATTCGTAGCCTCCCTCTACATACTAGTATATAGTTATCCCTACAAGCCTTAGCCTTATAAAAAGGTTATAAGCCTTAGGTAGTAGTATTTACTAGTATATAGGCTTTATCTTTCCTAATTAGGAAGGATATTTGCTCCTACTTACTAGATAATAGTAAACTTTCACTGTTTATAACTTGCCTATATAACCTAGTAATAAGGGTATAAGACCTAGTTATTAGAAGGTAAATAAGTAAGCTTCTAGAAGCTTATATAGGTAGGGGTATAAGAGCTTCTTCTCTACTCTTATCTCCTTCTTCTTATTAACTACTTCTCTCTACTCTATTCTCCTCCTATAATAATAAAAGCCCTCTCTAAGAGGCTATTTATATAATAAAAGCCCTCTCTAAGAGGCTATTTATATAATAAAAGCCCTCTCTAAGAGGCTAAGTATATATATATTTTCCCTTCTAAGCTTCTAAGCTCTCTCCCTTTACTTCTAATAATAACATTTATTAGTAGCTCTTATTAGAGCCTTAGCTAGTAGAGCTTATACTATATCTTCCCTTTAGGTACGTATAGCTAGTATACGTATTAGCCGTAAGAGTAGCCGTACTAATCTTAAGGCTAGCCTATCTTCTTTAGGGAGTAGTAGTAGAGAGCCGCTAAAGTAGCTACTAAATTTTAGACCTATAGTACTAAGCTTAATAGAAAACTAGTTCTAGTAGATTATAAATACTCTATAGGACTCGTAGTTCCGCTATACTTCTATTACTATAGATCTAGTAAAACTTCTTAAGCTAGCTCGTATTATCTTTATTACTAATAACTATAGCCTTATCTAGCGCTAGTATAACATCCTTCTAAGTAGTTCTAGGAATAGCCGGCTAAACATAACTCTATTTAACTAGATTACTTCTCCTAAGGCTAACTTTAATAATAATCGTAGTAATCCTAATATACGCCCTATAGATAAAGCTATAGTTACTACTATCCTAGGTAGTCTAGCTAGAACAATTACTATTAATCTATATAGTAGTACTAGCTACCTACTTATAATTCTAGGTACCCTACTAAAAGGGGCTATTACTAACTCTAGTCCTCCTAAGTAGTCTCTAGATATAGAGGAAGATAAATAGAGCCGTTATATTTAGTATAGCCCTAAAGACTCTAGAAAGGGTAGGCTTACTTTATGTCGCCGGATACTAGATAGTTAGGGTAGTTAGTTACTTAGAGGTACCTATACTAACTGTACTTAGACTCTAGGTTATAATAGATGCTCCCTAAGCTTAGGAGTAAGTAGAGTACGCTCTAACTTAGCTAGCCTAAGTAGGTCTAGTAGGAGGCCTAATCGTCTAGTTATTAATAGGGAGGCCCTTTTTAACTAGGTATTAACTAATATCCGAGACATATAAGGAGCTTAGAATGCTCTTAGAGGTCTTATCTACTTTAAGCCTAATACTATCGAGCCTACTAAGGATACTAGGGAGGGTGTAATAATTATCCTATTTAACTTTAATATTAATAATTAACTATAGTAGATTATAAGACGAACAAAGTACGCCTTAGGTCGTAGTCGCTATATAGCTAATGTAGCTACTACCCGCCTTCGTTAGGATATAGAAGGGGATGCTAATTCTAGTAGGGATAAGAGTAACTCTAAGAAATAGGGTCTTTCTAGTAAGGAGGGTAGTAATAAAGATAATAAATAAGTTTAGTTAGGGAGCTATAAGGGTTTAGGTTAGTAGTTCTTCTTTTACTTTTGCTTTTAGAGGTTAGTAGAGTTAGTAGATCTTTTTCCTTTTTCTTTTAGCTATTCGCTAGAGTAGCCTATACTACTATAGGTTACTACTTATAGCTTTTCCTTTATATTATAGAGTACTAGGACAAGTATAGTCTCTTATTAGGATTTAGTAGCCTCTAATAATTATAGAAATTGAAAACTTATCTTAATTTCTCTTTCTCTAAGAAGGAACAGGTCTCTACCTTAATCCTCTAGGTCTAGGCCTTACTAACTTAAGCTTATTCTCCTTATATTCTTAAGAAGAAGCTAATAGGTCCCTAGGGTTATAATCTCTTTAGAGAGGAGCAGTTATAGGAGGTTATATTAGTCTTAGTTCTTCTACTATAGAATTAGGTTCTCTAGAGGGATAGAGTAAACTGTCTTTAAGTGTAGTTCTAGGTCTAGAATTTCGCTCTATAACTAGTAGAGAAGGATTACTAGGCTATTCCTAAGCAAGCCTAGCTAGTACTAGGTCCTCTAGGATAGGTAGAGCTAGAGATCCCTCTATCTCCTTTACTATATTCCTTTGTAGGCTTAGCTAGCTTGTAGGCTGAAAGCTAGTTAGTCTTATTAGAGGTTCCTCTTTAAGTCTATTAAGTAAGGATTTTTCTTAAGCTTACTTATACTCTTAGATTTTTAACTTCCTCCTTCTATCTTTTAAGACCTAATCTATAATTTTTTAGTTTAAACCTATTACTAGATTATCTCCCTCCCCTACTAAGAATCTTCGTACTCCTATATAAACACGATACTAGCTAGCATTCCTAGTTAGGGAATTCTAAAGTCTCTTCTATTTAGCCTCTAGAATTATTAAGAGATTAGAAACCGACATCCTTATATCTCCCTCTTTATTTAGGATCTCCTTAATTTCTAGTAAACTTAGAGCACTAGGCTTACTATTTAATATACTATTAGTATACTTTAACTAGAATTGTTTAGAGCCCTAGTAATAAGTAGAGATTAAGCGATTACTATATATTAAGTGCCTTAAGACTCTCCCTTATAGGGTCTACAAGGCATAGGTCCTAAGCTAGTAGGCCTTCTTAATCTTAAATAGCCCTAGCTACTTAGGCTAAAGCTTTTTAGGTTTAGGGTTTATAAGTAGTACCTATTCCCTAACCTTTCTCCTTAGTTCTAATTCTACCTATACAATCTATAGGTTTATTAGGCCTCTAGAGGTTGTATGGTTTAGTAGCCTTTTATTTATAAGCTGTCGTGTATAGCGTACCTTAATAAGTCTTTTGCCTTAATTATTAATTATAAGCTTACTTATTAGGCGCTATTTATTTTCATTCTCTAAGATCCGGGGGTACTGTCTATATAGGAGGTAAAATAGACTTATTTTAGTAGTTACATACTACCTATATCTAGTATAGAACAAAGCCTTATAAAGGAATGTGTCCTAATAGCGTATATCTATACCTAGGTATATCTTAGTTAATATATTACTAAGAGTACTATTCAGATTCTTAACCTTCCTATTTGTTATTAGGTAGTAGGGAGTACTAAGCTTATAGTTTGTCTTGAACTGTTTTATTAAATAGGCTATAACCCTTAATAGGAAGTTTTTCCTATTATTAGATAGTAGTTCTCTTAGAGTACTATAGAAGCTATATATTTCTTTATATAGGAAGGTAGTAGTTGTCTTATTATTAGTAGAGGGCACTGCCCTTATAATAGGCTAGCTAGTTACATACTTAATAGCTATAATAATATATTTATTTCCTTCTAAGGACTTAGGTATAGGTCTAATTATATTAATTGCCTATCTTTTAAATAGTTGCAATTGTAGATTGACCTAGTAGAAGGGATTCTCCTTGTTCTCTAGCTTGTTAGGAAGCTGTTTCTAGGTTAATTAATAAGTAGGACACTGTCTTAAGAATCTCCTAAGGTCTATTTTTATTAAAGGCTACTATGCCCGGGTTTTAATATGTCTAAGGAGTCTAGGAAATCTAAAATAGCTATACTAGGTATAGATTCTATTAACAAAGTTATACCTCTAAAGGGGTTTAAGGTATAGTATAGTTCCCTTATTATCTAGTAGAATATACCTAAGATTAACAATCCCTTTATTATCTATTAGGGTAGTGAACTGCTAGGATCTCTTAAGGACTATATCCTTAAGGTAAGGATCTTATAGAAGTGTTATATCTTACTTGTAGGCAAGTATAGCTTCTATAAAGGGTTTATGTTCCTTAGCCTTAAGTCTTAGTATAGCTAGCTATTTAATAGTAGTACTTAACTTTATAGGCTAAGCTATGTTTACTAGTCCTTCCCTAACAAAGTTAGGCCTTCTAGAGATAGTATCTAGGACAATAGCTTTACTACCTTTCCTATACCTAATGTCTAGGTTATATTCTTAAAATTCTTTAGCCTACCTTATAATCCTCTTACTCTAACCTTTAGTCTAGTTAAGGTATTTAAGGGATTAGTAGTCTGTTAAGATAGTAATAGTCAGTCTATTTATAATATAATTACTCTAGGTTCTTAGGGCTTCCTTAATAGCTAGGCCTTCCTTTTCGTAGATAGGATAGTTAAGCTTAGCTCCTTAAAGCTTTCTTCTAGAGAAGGCAATAGGATAGAGCTTGTCTTTATTATTATACTAATATAGAGCGGCCCTAATAGCCTACTCTAAAGCATCTGTCTTAATAATAAAAGGTTTAGAAGTATTTAGGGCTATTAAGACTAGGTAGGACTAGAGAGCTTTCTTAAGAGTCTTAAAAGCAATTGTATATTATATATTCTACCTAATAGGTCGCTTCTTCTTACTTCTTAAGTTAGTATTATCTTCCTTTAAAAGGTTAGACAGAGGTGTAGCTAACTTAGTAAAACTACGAATAAAGCGTCTATAGTACCTAGTAAGTCCTAAGAACTAACGGATCTATTAAGTATTAGTTAGTATAGGCTAGTTAGAGATAGCTTCTACCTTGTCTTGTATTAGTTTAACTATGTTCTTAGTAACCTTGTAGCTATAGAAGGTAATAGTCTTAACTCCTAAAATATACTTCTCTACTAAGTAGAATAGGTCTACCTTACTTAGCCTCTTAAACACTTCTTACAAGTACTTAATATGTTCCTTTATATCCTTAGAGTATATAAGAATGTTATCTAAGTATATAACTATATTCTTCTATAGGAGGTCCCTTAAGACATTATTTATTAGGGATTAGAAGGAAGCTAGAGTATTAGTAAGCCTAAATAGTATTACTAAGAACTTATACTTCCTATCCCTAGTATTAAATGTAGTCTTGTAGGTATGCTTAGGTTTGATTAAGAGCTACTAAAATCTAGAGATAAGGTCTAGTTTAGTAAATATACTACCCTAGGTAATAGTGTCTAAGTAATCTTAGATCCTTAGGAGGGGGAAGCTATTCTTTATAGTAGTATTATTAAGGGCCCTATAGTTAATATACATTCTCTATTACCTATTAGGCTTTAGAACAAAGAGTATAGGACTTCCCTAGGGACTACTAGAAGGCTTAATTAGGCCCCTCTCTAGTAGCTTTTCGATCTATATAGTCTGTTCCTCTAGCTGTTTTAGGTTTAAGCTATAGGCCTAGAGGTTAATAGGGGTAGTATCTCTAGTTTCGATTACGTAATTAAAAGCTCTCTCCTATAGGAGTTTAGCTAGAAGGGAATCTCTCTAGAGGGTAGGGAACTAGTTTACTAACTTCTAGATTTCTAGATTACTATATAGGGGAGGTTTGTTCTCCTTAGGTGTAGTCTCTGTCTTAGTAGTAGTATTTAGGCCTTTCTCCTAAATATTATCCTTACTTAGAGAAGCCTTTCGTAGTATATATAGGTACTAGGGACTAGATATATACTTAACTACTTCTACTAAATAGAGGGAGTTAAAGACTTCTAAATCTAGGTTTCTATCCTTTAGCTTAAAGATCTTAGAGTTAGACTTAATAGAGTAGCCTTTACTATCCTTGTCCTAAAGACTAAGTTTACTAGCTTACTAGTTTACTATTAGGTTATACTATCTAAACTATTAGAGACTAAGAATTACTTTATACTCTAGGATGTCTAGGACTCTAGTAGGGATTTGGTCCTACTAGGATCTAATCTAGTATAGTAAAATAACTCTAGAATCTAATATAATACTCTACCCTATTAGAAGGAGTATCCTTATAGGGGGCATAGATATATAAAGCTTCTTAGGGAGTCTCTTTACTACTTAGTAGGAGATATAAACTCCTAAAGTAGTAGTATCTAGTATAAAGTAGGCTCTAGTTAGTTTGTTTAGTAGTCTAATTACACCTTTAATAGTAAACAAGTTCTTATTAATAGAGGTAAGCCTTTCTAGGGTGTAGTCTTCTTCCTTCTCTAAGTCCTCTTATATAGCTAGTTTACCTTAGGAGCTAGGTCCTAGAGGAGAGGTAGAGGCATTTAACTACTTTATAAGGTACTAAGCCTCTTTAGGCATCTTATAAGCTAGTTTTTTAATATATACTTATTTCTCTAGTAACTAGTCTTCCTATACTTAAAGTAAGTACTTAAGGACTTATTACTCCTAGTTTTCCTATTATGCTTCCTACCTTTCTTACCCTTACTATTCCTCCCCTTTATACCTTTGTCTTTTCTTCCCTTAGAACCTTAGGAGGTTCCTAGGGCTACTAATTGTTCGGTATTTTATTATAGTAGGGTATTTATAGATTTCTAGGCCTTCCTAGTACTATAGAGTTTTTTGTCTATATTAATAGCCTACCTTATATAGTCCCTAGTAGAAGTGTTTAATATATACACTCCTCTCTAGTCTAATTTATCTCTAATATCTCGTTTAAGGCTAGCCTAGAACCTCCTAATAAAGACGAAATTATTAGGTTTAGGGTTATAAAGCTTGTTCTACAAGCCTTTTAGTACTCTAATAAAGTTATATACTCCTCCTATCTAGGTACAGCTATTAAATTTCCTACAAATAGACTCCGTGTAGTCTAAGTCTATATTTAGATCTTCTAGAGTTTATATAGCATTCTTAAAAGCCCTAAGTAGGTTCTTTACTTTCTAGGCTTTAGTAATAGCTACTACCTAGTTAATAAGAGTATCCCTAGTAAGGTAAGTTAATACTAGTTACATTTTCTAAAGATTATTAAGTAGTGTTTTAAACATAAAGATCTCATTCTAGGCAATCTAATTCTAGACCTAGTTAATCTAGTCTAAGATATTATTATTTCTCTAGCTATTATTATATAGTACTAGATATCTAATCTAGATCCTTCCTATTAGTCTAGCTATAGAAGTAGTAGTGTTTAGAGCTTAGTTAATAGTAGTATTAGTTAGAGGGTTCTAAGGAGTAGCTACTATAGCTTCTTATATAGTACTTAATTCTTAGAGAAGCTAGAGAGCTCGCTAAAGGGCTGTAGTTACTTCTAGGTCGGCTCCCTTACTATACTCTAAAATGTAGAGGCCTAGGAATTCTAAGGGTAGAAAGTCTCGGTTAGTAAAGCGTATAGTATTAGGTAGGTTAGGTTAGTCGGCTATAGTAGTAGTTATTATAGTTAAAACTTAGATTAGGGCTATAGTTAATTAGGCAACCTATAGGCTTATATAGAGGGCTTTAATCTATCTATTCTTAGAAGAAAAGATAGAAGGTATCTTAGCTACTAGATGTAAGAGCTTTAACTAACAAAGAAGGTTTATAGCCCGGCTATCTATATAAGGTTTTAAGGTGTTTTTATATCCCCTCTACTTAGCTACTAAGACTAGAGTTTTTTACACTTAGGTATAATACTACTTTAGTAAGTATAGTGTAATTCCTTAGTATATAGGCTAAGGATCTTATAGTCGAGAGTAGAAATACTTACGTAACGTTAGACTTAGTAGCTTTACGCCCGAGGCTTTCCTAAAGCCCGCCGCTAGTAGCGGTAAGCTAGTATCGCAGTCGAACCGTAGGACTATAGAGTTAGGATATAAGTGGACGGATATTGGAAGTAGGAAAAGAACGAGGTGTCACCTTAATTTGAAGCAAATCAAATCTTTAGTAAATATTGGTGTAGCAATCTAAGGGCCAAAATTTAAAAATAAGCGTGGCTCCGAGGAAGATAGCTCGGTGTTTTGAGGATGCTAATGCGATGCGGAAGCGATGCGAGAGAAACAAGTGTCGGTCCCGTTACAGCTTCATCGAGGTGAATGTGTAGATTGGAACGAAGGACAAAGGTATCGTTTTGATGACTGACCATCAAAGCTTTGTTAGGGTTGGTGTCAGCATTGATTCGCGAGAAATTGATTGAAGCCCCATCAAGCTTCGGGCGGCTACGTTAGCAATCACGACTTAGCAGCGCACGGATGTTGACCAGTTAGGAGGCGCGGACGAAAGTTCCACCTCAAATTCTTCAATGTTACGACCACCATCGGCTCCCTCGAAGACCCAGCACCACAATTATTCGTTGTGTATCGAACATGTGCCGCAGACGAACTTCATGGTTCATCCTCGGCCAACCCTCATGACCGCACAAAGCACGCTCAAATGCCCTCTCTGCTGAGGCTCTCTCGAATCCGCAAGGTGCTCCATCGGTCTCAACGGGCAAGACAGAGCAGATTCCGCTACGACAGTGGATCCATTTTGGTTTGCAATCTTCACGATGAGAGAGTAAAGTCCTGGCAGAAATGATCAATACACAGATTCATTTTCATACTATTCCGAGCATCTTCTAGAATCCAGAATCCAGAATCCACTGTCCAGCTTCTCCGCATTATAAACTCCGGAACCCGCACCCGCAGTCGCAAATACCGACCTCACCACCCACTGTCGCGCCATCACCAAATTGCCCGCTCGTTAGCACCCGATATCGCCAGAACAGACCCAGACGAAACAAGATGCCGGACTTGAGACAGAGAAAAGAGGACGGAACAGCGGTAACTGAGGAGTTCAAGAAGCGTGTACCTGGCGGAAAGCGTATCAAGCGAGAGTCATACGTGCTTGGACCAGACGTCAGCTCTATTATGCTGTCAAAGCAAGGGAGGTATACGAGAAGGGAGGACAATGAGTATACTAGGTTGCACCGTGTGACCATGGAGCAGATCCTGCAGCCACAGGGGGAACTTCGTCAGATGGTATCGAGAGCACCGGAGAGTCTGGCCGCAAGTCACACACTGTCTCCAAGGGCACGACGAATATGACCGACGTCAGCTCTGTGGCTGGCGAAACCGAACCTCGACGGGATCATAACAGCAATTCCAGCCCGCCTGCAGATTTCTCACCGCATGCCGGACACAACAACTACACTGAGACTGGAGAAGGAGCAAAGGGATTCGCATCAGGCTCAAACAACTCCCCACTTGAGAGCGCCGGTCGTGATGACGCCGAGGGCGATGGCGGCGATGGTTAGTCTCGTGGCCCTTCCGAACCATCCGCTCTTGAAGTCTTCCACGCAACGACAGCACCTCGGACAAGGGAGGAAGCGGCCATGGTAGTGGTGGTACTCCCTGGTACTCTCACTGCAGCCGCAATCTGGTCGGGCTGTTGTTTCTCACCGCTCTCTACATCATCGTCTGGCTCCTCTCTCCATCCAGACCTCCTACGCCTCCGCAAGCTACTCCGCCTGCTGCTTCCTTGGTGGAAGTCGGACATGTACAGGTGCGCGACGACGGACTGCGCCTGGAGTACATTCCTTCAAACAGAAGGATATCTGGCTTTCAGAATGATGGAATCGGCTACTGAGAAGGACATTGATGATCCCAAAAGATCTTCGTTTTTGAATGGACTTCGCACACACACTCTCTTCCCAACGATCCATTGCGCTCATTGCCCTTCGCAACATGGAGGTCTGGACTTCTGGTTTTCACGATACTGGTGTTCCACCATCGCCACTCCTGTCCGGACCCGGGCATTCGCCATTCCAGGGACTCTCTGTCCTTAAGCGCGTCCTACTACATTTTCGAGCCAGGGTCGGCAGCCGCTTCGTAACATCTTTTCTCTCTGAATTGGCATCTATTTGCGAACATCCGCATCTCGGAGATGTTGAAGGAAAGAACATGGGATGAATACTGTTGTAGGATGAGGTAATGGCTATCACAAATTGACTTTTGGCACATCATCCCTTGCTCTTTTTGAAGCTTTATCGCCTTGCCTGCTTTTCCTGCACTGACGAGTCTTCTTCGCTTCAGATCTAACACGAGATCTTGGATTGAATACTTCCGCTCGCGATGCGCCACCGTTCGAGCAATCAAACCTTGGAGTCTCGGCTGCACCGACGCCGGTGCTAGCCGCATCCTGATACCCGTGCAGTCGTGGCTGTCTCGGAGGCCGAAACAACCTGCATTGATGCAGCAAGGGGAGCAAGAGAAGCACGAGAAGCACGAGAAACATGAAAAGGAAGAGAAGCAAGAGAAGCATGAGAAGCCACAGTTGCAATGGGTACCTGCAGCTACAGCAAGCGGAAACTTGGCCCTCCCTTTACTTATATCAGCCGTCCTGAACTTCGAAATTCCCCCGACACCAAATCCGACCTGATCGAACATCAGGCCTTGCAACAACCCACCCAAGGATCGAAATCTCATCGCCATGGTCTCGCAGAAGTATCTCACTGCCCGACCAGCTATCGAAGCCTGGATTGCCAGCTTCGAGAACCTTTCCGAAGTCACCGGCGACGATCTCAACGACCTCTACATCAAGAGGCTAGCCTGGAAGCAAGACAGCGACGAGGCTAAGACCAAGAGAAATCTACTTGTCTGGATCCGCAAGAACTTTCCCGAGAAAGACGTTAGGGGCCTGGCCATGACGAAGCTGATCAACACTTCAATGTCGAACGCTGCCATGAGACAGGTGAAGAAAGAGACTACATTAGCAGCACAATCCTTCGGCTGTCCACCGAAGGATGTCTCCCCGCCAGTCCCTACCATCAATCTCACGACGATGGAACAGCAGTTCCTCCCATCAACGTTGTTGCCACCGCCTATCCCGGGCTTGTTGGCCACCACTCCCACAAGCCACACAAGCGCCCTCACGCCACCTCCTCAGCCAAGCAAGGTTCTCTCGCCTCCGTCGCTTAACAACCCAGTGTTTCCGAAGGACGTTGACGGTCCGGATCCTATCTCCGCGGGCATCTATACCCTTCCTTCGACGAACGAGTCAACTCCGGCCCCAAACCCGATCCAAGACTCCCCTCAGGACACTACCGACACCTCCGTCCCTCCAACGTCCAATCCAGACTTCGCGAAACCGACGGTGACCATTCACGTCGATCCACAATTCTTCCACGAACTCCTCCTCGACGCCCACGTCGCCCTGAACGCCGGGGCATGGGATACCTCCATCGCGAAGCTGAGTAATGCTATTGCTTTTGTGGTCCTGACGAAGGAGAAGGAGAGACAGGTTTTGGCTTCTCGGTCGGAGGAGACGGTTGTCGTACAAGGGCAGGGAACGGCGGTTGAGGCGAATATGGAGGCTTGCTTGCCGATTCCGATACGCAAGGATGGCGATGTGGTTCTCGAGGGAGAAGAAGGTGGGGATACTGCAGGACATGGGGATGGCGATGGTGCTGCGCTTCGACATCATGTGCGTGGTGGTAGTGAGGCTGGAGACTTGTTCTTGGACGATAACGATGAAGAGTCGGAGTGGTCTGAGGAAGAGCTTTGATATGAGTACAGCTTGCCATATCAGGGACAGACTCACGCCGTCATCACAGGTTGAAGAAATCAGAAAAAGGACGGGAATATGTTGTTTGAGATAGGCTTTGCAAATATGGCAGCACAGTGGCAAGATCATGAGCAGAAATGACTTGCAGATCAAGATAGTGCGAATGACACGATTTTGAAATACTTCCCTCACGTCTTCTTCATTGTCTACACATCCTCGTCTTGAAATCTTCTCTTCATTAGCCCAGATACATCCAATCCACAACGGCCTGTCGGGCGCTTCGTTGCGAGTCTGTCAACCGTATCGCTCGTAGTTTTCGTTTCGCAGGTCGGCCAGAGTTGAGGGTCTCGAGCAGAAATAAAAGTTAGCCATATTTCCTACCTCAAACAGTCAAACTGGATGCATGACAGCTCTGTACCACTTCGTAGATCCGTTTCGCACCCGCAGTGCTGATATATCCAGAGGATAGGACCCGACATCTTGCCTATGGCGTGCGAAAGTTCCAGCCATCGAGAGCAGGTAGACTTATAGATTTTGATATAATAATGTCAGCATAGTCTTGAAAGCCGGTCGCAAGCGTCGCGGGATTGAAACGGCGATGCTGCCCTTCGCAGAGTGAAATTGTCGTATACTAGAGCATATCAAGGTGGATGTAAGCCTTGTGGGGTCGTGCTGGTCTTGTAAGAAATGGTGTTGTGAAATTTCGAGCTTTCGGCAATACTACTCCGAAGGTAGTGACGGGATCTGCGGCGGGATGATCCACGAAGGGATCGGCGGTGGCCTAAGCTTACAAATCCGCAAAATGGTTTTGCCGGTTTTGCTACCGTACCACCACACTCTCACACACCGTAATCGCAGTGGTTAGGTACTAATGTACTCGCTATCGACTCGCAATCTATCTATTAGGTCCTTTATTGTCTACTTTGTTATTATACCGCCTTAGGCCCTCGATTTACAGCCCTATCGGCTCTAGATTAAGCTTTGGATTCATGCTAGATATACCTACTAGCGAGTCGTATAGAGCCTACATAATACTAAGGGCATTCGCTACGGTATTAGAACTCTATAGATACACTTATCGCGATAGGGAGTAACTACTCGCCCTCGAATTAACTATAGTAGTAACGTAGTACTAATTAAGCGGATTACCGAGCTATTCTAGCTATATACTATTAGCGACAAGAAGAGCTATACTATACTACGGCTTAATAGCTATAATATCTCTTTAAGGTAGTATTAAGAGCTCCGCCGTACTTACGGCCTTAAGCGTCGACTAGAACACGAGGAATTAGAAGTAGCTACTACCTACGTCGATAAGGTGCTTCGAGTAGTACTAATTAATAGGCAAACCTAAGACTTTAGCTATCGTAAGCTCGTACGAGAGTTAAGAACCTACTAGTATATTATAGGTAGGTAGGGAATCGACTCGTAGCCGACTCGTAGCCCTCTTCTTACTATACTAATGCCTACTAGGGACCGTATCTACCGGATTTCACGGCAAATCAACGCTCTACTATATAAGCTTCGCGAACCACGTAATCGCTATCCGAATAGGCTACGGTACGTACGACTAAAAGCTAATAGGCCTAACTACGTCTAGTTAATTAATGCCTTCTACAAAATCGAGCAATTCGGTATTTAGATTTACGCCTATATTAACGTCTACTTACGCCGGATTATCTGGTTCTACGTTAGCCTAATAGTAAAGACAAAGTACTTAGTGTTTTCGTAGTACTATACTATAATTAACTATATCTAGCGAGTCCCTTAGCGAGTCCGCTCTAATTAAGGTGTCGAGACACCTATACTAGTAGACGCCTATCTACGGCTTCGAGAGCTTATCGAGGGCCGTAATATCGACTTTATTAAGGCCTTCTTATATACTACGAGTAAAGGCAATTAGACTATTAAGTACTAGTAGGGCGAGATAGCTAAATTAGCTATAAATCGCTAGAGAGACCTATTTAACTAGTATATTAACCTACACCTTTTCGAGGCCGCTAAGCTATCTAATCGACTCGCCTTCCTCGTAATCTATACTCTAATTATACGCTATATAGTTAGTTACTTTGTCTTAGAGTGGAATCGGCACCCGGTACGAGTACAAAACCTTAAGAGCTATATTAGTAGTATACCGGATTTGCTCTACGAGTATCTAGAGCTCGAGGACACTACCTAGCGTAGGCATCTAATTAACCCTAAGAGTCTAGCGAGTACTACTCTTAAGTAGTAGATAAACCGGATAGACGGCTATAGTAAGCTCCGCGGGTAATTAAAGAGCTTTCTACATTAGTACTAGGTAAGTAGCTCGAAATTGGACCGTACTCGTAGCCAATTTAGCTGTACTCGTAGTCACTCGCAGCTCTAGCTACCCGCCTATAGAGTTACCCCTCTCTTACTCCTACGCTAACTACGCCTCGCTACATACAGACCTTAGCTTATACCTACCTCCGACAACTCTATAATAGGTAAACGAACAGCTCGTACTCGCTAGCTACCCGTTAACCTTTAAAGGTAGCGAACCCGGATTCGGTAATAGGCCTAAGAAGCTTTACATACACGCTTATTAGTACCTCCGAGGAGTAGCTAAGTAGTACCTAGATACTAGTAGACGACTCGCTAAGTATATCGCGCCGACTCGCTTAAATAGCCTCGAGCCGTCTAATCGTACGAGAACCGTCTTTACTACTACTAGGGAGCCTCTATAAAGCTTCGTATATACTCGTAGTAGACTCGTAACGTTACATTCCTTAATACTACGTCTTATCTTTCTATATACGTCTATTATAGCTTCTTCTACTAACTTCTAGGAAGACTTCTATATATCTAATAAGGTAGATTATACTCTTAATTATACTAAAGAGTATAGCGATAAGCCCCGCTATAGTAAATGCGGCCTTAGGAACCCGTTCTTTACTATAGTAGACACTAATATAGCGAGTCGCCGCGAGTCGACTGTAGGCCCTTCCTTAATACTAGTACCGGATCCGATCGATTCCCCTACTCTACGGCGGAAGGAGCCCGCGTCTATAAAGGGCTATAGTAGCTTTACTAGACTCGCTAAAAGCTTATTTAGCCGTACTAATGCCGTTTTAGCCGCTAATAAGAAGTAGCATATCCGCCCGCTTAGTAATATAGGTATTAATCCGTTATCCGGAGAGGTATAAGGTCCTCGTACTAGTAAAGCGAGTCTATATAGGAGCACGCTAATCGCTACGAATCGACTTAAGGCGGGTAGTAGTAGTAGTACCGAGCTACGAGACGACTCGTAGGCCGACTCGCAGTCGTAGAACAAGGGTAGTAGACCGAAGAAAGTACTAAAGGGCCCTAAGCTTCACGTTATAGTGTATATAAGCAAAGTAGTAGTTAATGTAGTTAAGAAGGAAGGCTAGTAGAGGTGGACGGTTAGAGATAATCTAGAGCTAGTCGATTACTAGTCTATCGTAGGCTACTAGAGCGACTTTAAGGCCCTACTACTCGACTCGCCGCGTACTCGTAACTGGCTTTACTACTAGGCTTTATACGCTAGCTATATTAAGGTTAAGAAGGTTACCGGCCTATAGTACTACAAACGTCCGTTTATATATACCCGGTACGACAAAGAGTAGAAGCTCTTAATTATACTAAGCTCGAACAGTAGAGACAAAGACGACCTTAACGAGCAATTACTACTATTTAAGCGTAGGTACTAGGCAAATCCTACGCGAAAGGAGGTGGATATTAGGGTCGCTGTCCTTGTAGCTAAAGATAAGCGGTAGAATAGGCTTCCGAAGGACTACGGCGAGTCTAGCGAGTCTACCGACGACAGCTCCTCTTTAGATCCGGATCTAATAAAGAGCCTTAATAGGCGCTATCGTAGTAGGCGTCTAGGTTAGAGGCCTAGTACTAAAGCTAAAAGAAAGATAGCTAAGGAGGTAGTAGCGAGTGTAGTAGCGAGTATAGTAGCGAGTACTAGCGAATCTAAAGTAGTGCCTTCTACTAGCCCTAATAAACTAGCTAAATTCCGCTAGCCTACGAGTCCCTCTACGAGTGCCTAATCTACCGAGAAAGAGGCCTCTACTAGTCCGCTAGTTAGTTACAAACGTTAAGCGAGTCGCGAATTACCCTATCGATCCACTCCTTCGTCTATATCCGGTACCTAGGGATTAAGCGCCTATAACCCTATCGATATTATTAACCTTACTAATAATAACGACGACGACGAGCCTACGTACGTACGAGTGCCTAAAAGCAAGCTAGTAGTAAAGTAGGAGGCACGTATAGTAATAAAGAAGGAGCCTATAGATTTAAGTACTATTAAAGAAGGAATAGAGATTACTCCTACGGATTTAGTAGAGCGAGTCGCTAGCGAGTCGCCGGTAGCGACGGAGATTCAGGGCGATAGGTAGGTTACTAGCTTACCTAAGGATACTAAGGCTACGAGTGTACTAGCGGAGCCTACGAGTACGCCCCCGAGCGGACTAGCGAGTACTACGAGTGTACTAGCGGAGGCAATAAGGAATAAGAAGCTAAGGAAGGAGTATATAAGGATTCCGGAGTTTTAAAGGGTTATAAGGGCGTTAAAGAAGCTATAGCGAGTCGGTAGCGAGTTAGTAGCGAGGCTTTAAAAGGATAGAAGGGCGTATAGGGTTAATAGTATAAATATAATAACGATTAAAGGCTTAGAGATCTCTAATATTAACATTCTCCCGACTCGTAGGCTAAAATTAGGTAGACTCGCGGGCGATTTAGGGATTCTACGATCTCTAAGATTCGTAGTATTATAATTTGCCCGACTCGTAGGCCTAAAATTACTAGATTCGTAGGCGATTTAATCGCTCTAAGATTCTATATATCCTAAGCTACCCGACTCGTACGGAATCGTAGGCTAAAATTAGCTATACTCGCTATAACTCGTAGGCTAGAATTGATCTATACTATCTACTAAGTATATTTGCCCTTATATTTAGCTACGAACTACTCGCTACCCGGTAGCTACGTAATAAAGTCTATTATATAGTAGAGCTTAGCCTCTAGATTATTAATACGCTTATAGGCAAACCCTAAACTCTCCTTAAGCCTAGTAATCTTAGTTTAAAGACTCGTAGGCTTCTACGAGTCGCCTATCTCAGCCCTAGAGTTACCTATAGTAGCCCTAGAATTACCTATAGTAGCCTACGAGTCCGGCTTAGGCTTTAGCGAGTTATCCTACTTATCCTTCTACTTCTCGTACTTCTTCTAGAGCTTACTATTACAACCTAGGCGACCGTAGCGCTTATAGAACGCGTATTAAGTATATTCCTTACCTTTATAGATAATGTAATCTAGACCTCTCGTAGCGTACTACTTATAGCCGCTAGGCTTAGAAGATAGTATACCTACGAGTCGATTAGATTTTAGTAGTAAGTCTATATAAATTAGAAAAAGCATACCTAGATCCGTCTCTATTATCTCGCTAGCGTAAGTAAACCGCCGTAGGCTATTAGCCGCAGACTTACGAACCTACTTATTACTAGATTTAAGATTGTTTAAATAGCGCTACTAATCCTTATCGGAGATATACTAGAATATAGTCTTATCCTACGTCTCTAGTTTACGGTAGGACTCGCTAGACTCGCTAATTAGCTTTTGCCTATTCTTTAAGCTTCGGATAGCTTACCTTAGGGCTAATATAGTTGCTACTAGGGCGCTCTCGGGCGTAGACTAAGGCGGAGGCAAAGGAGTAGGTTAATAATTAGGCTAGTATCGGTCGTAGAGTCGTCTATAGATAAATGTAAGAGTCTCCTAGTTAATTAATACTATAAATTGTCGATTTACGAGTCTACGAGTATAATCTAGGTAGGAAAAGAGGTCTAGGTTCGCTAGATAAGAATGCCTTCTTATAAAATAGCCTACTTATTGTTAGTAGCTGCCTTATTGTTCGATATTGTGGACTCGTACTTATAATAGTATAAGCGCGACAATAGCTTTTAATTAATATAAAGCCGCGTACCGCTATTAACGGGTTTAATATAAAGCCAAAAGCTGCGCCTAACTTTATATTAACCGTTTACGTCGACAATAGCGGTGCGCGACACTCGTGGAGCCTTATTGTCGCCGTCGTAAGTTGTTATTGTAGTGGTAGAGTGAGTCGCGACTCACAGCGAGTGCCGCTTCGGCAGTCGGCAAAACCATTTTGCGGATTTGTAAGCTCAGGCCACCGCCGATCGCCCGCGGCGGGATCGTCCGAAACGCGGAGACGGTTGCTGGCTGGCTTCAAGCTTACGCGCAACATCAACACTACTGCCTCCGGCCCTCCTCCATCTTCAAACCTCGTTCTTCACCCGCTTCATCATCGAAACTTCAAACAACAGCACATCCCCCATTTTCACAGTGTGGCCAAGTGCTGCTATCAAGATCTGGCTGAACCAAGTTGCAGAGCAGAGTCCAGCTATTCTACGAGGTCGAAAGCGCGCAGTTGCGGAGATGAGCGGCAACACCGAGACACCCGAGTGGAATTCTGCGAAGCATATCAAGGAATTGCATATGGCGTCTCGTATCGATCAAAGTGATTCGGATGAAGCTCGAGATAAAGCGACGCCTTCTGAACAGGATCCAGCGGCCTCGGTCGCACTCCCGAGTTCGACATACACCTCAGCTCCGCCAGCTTCGACCCAGCCAGTCTCTCCCACCGCATCCGTCCAGTCAGGCGCCTCAGCCTCTCTCAGCTACACCAGTGTCTGTACCGACCCAAGGTTGACCGCTGCCAGAAGAAAGCTGTTTATGTCCAAAGTGCGAAGGCTGCCTCTTCCCCACCACTTAGGGCAGCTGCCGGAGGGCTTCCGCGAACTGGTTCGTGACATGCGAGGGTTCGAAGTTGGATGGAAAATCATATCGAGCTCGGAGGTAGGCAAAGAGGTTGTGGAGACCGGGACATCTTTACCGATTGAACATATACTGGACGAATCCGGAGAGCGAGCACTACATGGAAGAGATCCAAACATACAGACCATGAAGCGGCTGGTGCAGCGTACCGCGAGGAACGCTCAATCGTTCGCCTCGGACGCCTCGTGGAACTGCTTCGTAAACGGCCCAGTCCTCACGGAAGCACTGCGGGGTTCGCGTTTTTCGGACAAGCTCATTTGCGACGACATGTGAGTTCTACATTGCGAGTCCAGTGGTATTTTACGCTGATTCAAATCAAAGTACCGATTGTACCATCTCGCAGGAGTTCTTTCACGAAGACGCGAACCCAATTCCTACGAAACTTAATTTCTTGTGCATCGCATTGGAATTAGGCCGGCAATGCAAGCGAGCCTTGTACCTCGCCGAGATCGAGACCCTCAATCATACCGACTACCTCGGGCTTGTGTACAGTCCCATCGCAATCAGCATACAGGCCAGGGCAGACGGGGAAACATCCACCGAAGACACCCTTCAGCTTCAGACTTGGGTCTCAGCCCAAAGGAGGTTCCTACGTGCCGAGCTTCAGAAGTCTGGACGGTCCGCAACCCCATTGCCTCCACTACCGCTTGTTGTGGTCCAGGGGAGCCGATGGTGGACTTACTACTTTGTGGAGAACCCAAACCCTGCTGTGGACAAGGACCACACACTGTACACTGGTGAGTTCTTTGGCGACACGTCGACTTTGCGCGGCATTTTCAGCCTTGTTGCTGGACTGCAGCGGCTCATCGTCTGGGCTGAGGAGCAATATCGACCCTGGTTCATGCAAAATATTGTCGAGCCAAGGTTCCCCTCACTGGTGTCTACGTCGGTCCCGACCGATTAAGTGTACACTGAGGTCGAATGGCTCCTCACTTATCCGGCGCTCGATGAGATAAATATTGGAGGCATATGGCCGTAGCGATTACGGCGGCTGGATCCTCACAGCCCCTCGAATGCAACGACCTCCAAGGTTGCCCTTCGCGAGATGGACTATCCTGCTGGCATCGCAGACGGTCAGCCATGACCGTCCACTGAGCAGCAAAGCCGAGGAATTCCTGCGACTAGTGTAGCCATGATAGACCCATCGATAAAGTTCCAAATTCGAGAAATCTGCGCAGCGAACTTTCTCGTTGCCACGCTTATTCTAACAAGAAGCGTGCCTTGATTGTGTCAAGCGTGGACCTTTTTCAGCTTGCACAACGCAGAGATCGCTTCTTTAGTAACTTGACGTTTCGAAGTGGATTACTGTACCATACGGACCTAGACAGTATGGCAACGGCATCTTTCCTCGTGCAAATCGGTAACCACACCCAAACTTTGATACAGTCATCGCGACCCGAAGAAACCCACACACGCTACTACCGACATGATACTGGACGTGGCCGCTGCTTAAGCCCGAGGACGAGATGCCTGTGACCGCACATGTATCCAGTGAGTGCTCGAACCTGGCAGTCAACGCCATCCATGAAGCCCGTCGAAACGGGCACATATCCAACGACCGACTGCGGCACTGCCGGGAACGAGCTCCGATTCAGTCTCGCATGTGTTGCGGATCTCCGAGCACTGTCTTCATCTGGAATACCCTGACCACAGTACGGCTTGTCTTCGAAGACACGTCTTGGCCCCTCTCCAGGCTACCATGCCGACACACTTCCGAGGGAAATCGGCTGCCGAAAGCCACTGGGTCGGTCGGGCTCCGCTCCTTTCTCCTGCATGACGGTGACGAGTTCGATGCTTGCGACGGAAGTGTACTGGTGACTGGTCCCGGTTGCGTTTGAGCAGTTGCGCCTAAAATTTGATTTCGCAGCTTTTGGGCCGCACTTCTATCACAGATGGTGCGCAGAACCATTGGCCACGCCATGACCGAGCCTGATTTCGTCCAATTGAGGACGCGACTGTATATGGATAGGGCTTCATACCTGGTGTCTTGATACCTGGTGTGGTAATACTGGAAAATTTGCCCGTTACCTGGTGTACAAGTGGAGAGTAACTGGAAGAAACTCGATACCTGGTATTATGTCTTCGGAAAGCACGCTCGACGATAGGACCAGGACACAATAGAAAAATAATAAGGAACGAAGTAGAGATCGTCCCGCGACAAGGCAATCCTATTTCACATATCGCTGTCTACGTCTTCTAGATTGCTTCCTCTAGGCTCTGCTCTTTCGGACCTCGACACACATTTGTATGCACTACAGCCTCGTAGTTCACAGCTTTCCCGGGAACGGAACTGCAACTTATCAATCCCTGTCCATATCGTTAGCAAAGCCGGCTTCTCAGCGCAGAGAAGAGAAGCCTCCGCAGAGGCCGACACGACTCACGAGGGGAGAGGCACACTGCCGAAAGCTAGTGAATCCGAACATTTGAGGAATGAGCTGTCTTTTTACAGTTCTTGGTCCTTGCAGGACTATCATTCTCGCAGACTCAGACCCAATGAATCCTCCGGAATCCAATGCATCTGCCTCTGTCGTGGCTCTTGCTGCGTCGTCTACGGCCTCTTGTTTCAAGGCCCGATCGTGGTTCCGTAAAAGAGACTCCATTCGGCCACTTCAAAGCCTCTTCATGAGTTTCAACCCTCCTTGCGAGAGGCGCTCAGCCAAGTCGAAGCTTGTCTCTCGCGAGAGGCAATGGTCAGCGCAACAGGAACAGAGCTCACTGTCGCTCGTCTTGGCGGACGAGTCCCTCGCGTTCGTCTGCTTACACCTCGCCCATCGTGGAGGAAAGGGTATTGTGCAGCTGCGCTAGTCGTCCATATTACTGCATCGTCTTCTGCAGCATCTCGCACGGAGATCTTGTCGCGAAGGAGTCGTGACGCATCAAGAGAGATTCTGGAGAGATAGGTGAGGACTATCGGAATGTACAGACGAGCGGCTGTCGTTGCATGGAGCAGTGCACGGATGCTAGTCGACCGAAATTCGTACGCAATGAGAAGCGCGGTCCGGAGCCATCTCCGTGCAACGTGGCAGATCGAGTGTCAGGCCTCAGCAGGGTCCATGCCGCGACACACTTCATCCCTATTCACACGTTATCTCTCCTCATACTTCGCTCTTTCTTAACATCACAGGCCTCTTACATTGGCGGCGCATAGTACATGGACGGACTCGGCAAAGTCCACAGCATAGCAATACGATCGATGGCCATTCTGCAACCCGGGCGGTCGACGACAAGCCGAGGATCGAAAATGCGGCGTAGAGAGATTCCGTAAGGGCTCGTGGAAGGACAACGTGGGATCTATACTCGAGATTCAAGAGGATCAATGCATGAGATTGCAGCATGGATACGGCAGGAGTACGGGGCAGTCGGAGCCAAAGGCTGGCCAGATTCTGAGATTCGGCGGCATCTTGTCCCGGAGATCGTCTGGCCTGCACACTCCGACAGATGATATCGCACAGCAAGTAAGCCGTCCTGCCTTACCTCGTGGTTCAAAGGATTCGACAGTCGCCAAAGTTTCTCCCTGTCTTGAGAGACAATGAAAGAGACGAGCGTCGTATTCTCTTCGCAGGGGGAAAGCACTTGGTGAGCTCTATACTCTCCCAGTCACTGAGTCACGTACAGAATCATGATCCTGCAGCCTTGGTACCCTGCAGCAGCTGGTGGTTGGCGTCTGCTGCAGTAGCGATCGACGTTCGGTATCGTGGGACTCTCGATATACAAGATGGCAGCCTGCATGCTTATTAGCCTACTTTTGGCCTCCCGGAAACTGATCTCATCCTCTCTCACGCTCTCTGAACATTTCCGCGCAAATCAAAGCTGGATCAGATGGCCGCTGGCTGGTCTAGACAGCTGCTGAGAGTGACTGGCGACCGGATTGCGAAGAGCTCGCACGACGCAGAGTGGAACGGCCAGAGGTGCGACAGCTGTGAGGCGACGTGGAACCGCCTACATTACCTGAGCTGGGGCTCGGTGGATTTCATCGCGAGAGGGTTCGCAAGCTGGATCGACGTGCGCTCGAATGACCGTTGAGCGAGAGCTGGAGCGCTGGACTGAGCTGACTGGACGTGGGATTGAGCGCTGTGGCGGTGCCGTACTCCACTGGGAAAGCGCCTAAGAAGATGGATGTTTAGAAGTCCGCGACGAGTCGGATGCAGATTCAGTGAGGGCGCTGTGATCCATAGCGGCAATAGCGTCGGTACCAGGTACCGTGAGACCCTGATTCTGGCGTGAGAACAGCAATTGTCTCAATGTTTGAGTGCACGAGAATGAAGCTTAAGAATTTTGTGTGAAGTTTAGGACACTCTTTCCTTCTGGATCCGATCGATGAACGCCCCATCACTTTCCAACTGACCGCATGGAGACCGCATCGCCTAACGAACTTTCGCGATTTACCGTGAGAAGATCGAGACATAAGTCACACTGGTGAGAGCGATTATCAGGACCCATTCGTACGTCCGAAAGCGACGATGGTATACAACAAGCGGCTTTGGGAAACCCCAGAATAAGGTACACACCCAAGGCGTCCGGCACAGTTGTGCTGTAAATAAGCCGCACTACAGAAAACTTATCTCTGCCGCCGCCGAACACGCTTCGTAACGCTAGCCGTTGCTTCGTTGCTTTTCTCACCTATTACTTCGGCGCTATGGATAGTCTTGGATCCTGCAGAGCCTCTTCAATAGTGAGTGAAATGAACGGAGATCGAACTCGCGTATTGAGCCTATACTATGGCACCAGAGTAGTGCTGCTACGGTGATCTGAATCATCTAATAATTGGTAGTAGGCTCGCGATGGGGTTGAACTGGATTTATCTCCTATCCGTAGCTGTCAGGCCGCCTCGGTTGCATCTTTGAGCGTACGCAGACTCCCAATACGCCAAATAAGCCGCCACGCAATCGGGAATTTTTTTCATTTCTAGGAATCTTTATGCCGCAGTCGCTAGCACCTTTGGGTCGATGCTAGTCGATGAAGGTCCGCTGGCCTAAGGCTCCAGATCGGCGGTGGTACATCCTGGGTTGAGTATGCAACAAACCGCCAGAGATCTCGCCCAAAGGAGGCCCATCTAAAGCAAAGCCACGATGAGGGCATGAGCTTCGACGATGGAATACCCGGACATAATAGCAGCCGGCAAAAGGGAAATTTGAGCATAGGAGGGAAGAGAGAGGTCTCGGATATGAACAAGCAGCACAGGTCATTAGTATGGATCAGTTTGCCGGAACAAATCTCTCGCGCGTACGTGCTTCGTCTCCAGCGGGAGATTTCAAACCTCTACCAAACCTCACGAATGGTAGCTTGCATCTCACAAATTGGCATCCTGCTTTTTTCTTCTTCCTGCAGTCAGCCACACGGGATCCTCAGGACCGTTGGCACAGCTCGAGCAAAGCGAGGTATCTTTTCGACGAATCTCACAGTCTCATACTCACTCGTAACGCCCGACGATTGTCGACTCAAAAACCAAAGCTTCGTCGCTAAAGAAGTCAGCCATTCAGATTTGCAGACCAAGCACCGCGACTGCGGCACTGCGGCCCTGCCTTCACTACAGCGTGATCAGCGAGTGTTGCATTCCGATTCCGGCCATGATTTTCATGCGTTATATACTCAACGACGCACAATACATTCAAATCTAATAATACCTCCATGTATACACCGATTCCAATTGTATCAAACGTTGCAATAGTAGTACAATCGTTCTGATTTTCATCGTGCGAACTAAACGTTTCAAGTCAATTCTGGGAAGGCATAGTCAGGCAGCAAGTCGGATCGAACGGTTTGATACGGGGCGCGGAAGTCAACCTGCGGAGAAGTCAAGTGAATGAGAAGCAGACCTCCGCACTAGCGTCTTGGCAGGGCATGCGAGCGCGCCGATTGCGTCACAGGAGCTATTACGTCAGAATTCTGCCGGGCGCGTCTTCCAAGCTTTCTCCGACAAAACACAACAACCACAGCTTCATAAGCATACCCTTTATTCAGTGCCTCCCTCACCTTGCGAGCTCGCCAACTGCCATGGCAAGGAAATCCTCCCCCATCGGCGACGAGAGGGAAGACGAGCTTTCCAGACTGGAGGACACAAACCACGCCGACAAGAACGTTCGAAACTTGCGCACCTCCCGCGCCCAACCCTTCAGGTCACTGACGAGTAAAACCCTACGCATTTCCGATTCGAGCGGCTCCGAAGACGATTTGCAGCATCACCAGCCGAAACGCCAACGTCGAAGTCAGCAATTCCGCCGCCGGACGGCTCCGGGAGTTGTGCAGGATCAAGGATCGGCTATTACTGAGGCCACGACAAGTGACCGTTCAAAGCACGAAGATGGCGTCGTGGAGAAAGAGCTCGGTGTTGCAGACAAGACGACCAAAGCGCTCGAGAAGAGGCTGAAGGCAGCCAACCAAAAGATCCAAACGTTGCAGGCGGATCTGGGAACTCTCCAAGCTGAGGAAGCAGGTGCGAAAAAGTCCATCGAGGGGGATCGGAATCATGCTGTCGAGCACGCGGATGCGGCGCAGGAGAAATTCGCAGTCTGGGAAGAGCAAGCCGAGGACAAGGCAACGAGGGCGGCGGCGGCGGCAAACTCAAAAGCCCTAATCTTGAAACATCAGCTTCTTATCGTTGAAAAGGAGGTCGAGCAAGCCAATTCCTACATTCAAAGACTGCAAGAAGAACTCCAGACCGCAAGCAAGGAGGTTGGAATCGCAAGCTCGAAAGCCAAGAGCTTGGAGGAGGAAGTGAATGAATTGAAGAAGCAACTCGAGCATCATCATGCCCGCCACCAGTACGAGTCTCTGCAAGCTGATCTGTCATCTCTCACCTCGACCGGGACATCTTTCTCGGCAATCAGCGCAATCCATGATTTGCAAAGAACCTGCACTTCCATCTCAGATCTCAAGGAGAAAGGCTATCCAATCGAAGTCGAGAAACTTCTCAAGACTCCCGGGTTTGTTAAAGATACGAGCAGGATAATCGCCGAGTTTTGCGTGAAGGAGCCGGAAAAGCTGGGCGAGATACTGGGATCTTTGCAGGGAGACTGGGTCTCAGATGCAGGATGACTGGTCTTGGGTACAATTCTTTTTGTGAGCGTTGAGTGATCGAAGGGCATGCTTCGGGATCTTCTTGCCGCCGAGGAACTTCAAGCAGATGGATTGCCGCGAAAGCCATTGTGATCACAATATCGCGCACTTGAAGTACAATCCCGAAGTTGAATTACTTAATTCATTCATTAATCGCATCGTTGTTACAAAAATGCCCGTTCCACTGCGATGGAATATTATAATGTAGATTCTTGTAGGTGTTGACGGTGAGCTCCGCGAGCAAGATCTCAAAGTAAAGGTAATTTGATAGAGAAACTCCAAACATTGTAGCGCTTTCCGAATATGGGCAAAGGTTTGGTACCAAGGTCGGAATCGAGAAGGAACTTTCGAATGGCCTGAGGACATCCTGATTCGCAACTACTGGAACTGGCGAAGATGTCTGGTACCATGGTCGGTTTTCGGAAGGCACTCTGGACGAAGGAAAAAGATTTGGGAGGAAGTGGCTGGTACCAAAATCGGAGAAAGAGCTCTACGGCTGTTTGGGTGGGATCTGCTACTTCTGCTACGAGCTGTCTTGTTACTTTTCTGTAGCCAGCGAGCAGCTCACGAGTTCTTTTTGGGGGTCTTTTGTCGTTTCGCTCCGTCTCCGTGGTGGTATACAAATCTTCGTCAAGACTCTCACTGGCAAGACTATCACCATCGACAGCGTCAAGTCCAAGATCCAAGACAAGGAGAGCATTCCACCAGACCAGCAGCGCCTGATCTTCACCAGCAAGCAGCTCGAAGACGACCGCACTCTTCCCGACTACAACATCCCGAAGGAGTCCACCCACACCTGCGTGGTGGTATACAGATTTTCGTCGAGGCACTCACCGGCAAGACCATCACACTCGAGGCAGAGAGCTCTGACACGATCGACAACGTCAAGTCCAAGATCCAGCATGGCCCCCGCTTCCGTTCTTCAATATGACCTGGTCAAGGCCGATGTCCTCCGCTCTCTCCCCGAAGACCCCACAGCCGCGATGCGTTCTTGCCAGCAATATATTATCGAAAACATTTCGCAGCATGAAGAGACGGCTATTCGCATTCATGTATATTTTTCCTGGATGAAGGAGACTTTCCCGGAGACGACAGCTCGCTGGAAAGCCACTCTGGGGGAGGAAGAAGCGCTGGATACCGTTTACCTCGCCGCGCAAACCAGATATGCCGAGCAGCGTCGGCTGGAGAATGCCGTGTGTAGAAATTGGCCTGACTGGGACTGGGTCGTCCCGAGAAAGAAGACTCCTCCCCATTACTCCACCAAGACGCTTAAGGCGTTGAAGAAGCTTTCTGGTATTCAACCAGACCATGTCTCGGCCGTGAATGAGATTGCCGACCAGGCCGTTGCTCGTCTGAAGCGTAAAGGCGGTCGGCGCACCAAACATTTGGAGCCGAGGGACATTGAGGTAGTCATAGAGATAATGGAAGCAGACCAGGTCGAGCAGGTCGAGCAGGCCGGGCCGGAAGAGCAGGAAGAGCAGGAAGAGCAGGCAGAGCAGGCAGAGCAGGCAGAGCAGGCAGAGCAGGCAGAGCAGGCAGAGCAGGCAGAGCAGAGCGACTCGCCCTCGATCGAAGCTGGCCGCGGCGGTAGTGCACCAGTCAACGACGATGAGACCTGGGAGGACTTGCGAGCCTCCATTCCTCCGATGCAGCAGGATGATCACCAGCCGCCTGGATCGAACAAGCGCTCTACACCTCCGGCCGCTGCAGAAGGAGGTGAGCCCTCCAGCAAACGTCTCCGGGGGCGTGCCTCCATCGAAATCGGCGACCTCGATGCCTCGCGGATCGGTGCTCTGCACAAGAACAGCACCGTCTCGGCCATCCTGGCCGTAGCTGCTCGGCGCACCAGCGCTGATGAGAGTGCGGTCCTCTCTGCTGCTTCTGCAGAGGAGAGACAGGCAGCTTTGGCTCGCCTGGACGAGTCCGTCGAGGCCGTCGAAATTTTGAAGAAAGCTCTGAGCAAGATGCCAGAGCACTGGCTTGCTCGCAACGCATAGATCGCCGGAATGCGTTGGTTTCATCCTCTCATCCTCTCTCTCCGCAAGGCTCGGAAGCCTCATGACCGAAGGAAATAGGCATGCCACACCATCTGAAATTGTTTTAGATAGTTTCTGTATTAAGCAAGGAACATTTTGAGCTGGCATGGAGGCCTGAGTATCGCTCAAGATCTGAACTCGTCTTTCCATTTCTTCTTGGATGTATTTCCCTTTCCGATCCCAGCCACTATAGATTGTACTTTCCCTACAGCTTCAAGGTCGCCAGGAGCAATGCGGTATCTGAGAACATTTACAGAGTGGAATAGGTCGTTGGTCTCCGAAACTTTCCAATATAATTCGTCGGGGATAAGATTTCGCTGTCATGTCCCTCTGACTTCCTCAATCCCATTGTTCCTTGCAAGTCACCCCCTCCTCGACTTGCATCCGATGCTCGTTGTGCTTGTCTTTACACGCTCTGCCTGCTGCACCTCTCTCTATAGTTGTGCCGGAAGTTCGGAACGCCTATTCCCTCGATTTGTTTCTAAGAGCTTAGCTTTCAGCTTCGTTTAGGTGACCTCCTATACGGATTTACATACGAACACTCCCTGCGAATCATGTGCAAGATCTGACTTGCTCTCAATACAGAGACATTTCCATGTCTCCACGGCGGGGCTCCAATCCACTGCGTATGCGAATGCTTGGTTTTGAAGATGCGACTAAGCGGTGGCTTGCCATTGTTGGGTTAGAGGTGCAAGTCATCCGTGTCATGCCTAACCTTTTTGTTCAAAAGTGCATTCGGCGTGGGCAGTAGGCTGAGGGTCGCTCTCGGTCATTAAGCAACTCCCCTACCAATGACTTAAGCCTTCTATCACTCTGCCCTGTCCATGGGCCAATCCAAAGAATAAGTGATACTACTACCTCTCTCTTTCTAGCAAGCTTCGAGACCCCGGAGAGTCCGCCCCACTTATATGGGGCGTTGCGATGCTTTCATAAAGACTACCCGGAAGTCCTGCAAAGCAGCAACACTTTCCAGCTTACCCGAGAGCAATAAACGTCGTCCGGTCGCGAGTCCGTAGGACGAGAGATTCAAGATGGTATCGACCGAAGCATTGGTTTTGGGCGAGCAAAAATGTCGATGTCGGTGTATATAATATCGATAATGAAGGTCAGGGTGACGAGACTTTGTAAGCGACAGAGTGCTCGGTGTCGATCAAAGTTTGTCGAGCGCGGGTAGCGTGAAGTGTGTTCTAACCTCACCTTAAGTTCTTAACTTTGGGGTGTAAGTCCATTTGTTCCTTTGCCGCACCACACACCCAACAACGAGCTGTCGAACAAGCTAACATTTCTAGATGGAGCCAAACGGAAATATCATTACCTTCCACGTCAAGATTTTCTCGACACAGGAATAAACGAGACCTCGCTGCGAGGAGTAGGCCAGAATCGGAAGCATAAAATTGCAATCTGCAAAGCATTACCCGGCCGGTCGTACTACCAGAGATGAGGGATCGTGCGAATGGAGCGAATGGAGGAGTTTGCTGGCCGTTGCGGACGCCAGGATAATACTCCATTATTCAACACAGATTTGATTCCAATAATGTCCCAGGCAGCATGTGGAACGGACAAGCAGGTGTGGGATACAGATTGGATCTGGCCGAGCGAGAGATCGAGCGGCGAAAATACCAACAGGAGGCGCAGCGGTGTGAAGCACAAGCGAACCTTATGTTCAGAATCAGAAGATGGCCCCCTGAAGTCGATACTCAATTGTCAGTACTCGTAACAGCCAACGGGGGGGCCTCCATACCACTTCGGGAGTTCCTGGAGAAGACGATCGCCTGCGGCCCTTGACAGTAGCTGCGTGATTGGTATTGTAGTCTGGAGCTCGATCCACTGTCAGCTGGGCCTTGGTGCAAGACAGGCTGTTTGCAACGTCAAGCTTAAGCACTACATCCTGACGACGGATTCAGTGACTTGTGCCACGACAGCGACGAGTCGCCGAAGACTGGCAGCACCAATATGACGAGTCCATGCCGCTCGGACACCCTGCTGGGAGGAGCGAGTTTGACTTTGGCGTGAACCGCCAGATTTGGCAGCATTGCGCTATTCCACAGGATTCTGGATCTTCTGCAAAGAACGCTGCAATTAAGCTTGAGGAGAATGGACCTTGCTCTGCTGCTTGATGATGCGGCGAGTCGGCTGAGTCTTCGCCAATTCAGCGTCTTGGCGTGGGAGGGCAGCCCGCAAGCCTCATGCGGCTGATTGGTTTTCTCAATGTACTGCTTGACGAGGCGAAATCTCCCAGGCGCGATTCCAGCTCATACTTCCCTCATTCCAGAACCCATCTACGAGATAATTCCGCGAGCCTCTTACTACGTTCGAGTCCGCGCTGTGGAAATTCAGAGCGAGCGATGCAGGACACTCTTGGAGTACAGCAAATACGGCATTGCGACGAAACCGCCACTCGGCACGGACTGCAGACGTTGCAGCTGTGCCTCACGACTATCGGGGTCGCTAAGCATGCGCTCCGCCTATACTTTGCCTCGCACCTGTGAGCTTAGTATTCTATACAGGTCCTGCCGACGGTTGATCTCGATCACACGGCGTTGGACTTGTTCGCAAAGACAGATCCTCCAAAACTCCTCGAGATCACAAAAACAGGAGGAAGACATGCGCAAGTCCCTGGTCCCTGGTCCGGCCCAGAATTGGGAGGTTCAATTTGTCAAGATCTGGCCCTCTTCGATACTTGCATATATTTGGACCTCGATTTACCAAGCGAGCACTGGTGCCAGACAATTTGTTGCTCAAGCAAGAACAAAAACCCCATTAAGTATCAGTGTTTCGAATGCGACCAAAGGAAGAAAATTCGTGAGCCAAGCAACTTTCACTACGTCGGCTGAAAAAAGTATGGAAGAGTTCCACCGCGGCCCGACAGATTTCCCGGCAAGCTAACATGCCTCAGGCTCGTCCGCATATCGTGGCACAGAGTTGCAAACAGTAAATGCAAACGATAGAAGTCTACCTTTCTTCTCTACATTCTGCTTCCACTGGAAGAATCGTCCCATTACCGGCAACCACCATGGGAAACACGGAATCTGTCCCGCATACGTCGGATGGAGCACGACAGACCTGGACGGATGACGATCCTCCGAGACCCATACCGGCCATGTGGTACGACGAACACTACCAGAGAGGCCGTGCCGAAGGGCGTCGCCAGGGGAGGATGAGATTGGCTGCCGCGGAAAAGAAGAAGCCCAAGAGGACTTTCAGCCATGTTGGCTGTCAGACAGATTCTCCGGCTCCGCTGAAAGAGTGTTCATGCCAAACACAGCCATTGCCGATTTCCAATGCCCGTGTTGGTGGCGAAGCGTCTGGCACGACTTCGTTTGAAGAAACCTCGTGTCAGCCGGAGACTCCATCGAACCCGCCAGGTGCTATTAGCTGTCAGACCATTCCTGCAGAAGGCACTACGATGCGAGGCATGAAGCGATCCCAGGACGCCGCCGGGACGGAGCAAACGGTGCTGTCCGACTTCGTCAACGTTCATCCCTCCCGCCAGCAGAACATCGAAGGATACATGCAGGCCAAGCGGACTTCCTCTTCGACAACTTCGTCTGCAATATCGTCATCCAACGGTCCTTCTTCTCCGACGGCGTCGATCAGCAGTGTCTCGTTTACCATGCCTCCATCAAGCACTGCCTCCGCCCAAGTGGATTCCTCCGCGATGACTTCTGCTAGTACGAGCCGCACGTCTTCGGTCTGCTTTATCGATAGTGGTCATTCCCGCGAGATACTCATCAAGGGCTTCAAAGAGGCCAAAATGATTCCCATCTCGACATCATCGGCCAGCACCGCAGCATCGGCGGATATCACCGCTTCCTCTGCCACGACGGTCGCTTCCAGCACGATGGCTTCCTCCGTCACGACAGCTTCCTCCAGCACTGCGGCTTCAGCCAGCACGACAGCATCTGCCAGTAGTACCTCGTCTACGCCAGCTTCGTCTCGGACTTCATCGAGGCTGGATTCCGTCGCTTCCGATTCGGGACATGACGATTGGCTCCTGCGACAGACCGCGTGGGAGTCTTCCACGCCGAGTAAGAGGGGCAAAGCCAATGAGAAGTACTCTTGTCAGTAGAAGTAACCACCCAGAAAGGCAGAACGATCGCGAATGAAGGTGAGGTTGGGCTGAAGCGAGTATAGTAGCGTTTAGTTGCTGACTATCTGGCCAGAGCTTCAGAGCAGTTGCTTAAGATGGAAAGCGGGCACCGGGATGACTTGCGGACGGTTGCTAGAGAAAGGCCGCTTCATATTGAATAATGGACTGGCGGGCGAAGAGATCAATATGCGGAAAGAGTGTATCAAGTTTCCAATGATAGAAGAGCCACATGTCGTTGAAAGCAAGAACTAACTACGCATCGAAGTTATCTCCCGTCCTAACTTTACTGATCTGGAAGCTGGTAGCATCTGCTAAGATTTGGAATATGTCATGACAATCTACGCAGTCCATGAGAGAATATAAAGTCGTTGCGGACAGAGAAGCTACACAGCCTTGAATCTCTCATTTACCTCAACTGACCTGGGTCACCTGGTGACCTCGATTACCTGGTATCGAAAAGCAGTATTCATACCCGCGCGTACGCTTTCCCAGAATCTGTTTCGGTGGCATTTCTATTTGCCTACACATGGACCATGGCGGCATTTGTTGCTCTCCGCCTTGCCCCGGGAAGGGGATTACGACCGCCATTTTGGATCCAAACTCTCGTCTCATACCCTCGAACAGTATAAGCACCCCGACCGACGATAGGCTGGAGGATTAAGCGTAAAGGTGTCTCTGAGTGTGTCTTCTCGCAATACTACAGCAAGAAGCCAACAACTTGCCAAGGGGAAAGTCCATTTCAACCGGAGGGTCCGTAATTTTGGAGGAGCTAAGTACAAGCTAGAGTAGAGAACTACGTCCTCCTTTATTAGACGTTGCCTTCGCCATGTGGTTGGAACGGCGCCTTGACATTTATTTCCGAGTATACCATTGCACCGCTGACTGCAATTTTGACGACCAAAGATGCCCGCTCAAGCCTCGAGACATGGAATCAAAGGAGGCCATGAGTGATGGAGAGCCTCGCGGGAGTGCGAAGAGTGGTGAACCATGATGAGACCCACCCCCTTCCGGGCCTTCCCGTTCTTGAACACTCCGCCACGGCCGGCAAGGATTCCGCAGACCGAAAACTTTGAGTACGACATGAAGGTTGCCGCTTCAAGACCTCTGCTCCTTCGGCGGCTCCCAACATCCCTTCGACGTATCCACCTGTAGGTTGTACCCTTTGAAAGTATTGCGAGGTTCTCGAGGTGGAGAAGACCAAAAGAGAGGGGAGGAGAAATTGTAGATATGAATACGCCTTCAGTCGTGGGACAGGTGGAACGGATCGGGGAGCGCTCTGCTACCACTAGCCTGTACTTTGAGCTGAGTCCATCGAAATGCATGTCCACTAGACAGATATTCCTCGACAGGACGCTCGCTTGAGCTCCGAAAACCAGACAATCTCATTACCGGCTATCTCGTTCGTGCGGTTACAGAGGAGGATTTTCCGGCAACGGCCAGTCAAGTGAAACATTTTAATCGTGTAAGAGGAGAGAAGAATTGAATTCCCCTGGGATCGGGTGGAAACAGGAACCTCCAACCGCAGGATTGTTGCAACCAGTCGCGCAGATACGGAGAGAGCTGAATGGTAGGGTAGCAATTTCATGACCAGGAAAAGATTGATTCAGCTCATCACAATCGTCATCATTCATATTGTGGTTCCATGCCCAAGCTCCGCCGCGCCAAACGTGTGTACACCGGCATGTACTCTTCATCCAGCCACTGTATTGCCCGCCGAAGAACACAAATTAGAGCAAAAATATTCCCCAAGCCTGATGTTCCAATTGAACCAAGAGCGGATCCCAGATTGATGCCTCGCACGTGGACTGCCTTCTCCTCCCCTTGCCAAGCAATCCAGAGCTTCCAGTCGTGTCCGCACACGGTCCAGCCGAGTGTGACTGGGGGTTTCTCCTGGGGGGTGTCTTGTTCCGCGGGCCGCAAGAGATCGAGATAAGCGATTGCGGCAGCTGCGCAAACTGCAATCTGGAGCTCTGCTTCGTCCATCGATCCGCTTTGCGACTTGACCTCGACCAGAAAACCCACCGGCACGAACTCGGTGAAGGCATCGCTGAAGTGGCTCATGCCGACGTCCTGCTTAATCATCTCCGCCCGCAGCTCGCGGATAGCCGGACTCAGTGGAGAGTAGGTGATTGCGACATCGGACTTTTTTTGGAGCGACATAACATTTGTTTTAAGCATGAACCGCGAGTGGATATTTTGCGATTGTCTGGAGTTATTAGCAAAGATGAAGCAAGATGTGATAGGAAAGCGCATACATGCTGTGGACTTGCCAAGTCTCCTGCGTATCATCTTCGATCCAGTCCAAACATTGGCCGTAGATGACTGTCTTGAGCACACTCTCCACGACTCTGACCCAGCTATTCTCGTCTTTGTTGTACCCAGCGCAAGCAGCGGCAGTACGATAGATGTACCTGACACTGCACAGCAGCTCGGGAGTGCACAGCTCTGGCGGCATGTCCTGCGAGAATGCGTCAAGCATAATGTTGTCCTCCTGTTGTAGTTGCTCCCGGAACGCCTGGGGCACACGAGCTCCAAATGCAGCGTATGCCAGCTTCCTTTGTAGATCCTGCGCCTCTTGACACTCATGATTGGTGATGTTGCCCTGCTTCACAATGATACTCGGTACGGCTGTCGGTAATGAGTTGAGCTGTTTGCGGACCGGGCTGGATCGTCGACCGGGACTGAGGTCTGCGGTGCGCTCGCGACTTGCCGCATTTGCGGTATCCCAGTGCGGTGGGCGATCTCCCACACGAGAACTGATAGACTGAGGAGGAGTTGGCTCGATGCAACGTCTCTTCTCGGGCTCGATACTGGTAGCAGCCGTTGACATGTCGATGCCGTGTTGGTACTCGAGGTCGTCGTGATAGGGCCGCTTGCGCTTGCGACCGGGGGTTCCGCGCACGAGGGTCCGGCCTCGTGGGGGACTGTCAGGCCAGGACTCGTGCTCGTCGTGGTCCGTCGGCGGAGTATGGATTATGCTCATGAGTGCGTGGAAATACAGTGGAAGGTTGTGTGCAGTTGCATTTCATTGGTATTGTTCTTGCGGGAAGCGGATGTTGACGATGTGAGTGGCCAGGTAAGCTCATCGCCGCAGCAACGGCAAGGGGACGGGCCGTCAGCCGGGTGGGCAGCGAATCCGGGGCAGCTCCGCGGGGCCGAGGCTCACCCGCGCGTCGTCCATCTCATCTTCGCCGACACTTACAAAGTCGTCGTACCGCTAGCGCCGGCCAGTCTTTTTTGTTCTCTCTAATACATTATACAGCCTACGCGATAGATATCCTAGAGGCGCTATATCTCTATATGTCCGCGTTTCTAGTATCTACGTACTCTCCGCTTCGTAGCCTTAGCCGGGTAGAATAATCGACTGTACTATAGACCTACGACGTTTACGATACGTACGACTCCGTATCGATACTCGATCCCCGTCGGCGCAAACATAGCGCTTTCTAAACCTCGCGTATAATAGTAGCGCCTTCGAACCTTCGTACCCTTATACGGAGACGAGACGATCCGATAAGTATATATATTAAAAGATCTCGTAATTAGCGAGTCGCTAATTCCCGCTACTAAGCTATCGTAGATTTATAGATAGCTAGGAAGGATATAAGATACGAAACGTCGGACGTAGTAGAGTCGCGAAAGAGCTTTACTAGTAATATAGAAGAGCTTCTCGGGGGTAGAAAGTAATATCGGACAAGCGAATCGGCGTGTCTACTTCGTCTAGTTTTAGTCGTCGAAGATTTGTATAGCTCTAATTAAGAGCGAGACAATAGAGGCTTTAAACGCTAGCGGATACGGAAGGTATTATAATAACAACGCCTTTACTATATTACTAAAGTTGTCTAACTAGCGCTCGGTAGCTTAGAGTAAGAGCGAGACAATAGGAATGTTAGTAGAAACGGACGATATTATAATAACGGCGTAGTTATCTTATTACTATAGTTACCTAACTAGCTCTAGGCGTAACTAAGATCGCTCGAACATTCCTCGTAAATAGCTTTATACCTTTAGTCTATTACTTTAGACGTATATTATAACTTAGAAGGTAGACTCTCGTACTCGATTATACTTTATATATATTACTATAAAGGTAGTTAGTATCCTTTTGTTCTACTATAAAGAGTACTAAAGGGGATCTTATATACTAGTAAGATATATTATATAATATATATATAGTAAAGAGATATCTTATTTCTAAGAGTAAATCTTCTAACTAGTCTAATTAATATACTACTATAATACTATTAGGTCTATAACTTAATAATCTTATAATATATAAGAATTACTTATATAAGGCTTAATTAGTATTAGGCTCGTTAGTAGAGAGGTCTAGTAGAGGAAGAGTAAAGTAATAGAGTAATATAGTAACTTAAGGGATTGTATTCTAAGTAGTAAGATACTATAGTAAGTTAAATATACCGAAAGCTAGAGGCATTCTTAGTGTTCCTATATACTTCTATCTACGGCGGGTAAACTAATTAAACTAATTACTAAGTAGACTAATTAAACTAATTACTAAGTAGACTAATTAAACTAGTTACTAAGTAGACTAATTATACTAATTACTCTCTTACTAACTACCTAGTTAGTACTCTACTATATCTATCTTAATTAGTCGTAGCTATAGGTAATAGTCTAATTAACTTATAATACTATCTCTCTTCTAGCTTAGCTTCGTCCTAAAGCTTCTATAGTTATAACGAATATAACGTCTCTTATCTTTTATAAGGTAATAATATCTTCTTCTTTTTTTATATTATATATAGCGTAACCTAGATCGAAAAGTATATAAGAAGCTTAGTTATTAACTATCTAGCTAGTAAACCGAAGAAAGTAGGCTAGCTTACTAAGTAAACCGAGCTAATCTTTCTTCCTTTCGTAATATATTCTCTCTCTCTAGAAAGAAGACTTACTTACCTATAAGTATAGATAATAATTAAGTTAAAGCTTATTATTATAGTCTTTCTTAGACTTAGACTTAGTATTAGATTCCGTAGCTTTCGCCTTACTTTTCTTAGTTACCTTAGACTTAGTAGATAGCTTAGCCTATCTCTTCTACTTCTTAGATAAGCTATCTAGTATCTAGTTCGATTTATACTTATAGCTAAGAAGAGAATATTTATTAGTAAAGGCTATAGAAGATAGTTTAGTCTTCGTAGAAGAGTCGTTCTTCTTACTAGAGAAATATATTACTAACTTATTATAAGAAGTAACTAGTAGGCTAGCGTAAGTACTCTATATAGTCCGAGTAACGACTTTATTCTTTAGAGTAACTAGTAGTCTAGTCTACGTAGTAGAGGCCTAGCGTAGTAGTATCTAGAATAAGAGTAGTAGCTACTATTACTACCTAAAGATAGAGGTTAGTAGCGTATATAGCCGACTAAAGAGAGTCGGCTAGGCTTATAAAGCTAGGCGTAGCTAAGGTATAGGCTAAGCTAGGCGTAGCGTAGATACTAGCTAGAGCTATAGAGCTAGGTACTATCTAAATAGAGATAGTAGTAGAGACTATAGTCGTACTACTAAAGATAGTACTACTAGACGTAGCGATTCTAGTAGACTAGTACTATATACTCGCTCTAGTAATAGAGACGTATCTAGTTAAAGTAGTTCGTATATAGCTCGAAGAATAGATATTTAGAAGTTAGGTTAGTATTCTCGATCTTAGCCTAGACTATAAGATATACCTAGCTAACGTAGCTCTTAAAGCCTAAGTAGATAGTAGAATATTATTTTAGTAGTAGATCGGTTAGCTAAAAGCCTTTACGCTCGGCTAGATCTACGCTATAGATTATTTCCTAGAGTAGTAACCTCTAAAGCTAAATTACCTAGTATATACTATTAACGCTATTATAGAAAGAGAAGGTCGTATTATAGTTTATAAGAATAAGTTAGTAGCGTAGGAGTCGAATAGTACGGTCGTAGTAATACTAGGTAGCTCGTAGAGTAGCGTAGGTACTCTTAGACTAGATACTCTCTATCTAGTCTATAGGAATAGTCTAGTTAATAAGAATAGTTTAGGCGTTCTTAGCTAGACTATTCTATAAAGTAGTATTATTATTATAGAAGTTAGTTTATATAGGCGTATCTACTAGAGGCGAGCTATAGATAAAGAGTAGCTAGTCGTTATTATTATTATTATTATAGTCCGAGTTATTAGAGTTAGGCTAGTTATTAGAGTAGTTATAATTCTTATTATTATTATTATCTACGCTATTACTACTATCCCTATCGTTAGTCTCTACTAATAGAATATAAGAGTAGGAAGGTTACTCGCTATTAATAAGCTAGTCTAGAGTAGCTATCTTAGCTTAGGCTACTAGTAAAAGAAGCTACGAAATATTAGTATCTTTAGTAATTATAGGAAGAATAATAGCTATAGTAGAGTCGGCTTATTCTTCTAGTATAAGCTACTCGAAGCGGCTGTCTAATATTAGTATACTAAGTATTAGATAGTCTAGTCTAATACGTATAATAGAGTAGACGTCGTTTTCGGTTAGCTAGCTACGTTATATAATATCGATATTCTCTTTAAAGCGTATAAGAACTAGGTTCTCTAGTACTATCTTCTATATAGTATAAAGAGTAATAATAAAGTAGGCTACGCTCTTATAGTAGGCTTGTTTCTTCTCGTTAAGACTATACTAGAAAGACTTAATAGCTTCGAGTATATATAAGAAGATTCGGTTCTAGTTAAGTACTATAGAATACTCGACGTAGTTTAGACGAAAAGAAACGTAGTAGAAGTAGTAGGCTACTATAATATTAATAGCTACTAAGAGTCTACTATTAGAGTCCTTTAGTATATCTAGTAAACGAGTCTTATAGACATTTTACGCTTTCTTATCTTATTTTACGAAACTATTATAGTTATAGTCAATCTAAACTAGCTTATCTAGCTTCTTTATAGCTACCTAGAGTCCGTATATAAAGTCTAGATTATAGGTCTTAAGCTCGCTCTAACCTATAGTAGTACTACTTCCCTTAATAACTATTATAAAGAAGCTACTAGCCTACTACTAAAGGCTAACGGAAGCTACTAGTCTACTAGCTAGTAGCTATATCTCTATAGAAGCTAGATAGATAATTTCTTAATTAATAGATATATATAGACTATATTACCTTACTATCCGGAGCGTAATAACCTAGTAGCTAAGAGTAGCTTAATCGTTCGCTATCTAACTAACGACGAACCTACTCTACTAAGCTACTCTAGTAATACGCTAGAATCGTAATAGTAAAGCTCCGAAAACTTACGTTAGTAAAGACGCTATATAGTAATAAGATCTCTAATAACTAGCTAGTACGTCCTTAAGCTCTATATAGTAGAGTACTACGCTGTCTACCTTACCTTATTAATAGCGACTCGCCTACCTATTAGCTTGTCGGCTATAGTACCTAGGCCTACTTATATAATATTCTTCTCTTTAGAATTATTAATATTAACTAGCGCTTCTACTAGCTATAAAGTCGGAAGTAATAGGCTAGGTATTAACTCCCTATACTAACTACCTAACGTATAATACGCTCTTCTTACTTTACTATAATATTGCGTAACTCTAATACTTATTAGATATTCTATAACTCTAATATACCTAATATACTAGCTATTCCTACGAACCTTACTACTATTACTACTTATCTAACGCCGAATCTACTAATACTCTATTAGCTAACCCCGACTATTAACCTAGCGCCTATCGTACTTTTTAATAATAGCTATAACCTTCCCTTATTACTACTAGAAGCGTTACTAATAGTAGAGTATCTCTATCTCTACCTTACTAACCTATATAGAGTAGCTAAGTTTAATAAGAAGTATAAGAAGATATACCTACTAGTTACCTTTATAAGACTTAACTACCTATTAACGCTTAACGTCTCCGAGACGCTAGAATTCTACCTATACTATAAGTAGCTCTACCTAGAAGCGCTACTACCTAAGCTATATAGTTTTCCTTAATAGTACTCGGTCGATATAGCTAGTCTAACGCTTACTATAAAAGTACTAAAGAAGGCTACTCTATCCTTTCTAGATAGTTACTACTACTAAAAGTACTTTAAGCGCTAGCTTATAGTAGAAGAAAGGACTAAAAGTCTCTATACTTAGGCTATTAGTAATAGTACTCTTACTAGCTCTACTAAAATCTTAGGACTTTCTAAGAACCCTAACACTTTATATCTAACTATACTAGCGCTACGGATCTATAGTACGAGCGAGCGCTACTAGTCTACTAATACGTTTACTATCCCTTTAGTATTAAATAGCTCTACTTCTTAAGAGACTATAGTAATAACTCTCGAAAACCTATAGGAAGACCTTAACTAATAGCCTACTTTACTATACTAATAGCCTTCTAGCCTAGCTATTAGCTTATCTTTTCGAGAGATACTAAGCGTACTCTCTTTAACTATATAGCCTAAATCCTTCTACTAAGCTATCTAGTACGTATAAGAATAGGAAGTAGAGACGATAGCGTATCTAGATAACGTTAACTACGCTCTAAGGTAGAGAGAAGAAGAGTCTATCTAATAATATATAGAATAGGTAGTACTAGAAATAGATAAAGCTACTCTCGACTTTATAGTTAGTAAAGTTAACTAGGCTACTCTAGAAGCTAGTAAGAGAGCTAGTATTACCGAGAACTACTACGACTCTAGATACGCTAATAGCCTATACTCTTATAGTAGTAGAGAGTATCGATAGAGAGAGAAGACTCCCTTACTAAGCTACTATTTCTATAGAGATAAGATACTACTTCTAGGTCGCTACTAGTAGAGAGAGAATAGTAACTATTATCTATACGCTATATATTAGTATTACTATAACTATTATAATTAGAGAGTATAAGATCGGAGATACTATTACTATTAGAATAATAGCTCTTCTAATAGCTTCTTAGATAATAATAATTACTACTTTAAGCTATTATATCGATTAGAGAGACTACGCTACTATAAAGAGCCTACTCGCTATTACTACCGTAACTACTCTCTATCTCTATCTAGTAGTCCTAGCGACTACTTAGAGAATAACTATAACTATAACTATTATTATAATAGGCGTAGACGTAATAAGCGTAGAGACGAAGTACTATACTTTAGATACTAATAGTATAATCTATATAGCTTAGACGCCTTTTTAGATAGTAACTATATATAATAGTAGATAGAATAATATATAAGGTACTCTAAGTAATTACTCGATTTATAGTAAGACTAATCTCTAAGGAAGTAAGTCTAATTCCGCCGTAGGCGGCTTATATACGCTCCGCTAGCGCTAAGTCAGCTAGCCTCTTAGCGTTTAACTTTAGTATTTACTCTAGCTTCTCTTCCTTATACTAGCTACCCTTATAGTAAAGGTAAGGCAAGGTACGCCTAGCCCTATTATATATAGGGTTACCTTAATACTTATAAACCTTTTTAGCTCGGATTCGTACCTACCTACCTATAATCTTTAATTCGTTAAGCTTTACTTTCTTTGAAATTTTATAATATAGCGCTACTACGGTATATGTACGTAGGAGTACATACCGCTACGATAAAGAGGAGAGGAGGAAGGAGGAGGAGGAGGAGGCTCTAACCTAAGGTTTTAGCGGAGAAGACGTATATACGGTACGGTACGTAATCTAATTAAACGGTTTAGAGGTTAGGAGGCGCGAGCGGGCGAGCGGGCGGGTAGGCGGGTAATAAACGCCTACTGTATTAATATAACAAGGTACCCTAGTAACCTACCTATTATTAACTATTATTATTTATACGTATATATATAAGGAGTAAGATATTTTTTCTTATATATAATAAGGAGGAGGCTTTAAGAAGCTAAAGAGTTATAATCTCCTTACTTTGTAACCGCGGGCCCTATAGTCGGGTCGAGCTTAATTATTAAGTCGGTTAAGTCGGTAAAGAAAGATAGCCTAGAACCTATATTTTACGTTCGAACTTAATATATATAATAACTAGTCTACCGGGAACAGTAAAGCAAAGTAGGCTCGAGTACGAGTAGGAGAGGTTGTCTACAATACGGTGCTAAAAACCCGTCCGCGTATACTAAAGAGTATCGTTATTATTATAGATCTCGTATGCCGAAACGTTAATAAGTAATAAGTAAGGGTGATGAGATTTGTCGTGATGACGGAGCTATATAATACTCGGTCGGTTATAGGTAGGTACAGTAGGCGTCAAAAGCTTGGCGTGGTGTCGACGACGACCCACCAGGGCAGGCTCTTGCTCTTTGCTCGGTCGGGGGAGTCCCCCGGGCAGCGAGGGTCAATAATATTGATGACCAGCGTGGCCTGGGCACAAAAAGAATGACAATCACCCCGCCCCGCTCCGCTCGCTCGCTTACCAAAGCCAGTCCGTCCGTACCTTTATTAGGTCGTTGTATTGCGGATTGCGGATTCGTTCGGGCGTCAACAAGTGCGTTGAGAATCCGATGTGAGCGGTGGGTGCCATGATTACCGTCTCCTTTTTTTTCCCCCTCAAAATGAGATCGAGAGCAGGGACAGCTTCTTCCACGATCCAAGCACTTCTCCTTACAGGCGCCTGTGTGTGGGTGGTGCCGCAGATGCAGATGGTAGTAGACAGGTATACTCGTTGCCAGATTTCTTCGAGGCTCGGGGGGCCCGTGGACTGGAGCAGACGCGGACGCCATGTATAATGATGAGATGGCAGCATCCGCTTCCCACTCCTGCTGGCTGGCAGTTGCAGCGGTGCGCGTCGGTGTGCAAACTGTATGATCCCGGGAGACTGGATACATTGGATACATAGAGTTCGACGGATACGCTGGACACATAGTGATCGGCGGAGAGGCTCATACGTAACTAAGGTACCGAGACCCCGGCTGCATCAATATTTGAAGCAATTAATAGACCTTCATTAGTGTTACCTCTCACCGGCTTTCTGCGATGTAGGTCTTTCCATACGAGATCCTCCCTCTCTTTTAGGGGACTCTTCTACCATGAGTGCTCCCGAATCTACTTCGACTGTGAGTTAGTGGGAGGGGTATAATGCGTCGCCGGAGAAGCGATCGTAGCCAAGATCTGTGGGAGGTGAGACCGGATGGGCGCACGCCGATCAAAGGCGCAATGCAGTGCCGAGGAGCAACGTTTCCTGCTGCAGGTACCATCGGCTGGATGTGGCAATATGCAATACAGCAGTACATTCAACGCAATGGGCATTGGATCAGCAGAGGCCGAGCGTCATTTCGTCCAGAGTGCCGCGCCCAGATCGTGCAGGGAGAGCAAGTATGTAAACAAGTATTCCGGGGAATCCCAGCGATGAAGACGAGGACGGATCGGCGGCGCGTCAATGGTGTTGTGGTTCGGTGTGGTCGACAACAAGATCCCTTCGTCTGTACGTCAGCCTCGGAGATTTCAGGTGACCCTAGGGTTCTTCTAGCGCTGCCAAGCAGCTGTTAGACTTTGGATGGACTTTCTCGCTGCACTCACAGGCCGGAGGGCACAGCAACGAGATTTCTGCACTCTGTGGAATGATAATAATGATGAGGGAGCAAGTGTGAAGGGCTGAAGTCAAGACAAGGCTGCGGTCTCAACGGCGCAGCGCGAGAGGGAGGGCGGGAGGGGGACGATGGACCGGGGGGGGGGCGCCATCTGCATAGGGATGCACATGGCACTATGCATATTGCACAGGGCGGCGCCAAATGCATCTCGCATGTCGGGGCAACGCTGGCACCGGTCTCGTGGGCGTTGGAGCACGGTGAGAGGGTGCCACCACAGCCGGCGCCGACCAGGGACAAGATGATGGGTTCCGAAGGGATTGTTGCACCGTCTCGAAGAATTGGGAGGTGATGGCCATATCGGGCGGCGGTGGCATTTTCGCCGTCCGGGAATGGCAGTGCGAGGAGACGAGATCGGGAGTGTTGGGCTCAAAGGAGAAGAGGATGATGAAAAGGAGGCGAGCGATGTGTTCCCATGGCGGCCTCGATTTGGGCCTCGTGTCCTGTCGTCTCCACCGCGCGTCGACGCCGCCGTCTCGGTCCGTGCTGGCGCGACACACGAGAGCGAGCGGCGCGGGCTGGATAGCGTGTACATAGCATGTGATGAGATGGGCGATAGCGTGTAGCATGTGATAAGATGGGCGGGACGATGGTGGGCGGGTCTACCCGATGCCGAGCCCTCACCTACTGTGCACAGTGCTTAGGTTTCAGCCCTCCGCCCCGCCCTGAGCTGGAGGTCCACGGTGGTGTGTGCTGCCCTCCCGTCTCCCGTCTCCCGTCCCGTGCTGTGCGTGCCGCGTAAGAACTTCACCACACGCGGCGCGTCCACGCTGTCCTGTCCTCCCGCATCCTCCCGCATCCTCCCGCATCCTCCCGCATCCCTCCTCCCCGCCACGCCACGCCACGCCAAGTAATGGAAGTGTCGCCGCCCTCCCGTCCCGCTCGCCGCTCGCCGCTCGCCGCCAAGACCATCTCGCCCTCCTCTCCGCTGGCTGTCCCATCTCCCCGCCAAGACCATCTCGTCATCACCCACACACAATTTCATCGCCCGTCCTGCCGCCAGACTACATTACCATCCGCTGCATCTCAGAGCGACCGCACATCGCACTGCACTGCACTGCACCGCACCGCACCGCACTACACCGCGCCGCGCCGAGCCCTCTCCGCGACCCGCTCCCACCTTCACCCATTCAGCTTAATGTCAACGAACCTAACCGCTCCGGGAGCAGTCGCTTCATGCAGCCCGAGGCCTCCCGTTTCACCTTGCCGACAGGGAGCACCCATGCGCCTCTCCCGCAACCAACACCACACACGGTCTCGTACGGGCATCTACCATGCCTGTCCACGCTGCCAACCTGTCCCACGCCTGTCCTTCCGCTGCTCCCCTCGCGCACCGACCAGATATCGCCCGTCGACGAGGCCCCGGGCTCTGCCGCTCCTGAGTCCTGAGTCCTGACCTCTGGGCCCCGAGCGAGCGAGCGAGCGAGCGTCTGCCCGAGGACTGCACTGGAGATGGATACAGTACTCCCTTCGTATCCTCTGATGAACCGTGGACCACACGAGGCGGCGCATGTCGTACCGCACGAGGATGCCCAGCAGGACACCCGTCACTCGTCTACTGACAGTTCACGTCGCTGCCGTCCGTTTCATCACCTCTTCCGCGACCCTCATGACACGCGTGCCGTCCGGCTCCCACTCCTGATGACACCCGCACACCCGCCCAAAGCACCACACACTGCACTGCCCTAAAATACTGTACTGTACTACACACACACACGGCGTCTGCGCTCCGAGCGTGATGCTCGACATGGGACCCATCCACCACACGTCCGCTGCCACTAGAATACCTGCCAATGCTGCGGCGCCGCTTTTGCCTCTCCGCAGCCGTTCCTGCGCTCCTCGCTGGGATCATCGCGGTCGTGCCTGGAAAGCGCCGAAATAATTCGAGGGCCCCCGGTCCTATCGCACCACTCTTTCCGTGCTACCACTGTGCTACGGTTTTATCTGCACGACGTCGCAAACTCGATGATTTAGCCTGGTCATCCTCTTGCTTGCTTGCCTCTTTCATCACTCACATCATCACCCTCTCACACTCTCTCTCTCTCTCCCACACCACACACAGTCCCTTCTGCCTCTTATCCGCGCCTTCTTGCCCCCCTCCCCTCCCTTCTGCCCTCTCGCATTCCTCTCCACCCGACCCTGTCCCGTCTCGATCGCTCCTGTACCATTCCCACCCACGCCTGCTGCTGACGTCGCATCGCAACAACCCACTGTCCGATTCCATTGCTACGCCCTGCGAAACATACATCATCATCACATACCATCATCACATGTGGAACTCCTCCGCCAACTGACGCCCTTGCGGGCCAATCACCGCGCCGCACAATGACCATGGCTTGGGTCCCTCACGAAATTCGAAATCTCATGTCCTACGACGATCCCTCCAGCTTGACCTCCCCTCAGCCCGCCGACGACCATGCCCATGCCATCGGCGGAACATCTCCCGTCCGCACGCTCGAGATGGCAGAAGATACTTCCACCGAGTCCACGCATACGCCCGAACAAGGTCGACGAAAGCGACTGTCCCTCTTTAGTCGCTCCAATTCCGATGCCTCCAGACGCCCTGCTGCTGCCGACATCTCCGACATCCTTCATGCCACAATGGCGCACGGCAAGGATCAGCATGCCGATCCGATGAGAGCTCTCTCGCGGCATCAGTCTCGCCCGAGTACCGCGCAGTCCACCGACAGCCGAAAAAAACCAAACGATGCGCTCGAGAGCCTCCGGAATTCCCTGTTCAGGGGCCGAAAGCGTTCCTGGAAAGCGAACGCGCCTCGACCGTCCTCCCGCCTCTCGCATCCTTCGACCCATTCCGAACCCACCGAGGTGTGCAAGGCCGGTCTTGTCAATGTCAACACCGACCTCATTCCTCTCGTTGAAGGAACAGCCGCCAAGAAGGAGGGCCAGGAAGCGAGGGACGGTCAGTTCTTCAAATCAGAGGAAGATTGTATGCAGACCGAGGGAATCATTCGCGCATGGGATCATATGCTGACAACACCTAGTCTATCTGCACCGCAAAAAGTCGAGCATCTCGCCTCCATTCAACTTCCAGCATGTAACACACACGGCGAAGAAGCACCTTCCGAAGCTGGAGACCGTGGACGAAAAGGACCTCAAGACGAAGTTCTGGGCCGTCAATGCCTACCAAAAGCCAAAGGAAAAGCTTCACGGCATCAAGGCTCAGAGTCTGGAGACGCGACCGGACCGGAGTCTCTCTCCTGGTGCTCGTGCCGAGCTTTCGAGACGCTCTTCCCAAGCCAGTGCCCTCTCACAGCCCTCCCCGACGCACACCGTGACCCGCAGCGTGGATGAGACGCTCTTCGATGAGACTCAAGAAACGAAGTTTGATCCTGACGCTGCCCTGCAATTCTTGCACGAGGTCAACAACCCGCAGCAGAACTACAACATTCGCCAGCCGAAACATGACTCTTCTTCGAGCTCGCTCGCATCCAATTCCTCAGGATCGAAACCCCAATACTCACGAGTACATGCGTCTTTCGACCACGGCAGTCCAAATCGCCGAGTATCGGAAGATGTGGCACCGCCCACGGTGCAGTCCAGCTCGCCAACAGGTCCAGCTCCAACTCCAGCCCCAGCGGCGGCAGCGCCCGAATTGGCACCGGGAACAGCTCCCATGAGCTTGCAGCGCAAGCCACTAGGGCAAAGTTTCAAGGCCAATCAGTCATTACCACCCATCCCGGCACGGAAAGAGCAACCACAACAAGATTCCAAGGCGCCGACCAACCCGACGGCCGCCAAGACCTACAGCTTGTTTCCGCCACCTCCAGGCAAGAACGTCGACACCCCCCCCTCAAACGCATCTAAGCGGAGTTCCAAGTCGGTAGCGACAACGAGCAGATCTAGCCTCTCAAGCTCAACCCGGCGTATCGAAGTGTTTAGTGAGGCTAGCTGGGAAGATGAAATCGACTTTGCCTACGAACGTGGCGCTGAGGCCATGTTGGACGACTGGGACAGCGTGTCGCCCTTGCAAGAGATTCACGAGCACGAACCACTACAGCAGCAACCACCCCGTCATCCCTCTCCGGACGGAGAAGGCAGCATCGACAGCCAAGGTGGCGGCGTCCGTCTTTCCGCCGGCATCGAACAGCCTGCCGTAACCACCTCCGATTCCTCTTCTGCTGTGCACACATCCCGGTCAAACACCGAGACCCCAGAACAGCAACATAAACGCGGGTCCTCTGTGGGCCACAAAGGCTTCGCAGCAGCGCGGACGGCGTCTCAGGAAGCGGTCTCGAAGAGTCCGTCTCTCGCTCTCGACACGGCAGCCTCCAAGGTTCCAAACACTCCGCCTCCAAAGTTCAGTGTTACGAACTCCGATTTGAACCTGCAGTCCCCGAGTTCCAGCACCATGCAGCTCGCATCGGTTGATCACGACCTCTCCGGGTATATCAGTGACCCGGAAAGCACGCGCACCGGAGGATCTCGACATCGCAAGTCAAGCTCCTATGGCTCCTACGACAGCAGCGGGCGCTCGCTCCCCATCGGCAGCGACACGACCCGATGGTCGTCATGCTCAACCTCGTCTATGCCCGATCTGCTGCACAGCAAACGCAAGAGCCGATCTTCCGTGGGTAAGATGAGAATGTCGAGGACCTTGGAGTCTGTGCCTCACAGCCCTGACTTTGAGCGAAGCGACAAGCAGGACGAGAGCAACCTGACTGTTCCTCCCACGAATCGATCGAGCTATATGGAGCGAGCAGCGACTGATTCGGTGATTATGAGGAGGCCGGCGAACGGTGACCGGCAGTGTTTGTATTCCGCTGGACGGATCGTGCAGAGGCGAAGGAGCTCGCCGCCGAGTCGACTGCAGAGAGGGAGCAGTGCGAATCCTCCTGTCGAGGAGGTCGAGGGGGGGTGGATATGACGAGATGGGATGATGACGGATATGAGAAAAATGACGCTGTGTAGGGTTGGGCCAGAAAAAGCCATTGGAACGAGCTTTTGAGAATTGTCTTTTTCTTGTGAGGATATTCTTTTTTTTTTTTTTTCCACGTGGGCGCGGCTTTCGGTCCTTGTGTGGCCATGGCAAGATACCCGGCTGTCTTTCCCCCTTGGCTGCTTTTGGCCGGTGGAGACGGCGCTTGTTTGGGAAGCGATGTCAGAGTATTGAGTTGTCTTCAATACATGCAATTGCTCGTTACCATTCATCATTTGATCTCGCGATATCCAATCAAGAACAAAGGCATTACGAGTCTTCGCATATAGGGCGCAAATTAGAGAATGGTAAGTGAATAATGGTCGCGTGGCGCGCACGCGCAAGTCAGGGACAGCCGAGTCAGGTACAGCCGGACTTGCCGAGCGGTTGCCGTGCCCACAGCAGGCAGTGATTGGCCACAAACAAAGGGCGAGGTTAGTCAGCCCCGACACCTCCTCTTCTCCTACCCTCCCTAAACGCGGCCTCGACTCCAAGACCACTTTCTCCTTCTGTATTCATTGACTACAACTACGGCTTCCATAGTTACTTCACGAGACCGAGTCGAACCTGCATCCGATACCTTGTTAACAACAGATACTCCTTGCGCAGGGTCTACTACAAGAGCATTGCTGGGGATTCGCAGAGTTATGAGAACGAACAATTGAGAGGGACAATCATGGCGGTGCTTGAGCAGACTTGGTATGGCGACTGTGTGGAATATGGGAGAGAATGGGACATGCTAATCGAATGCGCAGGATCAAAGTACAAGAGAAGACCTTTGGAAAATGGTACGCAACCACCCGCAATTGCACCTACATCACGGCTAACAGGTAGTCTTTCTTCCCAGGCTCAACAACAAACTCAAAGCACGCAATGTCGAAGTACAGAACCTCGTCACAGACCTCGCGGACGGCATCATCCTCATCCACCTCCTCGAAATCCTCTCCCAGGAATCCCTCGGCCGCTACGCAGCACGCCCTAAACTCCGCGTCCAGCGCTTCGAAAATGTCAATATTGCCCTAGACTTCATCAAGAGCCGGAAGATCCAATTGACGAATATCGGAGCCGAGGATGTCGTGGATGGGAACCGCAAGATTATTCTGGGTCTGATATGGACGCTGATTCTGAGGTTCACGATCAGCGATATCAACGATCAGGGGTTGAGTGCGAGGGAAGGGTTGCTGCTGTGGTGTCAACGGAAAACGGCATGTTATGATGAAGTGAACGTGAGGGATTTCTCGGGGAGTTGGAATGATGGGTTGGCGTTTTGCGCGCTCTTGGATATCCATCGGCCGGATCTGATTGATTTTGATCAGTTGGATAAGAGCGATCACCGGGGCAACATGCAGCTTGCTTTTGACATTGCGAGCAAGGAGATTGGCATTCCGGATCTGTTGGACGTGGAAGATGTCTGTGATGTTGCGAAGCCGGATGAGAGGTCTCTGATGACGTATATCGCATACTGGTTTCATGCTTTCTCGCAGATGGAGAAGGTGGAGAATGCCGGACGGAGAGTGGAGAAGTTCGTTTCGAACATGCAGGGTGCCTGGGAGATGCAGAATAACTATGAGAGGAGAATGAGGGCGCTGCTGGCTTCCATTGCAAAGCAAAAGGAGGACTGGGAGAAGGCGGTCTTCGATGGATCATATGCGGACGCTAAAGAGCAGAGTCGGTCGTTCACCGCGTACAAGGCACGGGAAAAGCGCAACTGGGTCGCGGAGAAGAGCGACTTGGCTGGACTTCTGGGCAACATCAAGACCAAGCTTAATACATACCGATTACGACCGTATGAGGCGCCACAAGAGCTGAGTTTGGCCGCTTCAGACGAAGCTTGGAATGGCTTAATGGAATCCGAGCGTACCAGAAGCCAAGTCATCAACAACACGATCCGCGACATCAAGAACAACCTACGAAGAACATTTGCCGACAAAGCTAATGACTTTGCGCTGGCGCTCAAGACCATCAGCGTGAGCATTTCCGGCCTCGAAGGCGATGTCGAAGACCAGCTGGAGCATACATCGCAGATATCACGAAACTTGCCGCCGCTTGATCAGTACCTGGAGATCATCGAGAAGCTCGACAAGCAGTGTCAGGAAGCCAATATCGAGGAGAACGATTACACGACGTACACGTACGATGAATTGGCATACGAGCTCAGCCTGGTGAAGAGCAGTGTGCAGAAGAAACTGGCCTTCCTGGACAACCAAATGGTCGCCAGAAACATGACGAACCTCACGCCGATCCAACTCGAAGAATTCGAATCCGTCTTCCGCCACTTCGACCGCGACCTGTCCAATTCCCTGCAAGAACTCGAATTCTCCGCCGCGCTCGCCTCGCTCGGCCTCGTCTACGACGAACGGGAAATGCACGAACGCTTCGTTGAAGTCGCCGGGCGCGGGGGCAGCGTCTCCTTTGAACAGTTCATCCGCTTCATGGTGGACGTGACGGAAGACCAGAATACCGCGGAGCAAGTCTTCGAGTCCTTCCGGGAGGTAGCCGACGGGAAGCCGTACGTGACGGAATTGGATCTGACGCACTCGTTGATTCCGGATGAGATTGTGCAGCAGCTCGTGGAGACGATGCCGAAGCACCGGGGGCCCGATCTCCAGGCTGACCGGGACTTGCCCAAGTTTGATTATGTGGGTTTCATGGAGAGGTATCTCGGGAAGGATCAGGATCAGCAGGAGGGGGGACAGAGTAGTGCCGCCGGGGCCGAGAGGGTTAATGGGACGACGACGCATTGATTTTTAGGGGCCGGGCGGGCGGTTTTGAGGAAGGAGCTGGATCTTCTCTCTCTACCTCTCTCTATCTCTCTCTCTCTCTCTCTCTAAGTAGTGTGTGTGTGTGTGCGCGTGTGTGTGTCAGGCCAAGAGGAAGATACGAAAGAGTACACACAGTTTTTGGGGAAAACTTTGGGGCGATTGGCATTGGTGTTGGTGTCGGAGGAGGAATTTGGTGAGTCTCTATTATTTTTTGTGTGTTTTGGGATGGGATGGGATGGATGGAGAAGTTGGCCATTGGTTACCTACTTGCTTACTTGGTTGCTTGGTGGTTGTTCTGTTGATAGCGTTTACCACCCCCCCGTGATACCATGGCTTTTTCTTTTGGGGGGGGGGAGATGTTCTTGAATGGATTGATTGGTTAGAGCAGGAGATGGCAGGAGATTGCGGTAGATAGATAGCAGTAGCAAGTAGTAGTAGTGATTATTCACAAAAATTAAAATTGAATCGAAACGGAATATTCGACGGCCTCATACGTAGGTTGATGGATAGGTAGGTAAATAAGGCATGGAGAAGAAGGGTTTGGTTCATGTTACTACTATCTAGATGTAAGAAACCCCAAGGTACGAAGAAAGGGAGGGGAGTGGGAGCGGGAATCGAGCGAGCCAGCGAGCGAGCGAGAAATGTAGACGGAAGAATTTTGAAATAATATTACCGGTTGGTTATATCAAGTCATATCATGTGGTACACATATCATAGATATTCAGTTCAGTAAGCAGCTCTTGTTGGTTGTTACTTAAGTTGCTCCCTTCTTCCCTTCAGTTAGGCAGACCTTTTTGACCTTATCCACACCCACTCACTCACCGACCCACCCTATCGGAAAAAGTAAAACGAGAGATGCCACGCACGATCGATCCCCCCCGAGTAGATAGATGGTATGGTATGATGTATATATATCATGGATTCTATATACGTAGAACCCTGGATCTCGCGGAGCTATGAGAAGGAGAGATTGAGATTGCTTTTTGCTTTTCGGTTTCCTATCCCATGATGCTGAGGGAGGCAGGGAAGGAAGGAAGGAAGGAAGGAGGGAAGGAATGTATTTCGCAGCTTTCTCTCTCTCTCTCTCTCTCTCGCCCCCAGCCGGAGGACCTATTTCTTGAACGGAAAACTTCTACTCGTGAAGGAGAGGGGAGGGGGGGGTCAAGGGATGGAGATTTCGTGACGCGTGCCGTGCTTGGTCGGCTTGTATACTTATATAAGTGTTGTTGTTACGTTTCTCCATCCTGCTGCCCCCGGTTCTGTCCTGTTCTGTTCATGGTCCTTCCTGATGTCGAACCGACGTTCGGTCTCTAGGGTTGCGATCGTCGCCGGCGATGCACACACACACACACAGCGTCTGAGAAATTTCGCGGGCTATTTCGTATGAGACGGGTCTTTGGGATGGATGAGTTGAGTTTTTTTTTTTTTTTTTGAGGTTTTGAGGTGGTTGGGGTATCATTCATTCATTCTGCCTTGCGGGATGGAGATGGAGATAGAGATGGTTTGATTCTTGGGGCCAGTAAGATGGGAATAGATTGAGCCGACGATTAGGGATTGTCAGAAGGGACTCCTGCATAAGGTAAGGGGACGGCGAAGGGGGGGGGGGGGATGGAGATGTGAGGTGAGGAGTTGAGGCGAGCGCCGAAGGGTTTTGGTAACGATCTCGTAAATATTTGGTGCGCGGTGCCAGAGCAACGATTTGATGGAAAAGTTGACGTGCAGTGTTGAGGTTGGTGTTCCGAATTTGTCGTGTTTTTCGTCCTCTGATGGCCACACCGTGATGAGCATGGCAGCTTCTTTCCGAATCTCGCCAGCTCCACCTTGGACGTCAAATCGGTACCGTGTAAATCATATAGCATTCTCCGTCCAACATCGCTGTCGTACACATTTCGCCAATGATTGTGCGCGGCGCCGCCGGAAGAATCGCAAACGGGTGCGAATCATTCTTTGTCCTACTGATGGCAGCATTCTAATTAGTGAGCTCTCATGTCAGTAGATGAGTCCGAGGATGCCAGATGCGGAGCAGAGTCGCTGATCAAGTGAAATGTGTCCCAAGAAAACGGTCTGCGCATTGCTCATATTGCTTGAAAAGTCTGTCGGATGTGATAGGAGATCGGTAGACCTCAAAAGCGAGACACTCAGATCTTACGCTTCAAACGCTCAGGGCCAGAATTGCCCCAAAGGAAATGAAATCGCATCAGCTGAAGACCACCGCTTTTCGGTCAAGAGGCCGTCCGTCAGCTCCAATGCCTTCTCGCCTGAAACGCTCCTCGATCCAGATTCTTCTCGCCTCATCAAACACTACTCCCCTCCTCCTCATAATGATATAGATCTCGCGCTTCGCATTCTCATCCAGCCCACTTCTAGAGTCGGCGCCTTCGATGTTCTCTGCCAGGTTGAAGTTGGAGCTGTGCAAGCCGGCTTCGGCGTCTTCTTGAAAGTTGGTAGGAAGACGTGAATACCGCCAGGAATCGATGTAGTTGGTGATACTGGAGGATATGTTGTAGAGGGGTTCAGGGATTGTCCCTGGCGCGGTAATGTAGGGTATCGGAGGCGCATATGGTCGCCAGAGATTTCGGGTAGCATATAGAACTGCGAAGCGATTAGTATGAGCAATTACGGTAGGAGTGAGGCGAATGTACCTGTCGCGATTATGAGAAAGGCAAAGGACAGGGTATAGAAGAGGAAGGCCATGATTCGGTGCTTGCTGGCTGATTTCCAGCTGGAGAGGTCGACGTCGACTCGAGAAGCGAAGATATGAAGTGAAATTTGGTGTGTTGGAAAGAAAGGGCGCTGTGCCCTCACTGTGGCCTCACTACATGCGCTTGAAGGAGAGAAGAGCAAGTGGCAGTCCAAAGTGAAGTCAACGAGGGACAACGTAAGCCAGCCGCGCCGCCCGGGAAGCCGGAATAGAGGCGGAGCTAAGGTAGCTCCAGATCTGCATGCAGCCTCATCAATATTTCATTAACAAGTCACTTGAGCTATCTTTCACTTCACATCTTTCGAAACTTCCGCTCCAACTTCCACCTTCAACCCACACACCAACTTTTCGACACCGCCGCCAACATGTCGGGCGCGCGCCATTGGGAGCAGGACAAGGATAGTACGCTGTACGTCGGCAATCTCGACGAGCGCTGCACCGACGCACTCGTCTGGGAGTTGATGCTGCAAGCCGGCCCAGTCGTCAACGTACACCTTCCAAAAGACCGCGTCACGCAAAACCACCAAGGATACGGCTTCGTCGAATTCGGAAGTGAGCAAGATGCCGACTACGCCGCGAAGATCATGAACCAGATCCGTATCTACGGCAAGCCGATTCGAGTCAACAAGGCGAGCGCAGACAAGAGAGGAACAGAAAATGCAGGCCTGGGTGGAGGTGCGGGCGTAGGCGCCGAGCTCTTCGTCGGCAACTTGGACTCGCTCGTGGATGAGAAGACGCTCTACGACACGTTTTCGCGATTCGGAGCCCTGGTTGCGGCGCCCAAGGTTGCGAGGGATGACAGCAACCTGAGCAAGGGCTACGGATTCGTGAGCTACGCAAGCTTCGAGAGCTCCGATCAGGCCATTGAGCACATGCATGGACAGTACCTCATGAACAAGGAGATTGTGGTGCAATACGCGTACAAGAAAGATGGCAAGGGCGAGAGGCACGGAGATGCAGCAGAGAGAGCGCTCGCTGCGCAGGCGAAGAAGCATGGTGTGGAGGTGGAGATCCCCGCACTACCAGCGGCGTTGGTCCTGCCAAACGGTACGCCTTCTGGCCCTGCAATGCCGAATGGCATGAACGGATACCCACCTCAAGTTCCGAACGGCTTCCCAGCTCGACCACCGCAAGCTCCTCCCGCATACGCTGGCTACGGAGCTCCAGCACCAGCTTGGGGCGCTGCACCACCACCTCCAACTGGCTTCGGCCATCTGCCTACTCCTACGAATACTGGAACCATCCCCAATGGCGGCGCGCCTCTACCACCGAGCAGACAGTTCAACCAGTCACCACTGCAAGCACCGCCCACGAACGCAGGTCTTCCAGCTCGACCACCGCCCAGCGTCGGAGGATATGGTGGACCGCCGAACGCGCCCGGCATGCAGACGAACTTCCAAGGTCACGCACAGCCCCAGGCTGGTTACCCTGGAATGCCACAGCAACCGGCAGGCTACCCATACCAGCCACCGCCAGGCCCATACCCGCAAGGCCAGAGATAGGACCTCTGGACGAATCGGAATGGACCTGGTGCCCAGTCCTCGGACCCAAATGGCTGCGGTGGTCAGTCTATGGGATGGAATGGTTCCAACAATCAAGGTGCGTCTTCTTATGGAGGTCGTCCCAGTTACCCGGATCCTGACAAGTTTTATGGTCAGAACGTCGACGCTAGCCAGTCTATGTACTGGCAAGCCTCGAACGAGCAAAACGCGACCTGGTACGGCTATGGTCACGGTCAGGAGGTGAACACTGGTCAGTATACGCAAGGGGAGAACTCTAACGATCAAGGTGCGACCTCGTATGGTCATGGCAACGGCCAGGCGGTGAACACGGGTCAGTATACGCAAGGGGAGAACTCTGACGATCAAGCCGCGACCGGCTACGATTACGGTCATGATTATGGTTATCTGCCGTATACAGGAATATGGTTTTCGTGATCAGTACCCAGGTAAGTCAATGTTTTGCATGCAGAAAGCGGGCAGAAGCGGCAAGAGCAGCAGCGAGAGCAGCAGCGAGCGCAGCGGCAACCCGGACGGCATTAGCAGCAGAGACGGAACTTGGGAACGAATGATACTGTTTGGGAGAAGGTTCAAGGTCTTGGGCGCTTGCAACGCGGTAAGTTCTCGGACATAAGCGACCTCGACAAGTTGTCATCTGAAAACTGACGTACCTTCAGTAGTGACTCCACATGGGCCATTCCATGTGATTTGAAGCGAGGTGTTTTGGAGTGGACAGGAATTCAAGGACGACGAGATACCTCTTACTCTGTACAGAACGCAGAAGGAAAAGCAAATGACAAAGTGTACGATAGCTTGGTTCTTCAGCGTTTCAATTCGCGGCCTTTCCGCACGCTCGTCATGGCATTGGAGGCGGGTACGGTGTAGCTAGCTGTCTATCCGACCGTAAATCGCCTCAGCACCTGCTCATCCCTCTTCGGAACAAGCCTCACACCAAGCTCATTCTCTACGAGCTGGCCTCCTTGTCAGCCTGGTTCTTTCTCGCCTTGCGACCCCTCAACTTGGCCTCACGCTCCTTCTTGTTCTCCCGCTGGCTCTGCCTCACAGCCGAGGCGCGCGCGACGGTCTCCGCACGGAGATCCGGACGGTAGCCCTTCTTGGCGGTGCTGTTGACGACGGACTTGTAGAGCTTGCGGGTCGGGGTGGAAGCGTTGAAAGAGGTGGTGTGGGTGGACTTTGCGGGCTGGTTCCAGCGCTTCGGGAGCTTTGTGGTGATGGCTACGGTGTTGGAGTCGGGCTGGATGGAGATGGCCTGGATAGTGAGGGGGAATGTGTCAGTACGTGAGTGAGGAAGTGAGGTGGGTGGGGAGATATTAGAGAGAGAGAGAGGGTCTTGAGGGTTGTTTGGGGCTTGTTGGTTGGATGGAAGGAAGTACCTGGTCATTGCAGTAGCCCTCGTACTTGCGGGCGTGCTTGTTGGTGAGGTTGTATGGGTCGCGGGAGAATTGGACACCGCCAGCCTGCTTTCTCTTGACGAGGAAGGAGTTGTTGTTGCCTGTTGTCACATGCGCCAATTCATATTATTAGCCATTGGTCGTTTTGATCTTGAAATCCCTCCCGGTGCGGAATCTCAGGTTGGTGGAAAACGTACGGGTGACCTCCCAGATCAGGTCGTTGCTGATGGGCTCGTGTTGGGTCGACATCTTGACTGCTGGTGCTCTGTTGTCGCTGAGATATCCCGCGATGTGTTGCTTTGGGTGGAATTCTTGCGAGGTCGACGTGCGGTCTTGGCGCGGAGATGTTCCGCCGGGAGCACCCGTCAGCGGAGCGGGCTTTCCTTGAGCTTGTGAGGAAGTTTGAGAGACTTCATCTCCCCAACACCAAACATTCACATTGCAAAGACGACATGGCGTGGTTGCAGCTGTCAGAGGAGAGCAAGGTATGAGCGATCAGGGTGATGGAGGCAGTTGGCGTGGGCTGACATGGTGATAGGAGCGCATCGCTCGCGTCATTGACCTTTCACGAGTTGCGATCCATTAGTACGAACACTGCTGAACCGCAGAGCGCATCGATCGTATGCTGACGGACATCCAGCGGATACCTGCCTCTCATCATCTACTTGGGCTACACAAGGAGCAACCCACGACCGTCGTTGATTCGGTGTGTAGAAGGAAGAGAAGGAGCACGAGAAGAACGAATACTCACGAAGCACAGGTTATTCTCTCCACTAGCCCAATAAGTCCACGCAGCGTCGACGAGGGAGCGAGACATTAGCATGCGCAGCTGTAAGATAGGATGAAGACAGTCGATGGGCCTGGAGCGATGAGGTGGGATGCATAGTAAGACGGCAAGGAGTAAAAACATTGGGTGTGTATCATTCATAAGGCTATCAGAAACGCCGCTATACCAATCCAGCATTTGAAAAGCTGCACAGACGAGGAGATCAGTATGAAAATGACCATGATGGAGTCACGCAAACCGCGTTTCCAGAACCGACTTACTATTCTACCCGGAGCAACCATCAGTCATTCAGACCAGCAAGCTAGGAGATCGACCGCGTTCGTTCCGTTCGTCACCCCGAGATCTTTGGAATGTCTGCCGGCGAGAGTGGGTGCTACAAATGATCAGACACGTGCATGGATGGACCAAGAGTGGGAGCCACAAGCCTACTGGACTTCTACCAGGTCCCAAACTTCTTCCGGCTGTGATGGAGTCGATTCTGCGTGCGGATGTGCTCTGTGTGTACGGAGCTGGAGGTATGCGACGACGAGTGCTGCCACGGCCAGGACCGAAGTGACGACGCCGAAGATGATGGCTAGATTGACCTGCAGTTGATTGGAGCTGTCGTCGTTGGTTGGTAGTGGGCTAGCGGTCGAGGTAGGTCCAGAGGAAGAGACTGGCCACGCTCTGAGAGAGCTGATGTTGTCGTTGCTGTGGGCCATGCTTGCGGCGGAGGATGATTGAGGCAGCTGGTGTTTGCTGAAATGGCGTACAAGACTGGATGGCTGCCAGGTGAAACGGGGACAGAAGAGCTCCTACTTGTACTCTCAGGATGCGCGCCGGGAGAATTCCTCTTGCAGCTCTCGTAGACGGCTTCTCGGACACACGCCGATGATGTGGACGAGCAGCTATCACTCAACTCTCCACCAAGTCCAGCAGGAGCACCTCCAAACAGAGCTTGCCTTGATGCGTGTGAGACGAGGATCTGACCTATTGCACCGCAGCCCAGCAAGCGACCAAGTCGCGTTTCATGCACGCAAGTCGCGCACCTCCCAAGACTCACCAAGGACGGCAAGAGCAGGGCTCTTTTCCAACGCGCTAACGCAGACCTTTTCCCACGCGCTAACGCAGACGGGAAAAACCATCGGGGAGTGTGCTGTGGTGGTTGTCACCGGTGGTTGTGGGAGAAGAAGTTTGGTGGTCTAGGAAGGGCAACGCTTGGGAGGTGCGCTTCAATGTTCCCTGTCTCCCTGTCCCGCACTGCACAGCCTCAGCCTCGACGCCGTGCGCAATTTCAGGTAATAGCTCACCGTCCTCTCAACACCGCGCCCCGCCTGCTACATGTTGCCACGCCTCTCGCTCATGATCAAGTCGGACTCCCAACATCATCCGTCCTTCTCTCAGCTACGACGCGACGCTACGCTACCCCCATGCGCAGGCGACGCCTTCTCCTACGACCACATACTCCATCTCCCCAAGCTACCAAGTCGGTTTGCCTTTGGAATCATCGAGCTTCCCGCTGTGCGGTCCTTCGGCAACTGCTATCTGGAACGGACGTCGACCGTGGCATCAAGACGGGTATAGCCTAGAGATCAGCCTATCGAGTAGTCCTCGGTGCAAATCGTACCATGTATTCTTGCAAAGAGTGCGGCAGGAACTACGCACGCCGGACTACTTTGAACCGTCATCTCAGGACATCGCAGGCTCACAAAAAGCAAGACTCCATCCGCTATTCTTGCTCGGATTGTAACGGGACCTTCTCGAGGCGTGACTTTCTAAAAAGACATCGTCGAATCCACACCGGCGAAGGCTTGGAAACATGCGTGCTGTGCAATCGAAAGTTCGGAAGAGGGTACCTCAAAAGCCATTCACTGTCTTGTCTAAGGAACCTTCAGACACCAGAATCTCCTGGAGTATCGAACGAGAAGAACGAAGCTCCCACGTCGAGTGTTACCGGCCAGCTGCAGTGGAAGAACTCTGGCCTGACTGAGCCTTTCCCTCTAGCAAAGATCTCGCGTCCGGTGCAATTTGTACAAGCCCCAAATGTTTCTCACCTAGATTTGTCGCGCGACAATGTGCTTTTCGAGCTACTCCAAGCTGCCGTCCGACGCGGCGATGTTGCGCTGCTCAAATGGCTCGTATCCAACACACCTTCGCCGAGGAATACAATAGCGGCCTTGGACAAATTTTACATTCGCTGCGCCGGAGAAGAGACTCGAAAAGCGCGGGCGGACCATTCGGACGAAAAACTACCTGCATGTCTGGCACATTGCGCAGCACAATGGGGCCGAACGGAGATCATGGAGTACCTAATACAATCCGGCATAGACGTCACTGCTCCAATGACCAGTTTAGGGTCTACATCGCTACACTTCGCCGCTCGCTATGGAAACAACGGGATGGTCGATCTCCTTCTTAGACTTCCAATCGACATGGATGTCGCGTATTCTGATAGGAAAACCGCCCTCGCAGAAGCCGTAAAGGGGAATCATGTCGAGACCGTCCGCCTGCTCTTGCAATACCGTCTAGTTGGCGACGATGAGTACTACGAGCATTACGATTACATGTACATTGCTTACGAGAAGAAGAACTGTGTTGTTGCCAGACTTCTCATCGAGGATGAGGCAAGTTATGGCGCGAACCAGGGATTGACTGAGGCTGCTAGGTGCAACCAAGTTGACTTCATGCGCTTCTTGATCGACAACGGAGCTGATGCGGACAGGCCATATAATGGGTGGAGAAACACCCCGCTCTGTACAGCTGTTCACTTCAGAAAAATTGAGGCTGCGCGTCTCCTACTCGCACGAGGGGCTTCCGCGAATGGCTGGCCAGGCGAATATGGTGAAACGCCCCTCATGAGTATATATGGCAGCCCCGCAGACCAAGAGAAAGCCCTGATAAAGCTGTTGATTGACAGTGGAGCATCTATAAATCTCTCTCGCCCTCGGTTTGATGGAGGTCGCAAGGCGTTCACGGCCTTGTCAAGCGCTTGCCTTGAGGCAATGGATTGGGTCATTGAGGAGCTGCTGAAATATGGAGCTGACCCCAATCTTGGCTGGCCTACAGCTTTGGAACGGGCAATAGATGGAATTTGTGGAACAAATATTGTAAAACTGCTTCTGGACGCAGGAGCGCGTCTTGATCTGGTTTCACAGCGCTGCTTTGCCAAATTGCGAAGCTTAGCCTCTAGCGATTTCGAAAAGATTGACTGGGAGGAAGAAGACATTCGCGAGCCCAGGGAAAAGCTGGAACTTCTACGACTACATGCCCCAGGAGGTCAATTGTAAAGGCAGATCCCAAGGAAGAAGGATGTTGCTCGGTACATTCGTGGAACCGGAATTTGACCTGCCTGAACGAAAACCCCCCCGGTTGCGGAGACTTCAATATCGAGACGAGTTTCATGGCCGGAAGTTCGCGGAAGACTTGCTCGACGTTTCGACGAGGCTGGTAAAGACCTAATGCATGGTTGATATATGGCGCTCACTTCTAAGCGAACGCTGAGATGATGTCTGCAGGATTCAAGTCCTATTCAACGACATGTGATCCCCGAGTCCGTGCACGATGTGTGCTTCAAAGTTCCGTAGCATCGAGCATTCTGGCAAACAAGCAAATCTCTTCAATCGATAGAGCCGTTTTGGAGAACCTATCAATAGGCATAGAAGACCATCCAACATTCGGGCGAGAGAGAGGTAGTCCGGCGTCCCACGGCCACGAAGACACTTCTTGATTGAAGTACTGTTTGGATATCCATACCGCCAGACTTCGTATACGTGAGCTTGATCCAACACCGGAAGCAGATGCTGGAGTCTGTAGATTGTTGAACCCAGGACGCAAGAGACTCACCGGGCCAGTGGGGGCATCGTTCCCAGCGCGAGAGCAGCAAAATCCTCACCGTTGGAATCGGAGTCATTTGAGCTTTGATTGAGCAAACCATAGCTAGTCAATATATATACAACATTTGCCCAGCGCCACATGATCATGGCGCTAAGATGACCAGATTCGGAACTCGTTGCTTCGGCGAAGTCGGCCGACCCTTGCTCAGAAGCATGCCTATCTATCTATCAATCACTCTACCAATCATTTCCAAGCTCGCCAGTCTACTAGCCAAAGACGGACTGAAACGTTCTGACTCCAAATGCTTCTTCACAATCTCTCCATACTAGGTAGGCTCTTTCACCACCATCATGGCGTCCAAAGCGATGGACGACGACGACAACAAAATCACCACCTCGGTGGAAATCTCCCCTCCACTCGCCGACAACAATGTCCCCGACACACAGCCTGCCTTCCAAACCGCCAAAAATGGCAACCTCATCGATTCCGGCTTCCAACGCGGCCTGCAAAACCGCCACCTCGTGATGATTTCCTTCGGCGGCGTCGTGGGAGCTTCCATCTGGTACGGGGTGGGTTTCGCCGTCGCCTATTCCGGGCCCCTCGGCGCTCTGATCTGCTTCCTCGTAATAGGAATCGACGTCTACTGCGTCATGCAGAGCCTCGGGGAGATGGCGACCTTATATCCCATCCAGGGGGCTTTCATCGAGCTGGCAGCAAGATTTGTCGACGAGGCGCTGGCGTTCAGTCTCGGGTGGAATTACTGGTACTTGTGGGTGGCGAACATCGCGGGGGATTTCAATGCGAGTTCCCTGATCATGGGCTTCTGGACGGGGGATCGCGTGCCGAGCTATGGGTGGATCTTGATCTGGTGGGCTTTTTATCAGGGGACGAGTTTGCTGGGGGTTGTGGTCTGGGGGGAGATGGAATTCTGGCTGGCTTGTTGGAAACTGTTGTGTATTCTGGGGGGTTTCCTGTGTGCGATACTCATTAATACGGGGGCGATCGGGGGGGATTATATTGGGTTTCGATACTGGAGGGAGCCTGGACCGGTCGCGAACGGGATCGACGGATTCGGGCAATGTTTCTTGTTGGCGGCGGTCTATTACTGTGGGACGGAAATGCTGGCTCTCACGGCTGCGGAGAGCAAGAACCCGGCTCGCGATCTTCCCAAGGCCATCAAGCAGACGTTCTGGCGAGTCCTGGTCATCTTCCTGGGACTCGTCTTCTTTGCGGGAATCCTGGTGCCTTCAAACGATCCGAGCCTCCTGACTGCGGAGAGCAAGACGGGCAAATCCCCCTGGACCATCGCGTTCGATCACGCGGGTGTTCCGGCCATGGGACACGTGGTCAACGTCGTCATGATCACCGCCCAGCTCTCGTCGATGAATTCCGCTCTGTACGTCGCTTCCAGGACTCTGGTCAATCTCGCCTCGAGCGGCCGGGCACCGAGATTCTTCGCAAAGACAACGAAAAACGGCACACCCGTCAACGCTCTTGTCATGTCCAACGCCCTGGCTCTCGTCGCCATGCTCAACTACAAGACTGGTCCGGGGAAAGTGTTCGCCTATCTCATCGATATCTGCGGCTCCGCCACGTATATTGCATGGGCCGTCATTGGCGTGGTCCATTTACGTTTCCGCAGAGCCTGGAAAGTCCAAGGCCATGCGGTGGAAGATTTACCTTTCCGAGCCATGTTCTATCCTTACGGGACGTGGTTCGTCATCTTCATTAACGTCTTCCTGGTGCTGATTGCCGGGTTTTCGGTTTTCGTTGGAGGCTTTCATGCTGTTGACTTCGTCGTCAATTACGTGGTCATAGCCGTGTTTGCGGTGCTGTATGTGGGTTGGAAGGTGATTAAGAAGACCAGGTTGGTGCCACTGGCCGAAATTGATCTCGTCTCTGGCAGGAGGGAGCACTTGTCCACCCAGTAAACAGATGGAAACAAGAGTAGCTGTACTCCCCAGTGTCGTTCACTCGTCACAGCTTCCCCGTCGGCGTATCCAAAATCTCATTCCTCGTGCTCTTCAACCTCTCCTCCGTCGGCGCAAAAACACTCGGCATCCCCGTCTCCTCAAACGTCTTCTCCCCTCCAACCATACCCGCCAACCCTTCAGAGCACAGGTGAATCAACGGCATTCCGTGCCCACTAAAGCCCGCGATAATGTATTGCCCCAGTTTCCCCGGCACAGGTCCAACAAAGGGCATGAAATCACTGCTCCAGCCCATAATGCCCGTCCACACATGATCCGTGTACGCCCCGGAGTCCTCCCATCCGACAAAATGCCTCTGCATAATGCCATCAAAATAGTCACTCGCGGGTTCGATGAGCACCCTATCGTCCGTATTCCCATACCATTGTGACCGGTCATGCCAAAAGGAAGGCTTGGCTCCGCCTAGAATGATCGACCCATCGCGGCGAGGGAGCATGTAATCGTAAAGACCTTTCCCATGTCTCAGGCTATACGTGTTGCTCAACGTCTGGGGTTTGGTATCTCGGGGGACTTGAATCCGACTGCAAATCCCACGCACCGGAACAATCTTGCTACGGAATTGCGGCGCGATGGCGGCGGTATAGCCATTCGTAGCGAAGATGAGTTTCTTGGTTCTGATGGTTCCTCGAGGAGTCGTGACGGTCCAGCGGCCTTCGGAATCGCAGGTGTCGGAGACAGAAGTCACGGGAGTGTGAGTTTGTAGGTTTACACCTCGTCGTACGATCTTTTCCAGGAGGTGCATTACGAGCTTATAAGGCCATAGGTGTCCTGCCGTGAAAGAATAGCAGCTTTTGGCGCCTTTGACACCCGAAATCTACTCCGAAGTAAGATCGTCAGCGCGTGTTGCAGCCCTTTGTTCTTGAGTGCCTATACCTTCTGAGCATCAATGCCTTCAGTATACTCCACGTCTGTCAAATCAGCTACTCCAATATTCGACAGCTCATCGAAAGTAGCTTTGGTAGCTTTTGAGTGCTCTTCATCCAAATACACATCCATCGTGCGAGTGAGAACAAGATCACAGTCAATCTTTTCCTCCTCCACGAGCCGCTTTAAAGCCATGATATTTCGCATTTCGAATTTGGCAAACTCCGCAGCCCGCTCGGCGCCATACTTTCGAGTATACTTGAGGATATTGTAGTAGACATCAGATTTGAGCTGACCGCCTGTGATCTCAAGTCAGTGGTGAGGAAAAGCCAACCGCGAGATAATATCTGTGCTGTTACCGTTCCGCCCAGTGGCACCTGAACAAGCTTCTCGAGCTTCCAAAATGACCACGGCCGGCGTGTCCTCGCTTCGCTTGAGCATGTGGTAGACTGTCGAGACACTTGCATAACCGCATCCAATGACTAAGACATCGCATTCTTGCGGGAGTTCATTGGAAGACCTGTTGCTATCCAGCCGGTGCAACTCAGTCCTCCAGAACGGCGATGTGGCTCCAGGTACCGGAAGTTGGGTGGTTGGTGTTGTGTTGACCATGATGTGACATTTCCGTACCCCTTCTTCTGAAGCTCAATCAGAATCTTGACAATATGAGGCAGATGTTCTACTAGCATCGACGAACACCTGGCTGATGCGAGCTGAAGCGATAACAGCTCTGTTGCGCGGCCAACATCTGGCCGCGTCGGCCGATAGGGCCTGCTAGAAGTTTGATGCTCTTGGTACATCGCTATTCGTCCAACATAATAACGCGACACAGAGACATGACGGGAGGAAGACACGTAGTCTTCGACATCGTCGGAACTTGCATCAGTTACGACGCCTTCTTCGACGCTCTCGAAGAACGCTTCGGCGACAGACTCCGCCAGCATGGAATCCCGCCAAAGCTGTTCGGCCTCCTCATCCTCGAAGGCGGCGAGCGCGAATGCCTCTTCTTTCAACTCGCGAGACAGCCAATTCTGTTCATGGATATGATAAAGCCAATCTTCTACCGTATGCTCGCCATGTGCGGAATCCAGAAGTCCCATGACTTTGCTTCTGGCGAGGATGTAACCTATGTGGCGGAGAGCTATCGAAAGCTAGGAGCTCGCGAAGGCATTCATGACTGTATGACTCGTCTGAGACGGGCTGGTTTCACGATTTGGGCCCTGACTTCTGGAGATAAGGCGCGAGTGCAAAGCTATCTTACCACAGCTGCAATCGATTTACCATCTGAGAACTTCATTGCCTGCGAGACCATCGGTGCAACAAAGCCGCAGCCGGAAGTCTACGAGTATGTATTGAGACGTCTCCCGGAAGGGACGCAGCCGTGGTTCGCAGCATGCCATATGTGGGATTCAGCCGCTGCAAAGCGTAGTGGGTGAGTATAGCGACCGCTTTCAAGAGGTACAGGGCTGACTTATTACGCCAGCTTCAGATCTGCGTGGTGCTCGGGTTGGGAGAAAGACCCTATGTCAGAGGTCTTTGGGGATATTGATATCGTGGCCCACGACCTGCCAAGTATGGCAGACTCCATAATTTTGGCTAGCACTTGAGTTGAAAGCAAATGTTTGCCAAACAAGTTGATCGGATTGACTAGTTGTGGCCTCGGTCATCTCTTGATCCAGAGTTGTTGACTTGTCTTGAGACTCCTCGTTGGCCTCCGGGGTGAGGTTCTTTCTCGTCGAATGTCAGATGATGAGATTTACTGATGATGGATGCGAATACTTCAATGGCATTTCTGTAGATGTCCCTCATGAGACCAAACATGCCGTCTTGTCTCAGCGCCGCAAGGTACTGATGAAGGATTTGGCGGCTCGATGCTGGCAATCCATCCTATCAGGAGCAACAAGCGTGAATTCACAATTCGAGAAATTTGGAGAGTCCAAATAATTGCCGTCCAACACCCGATCTGCAACATCCCAACCAGCCTAACAGCACGAGATGTTGGCAAGGAAAGGATCGCAAACCCCACAGCAGTCTGGCCAGCACACAGACTCCAGAGAACTTTCTCGCTGCCAGTTTCGTCGATTCTCCACCTCCATTCTTGGTCTCCGGTAGGAGAGTGAGTATCACCTCTTTGAAGGGCGGTGGTCGAGAAGGCCGTCTTCTGCATCATGGCTCTCAAGCCTAAGTAGATTATCGACATGTTGAATGACCGCCGACTGGTCGCAGATGGAGACGCGAGAGGTGTATGAACAACGTCGTCAACGGCCTGCTATATCCGTGTACTCAGCCTCCCAGGCGGTCTACACAGAGCTGGCCCCAGAGCAAGCTCTGCCTCATTGGATGCTCCAGTGCAGCCATGATGTCGCTGGAATTGCAGTCCAGATTCAGAAGAGTATCCCGCAATGTTGCAGTTCCAATGTTGAATTGCTCTACGGCACATGTGAAGGCGACATGAAAAAGAAAGAAGAATGGAGGAGGGAGGAAGCTGAGAGTCGAAGACGTGCGGAAGAGGAAGCGTGCACGGGTGGTCCGGCGCGGTGATCTGACATCCGCTAGCTCCGGCTCTAAGCGAGCGTATCGGCAGCTCATCGGAAGCGAGATGATCCCTGAACTCCTCCGCGACCCTTGAAGCAAGCAAGTTGGATCGCGTGTCCAGAACTCCCAGAAGCCGCATTGAGTTCGCCTCGACAGCCACTCCGGCTTCCAACATTCGACGAGATCACGATTGAACGACGACGACGACTACCTAACCACGCAATGTTCCCTCTCACCTCCGTGGTCGCCCTTCTGGGCCTCCTCACGACGTTTACCTCCGCTACGGCCCTCACATACAAGATGACACCGAACGAAAAGGAGTGCTTCTACGCGCATGTGGACAAGGTCGGCGCGAAGATAACTTTTTACTTTGCTGTACAGAGCGGAGGCGATTTCGACAGTAAGATCCCGGTGCATGCGGAACGGAGCAGCGATTGGAAGCTGACGTGGACATCTAGTCAACTACTCCGTCTACGGACCAGGCAAGCAGCCGAATCAAGAGCGAGTGGTGTTGGACGGCGAGAAGGAGCGGCAGGGAGACTATGTGTTCACTGCCACCGAGAGTGGAGAATACCGCTTCTGCTTCGACAACACCATTTCAATCTTCGCGGATAAAGTCGTGGACTTTGACATCTCGGTAGGCATTTTCGCTGGAAACCACGAAGCCCATATAGGTTTGCTGACACAATGACACTCAGGTCGAGGACGAACCACGAGCCAATCTCCCCCAAAAGCAAGGAGCTAGTACCGAACAATTGAGCGGCGTCGAAGAGACCATCATGCGTCTCTCCGGGCAGGTGTCCACCCTCACAAGACAGCAGAAGTACTTCCGAACACGAGAGAACCGCAACTTCAGCACGGTCAGGAGCACGGAAAAGCGCATCTTCAACCTGAACCTGATCGAAGGCGCCGTCATGGTCGCAATGGCAGGTCTACAAGTCTTCGTCGTGAAGATGTTCTTCACGGGTGGAAGGAAAGGATACGTCTGAAAAGCAACGAGACCTCGCGCTGGCCGCTGCTGCACCTTATCAAATCGTAGATCTCTTCTGCTCCGAGAGGTCGAGATGGGAACGATACACGGTGATGCTATCCTACTCTCTTCCCATCCTCTATCACCATGTACTCATCTCCCACCATCATCTTCATCTCCTCCTCGACCATGAAATTGGCGTGATCCGGCGACAACTGCTTCGCGCTCTCCTTATCAAACATGAACTTGGCGTACGCCTTGTAGTCCTTGAACACGAACGTGCAGATGGCATCGTACTCCAGCAGCGGACACTTGCCCCGCATCATATCCCCCATGATCTTCCGGTCGCGCTCGAGGCAATAGCTCTACAACGTTTCCAGAATTCAGCCCTGGCTCTTCACACACGATTCACGTCACAAAAGGCGCCGCGTGGGCGGAACGTACGAGACTGTATGTCATGACGTCGTGTTTCTCCAGCACATCGGCCGCCATCTGGGCATGTTTATGGTTGTAGTGCTGGATGAAATCCGCGTCGGACATGCCGGGCTTCTTCTTGATGAAGATGCTGGCCTTGACGACTTTGCGGAAACCGGTGGTGTTGGGGTAGCCTGCCTCGAGGACCATGGTGTGTCGTCGTCGTGGGGAGGGTTAGATGTACGATGATGCAGAGGTTATGCGGAGGAGGATGCAGGTACTGCTGTCGTTCGTGGTGAGTACATGTAGTCTTGATCAGTCGTGTTTATTTCCCGAGTCGGGATTCGCCAATCCCGAGCCAACAACACCTCATTTGTTCGTCTTCGCTCGGTCTGCTCTTGGCGAGAATCTGGAGGTGCATCATGGTCGCTGGTGGTTATCTGGTGGGTGTTGTATTGTCATGTCATTGGGGTAATATAATGTAATATAATACAATGGCAGTCGTCGCACTCGACTTGCGCGGCCCTTGCATCATCATCGTGTGTGCTGGACGAAGCGCTGTCTCCATCGCAAAGTCTTGGCTGGACGGACGAAAAGGAGCGATGGATCATACCCTTACGTTTCCACCTGTGCATCCTCCAACTTAACTTCAGCGCACGCGACATCGTCCCCCTCACGCGACAACAACAGTCCCTTCCTCTTCACGCCACCTTTCGCTTCAGAATACACAGTTTGATAGCACAGCAAACCCAGGAACGAGGCTTTTCACGCGCATGGATTGATCCCAGTTCCCAACACTCACATCACGGCCAACAGGACCTGGAATTTGCAATCCCTGCGATAGATCAGGAGAATCACTCGACAACCGGATCATGTCTCTGCACAACAGAAGATGAGCAGACTCGTGGACGGTTGGAAATGCGATCGACAGTCTCCTCCTTACCAGCCGGACGCTGCGGGCGCATCACTCTCATTGCGGCCAGCCTGCTTCTCTGCCTCATCACTTGGATGTTCTGGTATGCCGCCAACTCGGATCAGGACAACATTCCCCCCATCTTTACACAGTTGATACCTGCTGGTCATGCCACATGCGCATCCGCCACCGTCTTTGAGTGCTCTAGCTGCTTGGAACAGCATTTCCTGTCCTCCAACCAGAGCGAGAGCAGCCCCTCCTGGACATTTGATTACCATCGCGATGGCCAGAATGAAGGCTTGCATCAGGAACAGTGCGAGATTGCCTTTCCCGGTCTCTTCGAAGATGTAAAGCAAGGTCTTTTCCACTGGAAGACCGTGGGCCGAATCACCAAATCCACTCTCGATCAGGTCCCGCTCCAGAATGGCATGACGAGAGCAATGATCCATTCCGGAAATCTATACATTCTCGCCAGCAAATCCAAAGGCGAAGATCATCGGCGAAAAATCCTAGCCGTTCTGAGTTCGATGCATCGTGCGCTGGCCGCAGCGGGCGAGGAAAGACACACCTTGCCTGACATTGAATTCATCTTCTCCATCGAAGACAAAGCCTCCGACATCACCTCCAGCAACACCGCACCGCTCTGGGTCTTGGCTCGCAAAGCGACCGAGAAGTCCTTCTTCCTCCTTCCCGATTTCGGTTTCTGGGCATGGGACAACATCATCGAAGGCCAAAACAACGAGATCGGACCCTACGACGAGGTCGTCTCCCAAGCCCTCGCCGTGGAACAAGACCTCCCCTTCGCCGCCAAATCCCCCCAACTCGTCTGGCGCGGCAAACTCTCCTTCGCCCCCAAACTCCGCCGCGCACTGCTCGACATCAGCCGCGACCAACCCTGGTCCGACGTCAAACAAATCAACTGGCGCAATCCACACACCTACCTCTCCATGTCCGACCACTGCACCTACCAGTTCATCGCCCACGTCGAGGGCCGCAGCTACAGCGCCTCCCTCAAATACCGTCAGGCCTGCAATTCCGTCCTCATCGCACACCAACTCCAGTACATCCAACATCACCACTATCTCCTCGTCCCCAGCGGCCCGCATCAGAACTACGTACAGGTCGAGCGGGACTTCTCCGACCTGCCCATGAAAATCCAGGAATTGATCGCGAATCCGGCAAAGGCGGAATCGATCGCCTCGAACAGTGTCAAGACTTTCCGGGAGAGGTATCTGACCATGGCGGCCGAGGCATGCTATTGGAGGGCCCTCTGGAGAGGCTATGGCGATGTTTCGGAAGCCGCCAATCTGTGGCACGAGAGTGTTACGGGGGAGAAGCAGAGGAGGGGCAGGCGGTACGAGACGTTTGTGTTGTTGTCTAGTGAGGAAATGTTGGATTTTGACTCTGCATTGCCGTCATGAAGAAGAAAAAAGAGCATGAAAAAAAAAAGAAGGAAAGACGGAAAGAAGGAAGGAAAGAAAGAAAGGAACGGAAAACCTATCATTTCTCGTTCGTCCCTTCTTTGATTGCAACGTCTCACGTCATCATCATCATCATCATCATCATTTTCTCATCAGCACCAGGACAAGACAAGACAAGTCATCAAATGAATGGAGAAAATGAATGATGTTAGTCATCGTCAAAATCAAATCACATCAAATCTAATCAAATCAAGGCCAAAATCAGCCCTAACAAAAGGTACCCACAGTACCCATCTCGCCCGCATAAGGTAGCACAGTAGCTCATGGAACCTTAAAGGATAAACGTCACCCCAAAAAATTCTTACATGTAACATCCCGTTCGACCCCCGTCTCCCCTCTCTCTCTCTATTATTCCCCCCAAAACCAAAAGGCATTATGCACAGATCCTCCGTACATGTAATAACCTCCAAAAAAAAAAAAAAATCCCACCGCACTATCTAGCGCCCGCCCCGCCCTCGAGCCGTCAGTCCACTCCAAAGGACTAGCAAGACAAGACGTGTGTGTGTGTGTGTGTTTGATGAAAAGCGAGAGATACCAAACCCCGTCTCAGCCCGTCAACTGTCCCCGAGGGGGGGGAAGAAGCGTGCCAAGCCCAGGAACAGGAACAGGAACCGTGTGTACCGCTCTCGGACTGATGTAGGTGATACGTCGGAGGAGGGGGGGGGGGGGAGAAAAAGCTTATTGATCGTATAATCATACACACACACACGCATCTTCTTCTTCCCATCGATGAGCTTGCTTGGCTTGGCTTGGCTTGCTTGCTTTCTTCAATTCCCTTTCCCGGCTATCTAAAATGCCCCCCTTCCCCATGCGCACGTGAGACGGCAACCACGTCCCGCTTACTTCCCAGTATTCGCCTCGGAACACCATGCAAAAAAGCAATCAACGGAAAAGATTCGCTCAACGGGACCAGAACAGACAACAACCTCCACCACTGACTGGTCTTTCCCCAACTGCAAGACCGTTTCCTCGCCTCCCGCGGTCGGAGATATAATCTGTACAGTGCATAAAATCCAACCAGAGAAAATGCATCAGTCACAGCTCAGTCCAGAAATCAGGCAAGTCCTGCGGCACACAATCGGCGTTTCTGGAGCTATCGAATATTCAAGCTCTCGTATCGAGCCCAGGTGTTGCGATTCCGGTTCGGATGCTCCAGTCCGAGGTGATCCTGGGCTTCCAGCTTTTCCGAGAGAATATCATCATCCTCGACCCAGACCGGTCGGCTGTACGTCTGTCCACCCCTGATGATAGCAAACTTGATCTTTTCCAAGTTCTTGCCCTTGATGCCGGTTCGCTTGGATAGCCGCTCCTTGGTCTCCTTGAAAACTTCGCCTTCCTTCATAACGAAGATGAATGGAACGCCATGCGATTTGGAGGGGTCCTTTTCGAAGTGGAAACAGTACAGATGGCGATCGCCTTTTGCCTCGTCCAATTCCTTCTCCTCCTCAGGTCTTCGCTCGGCATAGACCGTCATGAACTCATTAAGTGCCACGACGCTATGCGAGGGTGGGAGGACCTTGTACACTTTGTTGCTGTGCACTTCGTAGAAGCGGATCTGCTCAGCGATCTCTTGTGGCAACTGCAGCTTCTTCGACATCTGCTCCAAGACGGAGTCGAATTGTGACTGCTTGTGGACGAGGAGTTCGAGTGGCTCTTCTTTGGTAATTCCTTCGGTCAGATATGTCACGCGAATCGATCTCCTCTGCTCAAGATCCTGGAGGCTCATCTCCAGTACTTCGTAGAAGAGATGGTCCGGCGCTTGGGTCGGCGTGTAAGCATACGCTCCGTAGCCCGCAGTCCCGAACAAGATGGTGTTGACGGTAGTGCCTTGCTGCCTCTTCACGACTGATCTGACCTTGCCCGTCTGCGCGTTCGTGGTCATGAACCGCAAATGTGAAGGATCCACAAGCTTAGCGTTTACCGATGACAGGTATTCAGCAACCTTGAGTGCGAGTGAGTCGTAGGAGTCCTTCTTTGACAGGGCCAATTCGAACTTCTCCATGCCCTCACTCTTCAGTTCCAGATGGGGGACTGGATCAGCCCATTTGGGCGTGAAGGTGACATAGACTCGGTTCAACAAGAAGTCGTAGAAGTTTGGCGCAGTGATTTGCGCTGTTGGGTTGGTCTGCTTCAGCTCAACAATGTCGTTCTCGGTGAGGTGACGCTGGAACGCGATGATGTCGCCGTCTTGAATCTCGGAAGCGAGGAGCGTGTTCTGTAATGGTCAGCATGTTGGTCTCTTCAAAGATATGGATCATCATGTGGGCAAAGAGCCTGTCTGGCTTCAAGCACGCGTGCTCCTCGTGGGCCGACTTACCTTTGCTTTCATCGGCTCGATGTAGTTCTGCTTGATCTCCTCAAACAGCTCCAGATTCACGCTTCCAGGCTGCCAACCCATCATTTCCATGATTGGATCTCCCAAGTCCGAAGCTTTATCAAGAGGGCTCATGTAGATGTGGCCCACACCGTGTAGAACCTGCCGGTCGACATCGAAGTGTTTTAGGAACAAAATGATTGGCTTGTGTTGTTGCTGGGGTACGGCGCCATTGACAGCCGGAGAGGAAGGAATCCTTTCTTCGTTCTTCCAAATCGGCTCACCTTTGTCGTCCCGTGTCGTCTCCTCCATAAACACTCTGAAGCCATGCGCACGGGTGCTGAACTTCTCCGAAGCTTCGTGTAGCGTCATATCGGGCCACATGAGGGGATGGTCTGGCCGCACTGTGCCGTTTTGACGATTCACCATGATCCAAGGGCGGATCAGATCCTTTTCAACTCCTTGCTGCTCCGCGATGTATTTGATGAAGTCCGCCAGAGTCATGCTTTTGAGTAATCGGTGTGTTCTGGGCGTGGCAGGATCTGCCGCATTGTCACTTTGCCAAGGGATCAGGTCCACGCCTTGGTAGTCCCTGAAGTTCTGTTCTGTTGCGACCTGCACACTCATGTACAAATGCGCCTCCTCGCGTTCTTTCCGTTTCCGTTCTGCAATAGCTCTTTCCTCAGCAAGCTTGATGGGAAGGTGCTCTGGAGGCTTGACTTCGCTGTCGGGCAACAATATGTGGTCGAGACGGCTCTCTCGAATATACACAAGCATGTAGGCATTGTTCGAGCGTTTTGTAGACCATTGCCGAGTGTATGGATTTTGACCTCTGCTGACACCGTTCACCGTGGTATAATCGCCTCCGAAGTTGTCGTCAATTGCCTCGCGTTTGGTAGCTCGAGTCACCCGATCATCATCGAAGCGGAAGAACTCGCCGTTTTTCTCGGGCTTGAGGAAGGCGTAGTAGTGTCCGGCGTTGAGGTCTCCAGAGTGCACCAGAACGCCGTGAAGATGATAAATGTAAGGCTCGGACTTGTCAGCATCATCATCCAGATATGGCGTCGCATCCCAGACTTCCGGGAACTCGTATCTGTCGTTGACCTTCATCATTGCATCACGCTGGAAGTCGTACTCGAATCGCTTGAGTTGCAGGTGAAGCACGTTGGGGAAGGATTCAAAGATGACACCTTTCTTGGCATCTTGCAAACCGTAGCCCTCTGCAGCGTACTTGTTATCGCCCTCGAGAGTCTCGACCTGGATGTAATCCTTGAAGCTGTCATCCAAGCTCTTGCAACCCGACACGTTGAGTTGGAGATCCCAGAAGTCCTCTGTCCGACTCGATTCGTATTCGACATTGATGCACTTCAGGTATGTCTTCATCTTTCCAACGAACATGTTGTTGAGAGCATTCTCTGCTTCAGTGCCCTTCATGCGCGCTTCTAGCTTTTCCATCAGTATTCGCGACAGCTCCTGCACATCTTGCTGCTCGAATATTTGCCGGCTTTCCCATCCGAATGAATGTGTGAGCTCGTTGGTGCCGACGGCAAGTGGGTCGGCCTGTAGCCTGTAGAATAGTCTCTGCAGAGCATACGCGGACTCGGAAGCCTGCCTCTCCTGTGGAGTGGCTGTTGGAATCTGGTATACGGCTTTCCGGAAAGCGCCAGTCAGGTATAATGACTGGAGTAGTGAATTGAGGTAGCAAGTCGCTCCTTGATTCTTCAGCCCCACCATGCCCGTCTCCTTCTTACTGTCGTAGTTGACGAAGTTGTGCCATAACACACCGGTTGGGTCCTTCAGCACTCTTACGTATGCCGTGAGCTTCGCACCGTCATTTTCTACCAGTGGTCTGTCGAATGTGTCGAATTTGGCCGCGAAGATCCTGTTCTTATCGGCGAATCTCGTGAAGCCCCAATCGCCTTCGTCAGCCGTGAAACGGTGGTTCGCTTCATGGTGGAGATAGATTCGAGGGTCGGAGGGGTTGTGTAGCACCAGCATGAACTGCGCACATGCGTACCAATCCTCTGGTGGCTTGTCCTCGAAACCATGCTCCAGGTAAAAGGATACACTGTCTGATGCCGAGTTGCCTGCTGGAAAGAAGAGTACTCTCCACGGATGGCCAGCGCATTGGAAGGTCGGGCCATGCTCTCTCTTCGGCCGTTGTCTCCAACCCGTAATATCCCAAGTGTGCCATGTTTCTGCTTCGGTCTCGTAGTCGGGCATGGCTGGAAGGAAGCGGTCCATCATCGCCTGAGGGTCATCAGCGAGCGGTAGCGCTGGTTCGGCGCTGGGGTCTGCGTCTTCGACCATGCTGTCGGCGTCGTCGGGGGAGATGATGGCGACGTTGTCGGTATCTTCGTTGGGAGTGAGGCGCTTCTCGTCGTAGTCGGAGTCGAGAAGCATGTCGCTTCCCAGCTGCTACGGGCGAAGATTTACGTCAGCAAGACCAGGGCGGTGCATGCAGCGGAGGGTATACACGAATCCAAGGTGTCAAGTATATGGAGGAGCGGAAACACGGGAAGCAGGCATGCGTGCGTGTGCGAGGCACGTGAGAGGGAGGATGCTTACTGGATCCATTGCGAAGAAGTCGGGTCCTGGTGGTGATATGGGACCGGCGCAGGCGGCAGCGGAAGTGGTGAGAAAATGCGAGTGACCTCAGGCTCCTTCAGCACGTAAGGTATGATTACAAGCCCGTACCTATGTTTGCAGGGACTGCGCGTGAGGAAGGCAGAGGTCGGAGGGTTTGCGCCTGCGCGGATGGAGAGCGAGGATGGAGTGAAGAAAGGGCGGAGGGGGATATGTGTGGAAGAGGTGTGGAATAGAGTTGTTCGAAGCAAGCAAGCAAGCAAGCAAGCAAGCAACAGCAACAGCCGCTGGAGGTGGATTGGGATGCAGCTGCTACCCACGTCATTATTGGCGGAATGGACAATGACGACGCAGGCTGCTGAAGACTCGACCCACGTGACAAGGAGGAGGAAGGTTCCGGTCAGCTACAGAAACGCTGGAGTCGGAACGGAATGATGAGGCTCGTCGTCGCAGCTTCCAAGTTGGAAGTTGTCTTCACCGCAACAACTTCAACGCCTTCGACATCTGCCCCGTCACAACCATTTTTGGGGTGCCTGAGGCTGCAGCAGCCCCGCCTCGACCAAGACTTGAGCGCCCCACCATCATCCATCATCCATCATCCATCATCCATCATCCATCATCCATCCATTGTGCATGCCTCCGTCGCAAGTGCACGGTGGGAGATGTAGCAAACCTTGGCCTCCTACAGAGTCATTGGTATCTCGCATCCGGCGGTCTCGCATCCGGCCATCTCGCATCCGGCGAAAAGACATCATGAGTTCAACTGAAGAGTAGCCCACGAGGGTATCGGCGAGTTGGTTGCAGTCCCACGACTACTTTCTGCCATAGTCCCCAGATTGACTTCCCGCCTGCCTTGCCCATGTTCTAACTCCTTTCGTACCACTCGACGTCCTTCTATCAACATTCCCAAGAGCTTCAGTGCGACGATGGCATCGCTCTTGGGAATGACCAAGTGGGCCGGTCTCCCTCTCTCCTTCCGCACCCGAGCATATGCCACGACCGCAGCGACCGCTTCTCAGAATACCTCCAACACAACTCTTCCACCCCCATGGAGGCCTTCACACGTCCTGGATGAATGGGTTGCTCGGGAGGCACGACCGGTTAGTCTTCGTCGCTTGACTTTCTTCGGTCGTACTCTCACCGAGGAACGACTGATCAGCTCCGCCAACTATGTACGTCTCGAGCTTCCGACGAGGATCGCACACCGGCTACGAAATATGCAGACTCTGCCTTACTCGGCCGTGACAAATAAACACATCAGCCATGTCTACGAGCTGTACTACCAGGCTTTCGAACGTTTCCGCAAGGTGCCCGAAGTCCGATCGTTGGCCGACAACGACAGGTTCTGCCACGTCCTCAAGGAGACCCTGAAGGAGCACCTCTCCGTCATTCCTCGCCTGGCCATGGGTATTTTGGAAATACAAGACTCCGTCAGCAGCGAAGCATGTGATCGATTCATGACTACGCTACTGCGCTCTCGGATCAGTCGTAGAGTGATTGCCGAGCAGCACTTAGCGCTCAACGAGACGTTTCACTCCCCCTGGCACTTCCCCAACGCGAAGAAGCCCATTGGCGGCACCGAGGATGACTTTGTAGGCGAGATCTTTCTCAAGTGCAATGCCAAGGAGATCATTGAGAATTGTGCCCACACCGCCACACAGCTTGTGAAGCAGACTTATGGGTCAGACGTTGCTGTTCCAGAAATTCAGCTGCAGGGCCATCTGGAAACGACTTTTCCATATATTCCATCTCACATTGAGTACATCATTGGGGAGCTGCTCAGGAACAGCCTTCAAGCGACGGTCGAACAGAGAGGACTGGCCGAGCCTCCACCAATTCAGGTTCTGGTTTGCGAAGCTGTTCAGCACGTCATCTTCCGCGTCTCAGATCAGGGAGGCGGTGTGGACCGCCAAGTATTGCCCTATCTTTGGTCTTTTGCAAAGGGCCCGAGGGGCAAGAATCGACACCAGAATCTGCAGCAGGTCCCCCGATTGGCAGCTACTATGAAAGAGCTGCAGCTTCCATCTATAGGTCCCGACCAGAGCAATGCGAGCATCGGAGAGCGATATGGCGGCTCCCTCGGGCCTCTTGCTGCACGGCCTCCCGAATTGAAGTTGGGCATGGGCTTGCCGATGAGCAAGATTTACGCGGAATACTGGGCAGGTAGTCTGGAGGTTCATTCCTTGGAAGGCTACGGATGTGATGCGTTCCTGCAGGTCAGCAGACTGGGCAATAAGAACGAGACTCTCAGTACAAGGGCGGCGATGGATGGTGTTTGAAAGGTTCGAGCAGATATCGCTTGGATACTTTAGCAGTACTCGGCTGGACCTCGATCTATACGAGATACACGATGCCCGAGCCCCGGAAACTCCATCGCTGGCCGTAGCAATGTATACAGGACAGAGCCTCGTGGTGTGAGAAGTCTCAATACTACCACAGCAGCAACCTGACCGTTCACGCCGCCTGCATTGGAAGCTCGCGACGGTGGGGAGCATATGCCAACAAGTCTCTGGCTGTGGCCTCTGCAATATACAGGGCCAACAGGTCTCTGGCTGTGGCTTCTGCAATATACAGGACCAACAGAGACAATAACATAACAAGCTCATGGGCCGGCTCATCAGCACTAAACCCTGACACGTGCGTATCACGTAGAGACGCGCCGGCAAGCACCTGTCAAAATGCGGTCCTCGGCATCCTGGTCCGCAGAAGCTAGCCGAGATCGAGCATGCAGCTCTATCCACCCACCAGCATGGCACCCGAAATCCCATCTCTTGCACTACTGCATGGCCAAGGCGCCACCCGCCGCCGCGAGCCTTGACGCAACTAAGGTATATTCGTCTCGCGAAAACAAAAATATGTGCTCGCGGATCTATACAAGAAAGATCTGCAGTCACATGCATATCTTTGTATCCATTTTCCGAACCTAGTGCTTGTGGCTGTTTGGCTGAGCTGTGTCCAACAAGAATGATGAACATTGTTCAAGAGAGGAGCTATGAGGGGAGGGCTATAGACCGGAATACACGAATTACGTCCACACACGTAATTTCATTGTACGCGCAAAAGCTGGCAGTCCTCTGACCTCGTCCTCTCCGTAGTCATTAGCCGTAATATCACGATATCTCGGTTAGTATCTGCCCGATAGATATCTCTCGCCTAGAGGCCTATGATGGAGGCGGGATAGCTCCCTTCTTATCTGATTTGGATTTCCGCATAACGTGTATATAATGTCTAGACACTGTATATACGCGATGTTTTATAACTCCCTAAATCTATCTATTACATGTCAAAGGCCCTAATAATGCACTAAAGGTTCTAGTATTCTCTTTAAGAGGCTATAGTAGGGAGAGATAATATGTATCGATTCCGCGGAATTGAATAGGTCTTCTACTTTCGTTACACTGTATAGCTAAGCTCTACTTTCCTTCTCTTTGAGTAACTGTCAGCGAGTGGGACGTTCATCACTTCTTCGAGAAAAATTTCTGTGGATTGAGAGCTACCTTTTTGCCATTCACAACACCGTCGATCACTCATCGTCAGCGCTTGATTATCAGCTCACATTCATCACGTGCATCGCTAACGAATTCTCCAGGAACAGAATACCAAATTTTTATGAGTAGACCTCACGCCACCCAGAGAGACCTTACCGCAAGCCACGACGTGCACCTTTTCGCGAATTGGACATCAATCTCTCAGCCCACATGATTCGTAATCACAGGAAGCGAAGAGGTATCTCGCTCCAGGGAAGTTCGGCGGTGTCTTCTCTCGAAATCTCGCCAGCGAAGGGAAGGTCTTGTAGTCTTCCCATTGTTGCTTCTGCGGAATCTTCACGTAACAGGTTACGCGGGTGTCAAGAGACCTGGCGGAGATAGATTTCCGGGAAAGCTATTGCGATCCTGAGCATTTCATATCTGCAGAGCGATCGAGAGATTTTCGATGCCTTGCGTGGCTTCCTCGGCCTCGAATCTCGGGTCCTGTCGAGCATCAAACACCATGTCCTGGGGCTACTTCAAAGGCTGAAGGTCGATTGGGAGCCAATTCTCTGGCCATTCTAGTGTCTGGCAGAATCTCATCGTGCTTCGAGCGCATTCTCGTGGTAGGCAGGTCCGTGGGACCGAGAAATTCGATGCGACTGGTTATTTTTGGGAAAAGGAGCGACGTCCAGGCCGAAGAAGCTGAAGTATAAAGAGCGCTCCGTGCAGACCATGGTGAGATTCTCGAATTGGTCATCCGGAGTCAGAAGTTCCTGCGAGAAGTGGTGATCTTGCAGACAAGGCCATCTCTCCCCGTATTCCTCAACATTGAAAACGTAAGTTACCAAGTCGCGTATTCAAGTATCTTTCCACATTTCAGAATGTCAGCTTGCAGCGTACGACAGTACAAGCAGGATCACAGCAGTTCGGACGATAGCGAACCAGCCATGATACTCTTTGCAACACAGAAAGATGCCCATTCACAGGCACAGGAGTGCTGACGTATTACCCGGATTTCGCGGTCAGAACGTGTAATTTATATTGGATCCCGAGTTTCGCCGTCAGAATGTGTAACTCGCATTGGATTGATGGATTGAACGCAATATGGTAATTTCGTGTAAGATTGGGAAGGAGAGCTTACCGCCGGAGCGATTGGGAGAAGATGTTGTTCGGAGGGATCGCCATGTCTTGGCAGATAAATAAGGTTCGAGGGTTCGGTGGCTCGTGCGCTGGAGCACATGCGTCGTCGTCGCCAGGTGTGATGCTGCTCTCCGGAAGAAGGCTGCAGAATAACCAAACAGCCACATTCTCACCACGTCCTCGCCGCCGCCACTTTCTACAACCAAAAACACATTCTCATCCATCAGACTAAATCCGGGCGCAACACCAACAGCACTCAGCGAACAGCTCGAAACACCTAAACACTCCTGAACACCGCCTGCCATGGCGCAGACAAATCCCAACGCGTGAGTGCGCACAGAGAAGAGGTGGACGGCGAAGGAATCGTGCTGACGGGAATCAGGATAAACGTGAACGATCCCGGCCTCATCACTCTCGTCAACAAGCTGCAGGATGTCTTCACGACAGTCGGTGTATGTGTCCACAAGCCACCGCAATTCTTCAGGAGACGATACTGATATGCTGCTACGCAGGTCCAAAACCCCATCGATCTTCCTCAAATTGTCGTCGTAGGATCGCAGTCTAGTGGAAAGAGCTCGGTGTTGGAGAATATTGTCGGGAGAGACTTGTGAGCTTGCATGGAAACATTTGAGATGTCGGGTCGGATACTAATCACACCAGTTTACCACGAGGAACTGGAATCGTGACCCGAAGACCGCTCGTCCTCCAACTCATTAACCGTGCCGCACCGGAGAAGAAGCAAGAGAACGGCGTAGCAAATGGCGAGAAGGTGGAGGGTACAACAGACGAAGCTGCAAACGCTGAAGAGTGGGGAGAGTTTCTACATATTCCTGGACAAAAGTTCTTCGACTTCAACAAGATTCGGGATGAGATTGTGAAGGAGACGGAGAGCAAGACCGGCCGGAATGCGGGCATTTCCCCAGCACCTATCAACCTGCGCATCTACTCGCCCAACGTCCTCACCCTGACTCTGGTCGACTTGCCAGGTCTGACCAAGGTACCTGTGGGTGATCAGCCAAGGGATATCGAGAGACAAATCAGGGAAATGGTGCTCAAGCAGATCTCGAAGCCGAATGCGATCATACTTGCAGTCACTGCGGCGAATACGGACTTGGCCAACTCTGACGGCTTGAAACTGGCGCGAGAGGTTGACCCTGAAGGACAGCGGACAATCGGTGTGCTCACCAAGGTCGATCTGATGGACGAGGGTACTGATGTGGTGGACATTTTGGCTGGCCGCATCATTCCACTACGACTGGGCTATGTCCCAGTTGTTAACCGAGGGCAGCGTGATATTGAAGCCAAGAAGGCCATCTCATATGCTCTGGAGAGCGAGAAGAACTTCTTTGAGAACCACAAGGCCTACCGGAACAAGGCCTCGTACTGCGGAACACCGTATTTGGCCCGAAAGCTTAACCTGATCCTTATGATGCACATCAAGCAGACTCTACCCGACATCAAGGCCCGCATCCAGGCTGCGCTTCAGAAGTACTCCGGAGAGCTGCAACAACTCGGCGATAGTATGCTTGGAAACCCTGCGAACATAATCTTAAACATCATCACGGAGTTCTCCAATGAGTACCGGACGGTTTTGGAAGGTCACAACGCCGAGCTATCGTCCATTGAGCTTTCGGGTGGTGCTCGTATCTCTTTTGTCTACCATGAGCTTTACAGCAACGGTGTAAAGGCCGTGGACCCCTTTGATCAGGTCAAGGACATCGACATCCGAACGATTCTCTACAATTCCTCCGGCTCATCACCTGCACTATTCGTTGGCACGACTGCTTTCGAGCTTATCGTCAAGCAGCAGATCAAGCGACTGGAAGAGCCTTCGCTCAAGTGTGTCAGCCTGATCTACGACGAGCTGGTACGGATACTGGGACAACTGGTTAACAAGCCGCTATTCCGAAGATATCCTCAGCTCAAGGAGAAGCTTCACGGTGTGGTCATTGGGTTTTTCAAGAAGGCCATGGATCCTACCAACAAACTCGTCAAGGATATGGTCGCCATGGAGGCATGCTACGTCAACACTGGACACCCCGATTTCCTCAATGGACACCGTGCGATGGCAATCGTGAACGAGAAGCACAATGCGGCCAAGCCCGTGCAAGTGGACCCGAAGACTGGAAAGCCGCTTCCTCCCAGCGTGCAGCCTCCACGCTCCGCCAGCCCTAGTCTGGACCTGAATGGAGGCGATGGCTCGGGCTTTTTCGGATCCTTCTTCGCCAGTAAGAACAAGAAGAAGATGGCCGCTATGGAGCCGCCACCAGCTACGTTGAAGGCCAGTGGTACTCTCAGCGAGAAGGAGACGCAGGAAGTCGAGGTCATCAAGCTACTGATCACCTCGTACTTCAACATTGTCAGGAGGACGGTGATCGACATGGTGCCCAAGGCAATCATGTTGAAGCTTGTTGAGTAAGTTGCCAGGAATGGAGAGACGTTGTGAGCAAACACTGACGTATTGCGCAGGCACACCAAGGACGAAATGCAGAGAGAATTACTCGAACAAATGTATCGCACCCAAGAACTGGACGATTTACTCAAGGAGAGCGACTATACCATCCGTCGACGGAAGGAATGTCAGCAAATGGTCGAGTCCCTGTCCCGAGCGAGCGAGATTGTCAGCCAAGTGCAATAGGTGCAAACATATGGATGGGTAGTAGCGATAGAAGGAAAGTGATTGGAATTGCCAAGATGGCGAATTCGATCTTGGCACTGCATGGCGTCTAAAGGTGTTTGAGCAACTGGTTTGATATCCCTTGTTGTCGTGCCAGGTGGCGCGGGTAAGATACGATGAAGAATCAAGTCTCCTTTGATAGTCGCGCTCTTGCTTTCCTGGCATTTACTGTTGACCCGTGTTCCTTTACTTCCTGTCGCTGCTTGCGGATCTTGCTGGTCGCTTCGGGCTGGTTCCTTCTTCGCGTGTCGAAGCGATGTCTGGTTAACAAATGAAACAAAAAGCCTACGGCTTCCTCTCTATACGGTTTACTGTCGGTAGATTAAATCCCTATCATCCCTTGGGATTGGAGCTTTTCGCATTCAATATTTAGTGGGCGCGTTGATGGGGTGACGTCGTTTCGGGGACCTCGGTTGAAGGGGCAGCGAGACTGCACACCGAGACCAGACCAGCTTCATCCCGTCCCTTCGATCAGAGCTCAACCATCCACTTCTTCTCTCTATACTTGCTGTTCGAGATGCTGCTGCTCGGCCTCACAGGCAGCATTGCCACGGGTAAATCTACCGTCTCCCAAATCCTTGCCTCCCCGCCTTACAATCTCCCCATCGTCGACGCCGACAAGATAGCCCGCCAAGTTGTCGAGCCGGGAACGTCAGGTTACAAAAAGATCCTCTCCACTTTCGGTCCTTCCACGCCAGATCTGCTATTACCTCCTACGCCTGAGAACGGAGGCGAGAATGGGCATAGTGGAAAAGGAAGACCATTGAACAGACCAGCACTGGGAAGAAGGGTATTCGGCGAAGGCAAAGATGAGGATAGAAAAGCATTGAACAAGATCGTTCATCCGGCAGTACGGACGGAAATGTACAGACAAATGCTTCTCGCTTATCTGAAAGGTTCCTGGGCCGTTGTTCTGGATGTCCCGCTCCTCTTCGAATCCGGCTGGGAACCTCTCTGTGGCACAATCCTCGTCGTGGCAGTCTCCGACCCGAAAATCCAAATGTCCCGACTTCGAGCACGCGATTCCTTCCTTACCGAGGAGGACGCCAAGAATCGTGTTGCGGCGCAGTGGGATGTCCGGGATAAGGCGGAGCGTTGTTTGAGGAGGGGGGAGGAGGCTGGGGTGGTGGTTTGGAATGATGGGGACAAGGGGGAATTGAAGAAGCAGATTGATGAGGTTATGGGGAAAGTGAAGAGGGCACATCCACAGTGGTGGTCGTACCTTTTGCTGTTGTGCCCGCCTCTGGCGGTGCTAAGCGGGGGTTGGTCATATGTGAGGAGTTGGTGGATTAAGAGGGCTTGGGAAAAGGAAAAGACGAGGGAGAAGGCGAAGTTGTGAGTAGAGGGATGAATATGACTTTGATGAGATAACGATACCCAGCATGTAAGTAAGTACCGACTGTATACTGTAACAGACAGGCTTCTCGAGCAGGTTGTCCGTGTGGCACACGCACAGCGTCCGAGCTTCATTGGACTCGCTTGTAGGGCTTGGAGGCTCGCGTAAAGGCTGCGTCGTGCTCGGACCATCGCTGAGACGTCCAGCACGCCTCGTCGCCGACGAGCCTGCGGTTCTGAGTGGCCACGAACCACTCGACGCTAGCTAATGTTCAAAACTCAAACTTTTCGCATGTGAATGACATGCCTCAGGCAGAACCTCGAGAGGACCTCTTTGGATTTGAATCGCACAACGGAGAAAATGCATTTGCTTCCCTGCAATTCACTTCGAGGCCGCCTTGTACTCCAGCCTTTCCGAGTCAGCAGATCCGGATGTCTCGTCACGGCGGCAACCGGAAGCAGACACCTTCGAAAACTACATTACAACCTTGGCATTGCATAGGCCAACATTGGAGAGGCGCACTCGAAGCCGTCGCAGAACCCGCGTACCCGATATCTTCCAGCGCAACTTTGCTCCGGTACATCGCGCCATCCAAATCGAGGAACTGCAGAGCCTGAACACCATCTGACGGAAACGAAAGCACACATCGAGCGTCAAAACCTCAAGTGAATGTAAGAGGCTGCTCGCGAGCGTCAGTGGGAAGTCGACAGCGGTATGGGCTCTTTCATCGACGACAGATGTCCTACAGTCTGGGCATTACCAATAGGAGGCGCATATACTGCCGAATTTCGTCCGCGACGGGGACATGAGCCACAGCATGCTGGCGCCGTGCCACCAACACCTGCTGTCAAGTCGCTTGCAGCATTCGAGGACAGCTTCAGCGAGGCTCCTGCCAGCGAAGCGAGGATCAAGCCGATTGATGGTGGTCTTTTGAAGAAGCTCTACAAAGCCACGGTGGACGAGAGACGGCGATCGGCACAAGCAGACAAGGTAAATAATGGAGAAGGTGATAACGCAGCAGACGCGTTCCCCGAACGAGGTACAGCAGCACAGAAGGGCTTCTACATCCCGCGCAATGTTTCTGGCGGAAATCGAGTCGGTGAAAAAGGCACCCAGAAGGAGAAACCTCCGGTGCAAGAGAAAAGCAAAGGTGCGGGAGAGACCGCAAGAAAGGGGAAAATACAACGACCGGACCCAAAAGTTGCACAGCCAGATCCCGAGTCCGCGAAGTCCATTGCCAGCACTCGAAGTAGCACGACGATACGCATCAAGGGAAAGAATGGTGAAGAGGCATTCGTGGAGATTTCGAATCTGCCGCTCGCGATGGTAGCTGAAGAGGCTGCACCGGAACCCAAGGATGAGCCACAGCTCACAAAGCAGCAGCAGCAGCATGCTACAGATCCGAAGCAGACGAAGCAACAAAAGAAGAAGAATAAGCAGCAGCAACAGCAGAACGAAGAGGATCGAGCTGCAGCTGCGGCGACCGCGGCCGAGGCGCTCATGTCTGGTGCGCTTCCTGATGGTCCACAGGAGATTGGTAATACGTCAGCTTCCAACCATTCCGCTCAGGCATCCGGCGGTGGTTGGGAAGGCATTCTCGACGCCCATGTTTCATCTCACTCAAAGGTCAGGGAGAGCTGCAGGAGCTTGCAGCCGACCGTGGAATCTGCCGTGCCCTCCAAAGCTCATTCGGAAGTACCTCAGCCTGCTATGATCTTCGAAGAGGTAGGTGAAGGCTGGACAGGGCCGGCTGCTTCGAACCGCAGCTCGAAATCAGCAAAGTCAACAAGCAAGTCGCAACAATATTCTCTACATGGGTTTGAAGAGGTGCAAGACCAGTGGCCGATGCCAGAGACAGAGTCCAAGAGTCTCGGAGGCAAGGCAGACTCAAAAGCCGCATCATCTGTGCGCGCACGATCTGCGGCTCGTTCCAAAGCTATCTCTGCGTATGGCTTTGGTGGGACGAACGACGGTTGGATCGAGCAGTCTCCCGTCACCAAGACCGCATCTGTGCGGTCTGTGGCTGAAGAACATCTGCGAGCCGCCTCTAGACGAAGCTGTCAATCTGCAAACGTTCAATGGAATGAATCCGCGTCCCAGAGGAGCGTATCGAAAAAGTCAGTCGGCTCTGAAAACTTCGATGTCGCTTGGAATATTCATCCAGCGGTAGTGAATGAAGACGAATGGGGCGGTAACGGTACTCGTCAATTCTCCTCAAGACGCTCAGAGCGACGATCTATACAATCATCTGCGAATGCTTCCTGGTTGCAAATCGATCCTGAAAGATCTAATTCCGCGCGCTTGTCAGCTGGAAAACACTCAAGGGCTAGCTCTCACCACACAAGACACTTGAACGACCCTCTGGAACATCAAGCACCAATCTATGATGCTACTGCGGAGCCCAAGGGGGCAGCGGAGTCTTCAGCGGGAATGTCCAGTCGCCATAGCCGCCACAGCCGGCGGACTGTCTCACAGAATGTAGCAGTAGACCGTTATTCCAGACCGCCTTCTGGGTTGACTTTTGAGGAGGTCGGATCGGGTTGGCGAGAGATCCAAGAAGAGCATGCCCCATCTCCGTTGATATCTGCTCAAGGCTGGGCCGCGAATGATGTGAGCGCTGGTGATTGGAGACCGGTATCACACATCAAACATCAACCACACTCGGCAGCGTCATCTCAGCCAAGCGGGCGTGGCGCCCGACGCTCTGAACGAAGTGAGCATTCTGTAGCCAAGAAACGTGCTTCTCAGGGGTCGTCTACCACTGCCCACATCCACTCGACAAGACCCAGCAAACATGGGTGGAAGGAAGTGTCCATTTCTCGCAAAAGCTCCAAGTTAACCAGGACAGAGCCTTTCCCAGCTTTCGGTATTGACGAATCTGGTAGCAGAGCCAAGTCGCCAGTCAAAGAGCCGTACGAGCGACCTCCGACCGTATTCGCCGGGAAAGGTTGGATATCGCCGCATCCTCTCAGTCGTTCGCCCACTGAGATGGCGTCTCCGCCCCAATCGAAGATCATCCTCCCCAGCGAGGCGTTTCCGCAAGGTGCGACCATGACTTATGAGGAGTGGAAGGACATGCAGGAGCGAGGACTGAGGATGCATCGGAACTTCTCGCATACAGAAAGCAGTCATGGTAGGACCGCCAAGCTTGCTGATAGGCGGTACAAGTTTGCAGGCTGGGGTGGTGAATATCTGGATCGTGAGCGATTTGAGGGAGATTTATCTGAGCAGGCACATTCGGCAGCTGGAACCACCAGCTATCGTGCTCCTACTGTTGAGAGTGAGCACAGCAGCCCGCGAATGGCGTCAGTACGCTCAAGACGCAGTCACGGGTATCCGCAAGATGACAGCGATCAAGGCGAACGTGATAGCTGGCATAGCAATCCGCGCAGTAGCCAACACAGCCGCGTTAAGACAGTCTCTTCTGACTCTCGGCAAAGCACGGTACATCGAGACGAAGGCGGTGTCCGCAGTGGTCGCCACAGTCGCCACAGCGATCAGCGAAGCAGTCCACACCGTCGCATCGAGTCCCGCACTCAGGCTTCTCTTCACGGCTCAGGCTACTACGAGCAGTATCGCCCTGCCAACAGCACCACAGAAGTCCGCAGCAGGGAGTCAAGTGAGCGTTCGAGATCAGCATTTGAGTGGAATCAACGCCGCTCAAATAACGGATCCTCACATAAGGCTTCAGCTGTATCTCGCACTTCCAGCGAGCGAGTTGCTGAAGCGATAGAGGAAGGGAGACACGTCTGGAATCGCGTACCAGAATCCGAAGTCACCAAATCCGACCAAGATCGTGTTCGCGAAGAGGACGATCGGAGCGGTGTTGCGACTTCACAGCTTTACTTTGATCGATATCGAGAGAGTCGGATCTGTACTGAGGAACATTGGTAAATGGGTCTTGGAAGCAAAACGGGAGGCTCTCTCGTCAAACGATTTGAGATCTCCTGAAGGGCAATATATACAACTCTCGACTTGCATTCTGGATGCTATGTGGTCCTCCATCTCACAAGAGCTCACCACGGCTGCAATGATGATCGGGTGGAAGGTCGTTCGTTGAATGCTCTACCGCGCTGACAGTATGCCCGGCTTTTTTTGTTTGCTTCTCATCATCGCATTTCCGTTTAAAGAGTCGTAGTGCATTGACGAGTACCCGTCATCTCGCTAACCCAAAACGAATATCTCTTCTGTATCAAGGATCTCTCCAGGCGGTACACCGATCTCTCGAGGGAAGTCTCAATCAAAGCCCTCGGGAAACGGAAGCTCCGCTGTCTCAAAAAACCGCTTGGTGCCTACCACTCCAGCGTCAGCGCAAAGGGATCATCGTAATGGATTCAGAGGACAGTAACTCACAAGAAGGACTCCAATCCATATTGTCCCCCACATCACAAAGACATCTTCTCTCCAGGAACGTCTTCTGATCCCTCGGACAGTTCGTCAAAGGGCTGTGTCGATACCCAATGTCATTGAAATAATGAACCTCTCCTTTCTCCAACATCAAAGAGGCGGCGATGCTATGCACCGAAGCATCCCCCCATCGCTCATAGAAGAACCCTCCCGCATGGTCCAGATAATTGAAGAAGTCGTTGTACGCCTGACTCCTGAAGAAATTCAGATTGGCGATTTCGAAATTCGACCAGAAGTGACAATAATTCGTCGTCTCGCCTTCGTCTTCGGATAGAAACGCCATATTATTATTCTTCGTGACGTGTTGAGGGAAATCTCTAATGAAGCGCTTGGTGGTGTTCCATAGACTTGGAACCGTCGCGGAGATTTCATTCAGGGAGATGACGAAACCGTATTTCTTCCCATTCTCAGCCATCCAGCGAAAGGGATCGTAGGGGACATCGCAGGAGATCTTGATATCCGGTTCTACACGCCAGTACCACTCGTATTCCTCTACCAGTGGATGTTTGTAGAAGAACCCAGACTGGTAGCGACACATGTGACGATAAGATGCGCTATCGCCATACTTGACATTTTTCATGTCGATCCGGGTCTGTTCGGCTTTCTTCTCGTCTATGAAGGATGGGAGGGACCATTGGTCTTTTGAGATCCTGCCGTACCGTGCACGACCGGAGACGAAAGCCGATGTGACTTTGATGAATTCTTCTGTGAAATCGTCATCGTTGAGGAAGACCCAGTCGTAGTTGTAGTGCACGTTGAAGCGGTCTTCTACGTCTCTGATACTTTGTAGGAGGCCTGGAAGGTCGGAATCTCGAGCGAGAGAGACGAAAGTTGCGTTCATCCGGCCGTTCTTGCGTTCTGTGGATAGTGGTGACTGGGGAATCTCTGAGCTATGTATCGATGCTGCTCGAGAGCTTTGGGCCAGGTCGTGCGCAGCTTTTCTCGCGCTCTTCCAGAGGCTCTGGTGCCATTGAATGGAATTTGGGGCTTCTTGAAGTGTGATCTCTGTGAGGGAGATGTAGGTCAAGAAGATGGTGAGAATGATGGAAAATAATATGATGGGCCGCTGGGCGAAGCGACTGTGGAAGCGTGAGAGAGCCGCCATTGTGCGGAACAATTGACGGAGAGAGGAGAAGAGTGAGAGACGAAGTCGTGGATGTGGCTCACGAACGTACCGCACCGCGCAGAATGTGCCAGATCAAGTCCGGAAAGTGCGTTGCCTCACGGGCTGAATGCGCTGGAGCCATGTCCAGCCCAAGACCTGTTCTCGATCGTCTTGTCTTGGCGGTGGTATGCACGGCGAAGACCGAATGGTGGCTGGCGTGTAGGGACGACTGTGCAAAAGCAAAGCTCGTACGATCATGTCGGCTTGTTGCGAGGAATCCAGAAGCATGGCATGATGCACAATGTGTCTGTCAAGGTCACTTGAGCCTCAAATGGAAAGAACTTTACTCAGCGAACGCTAGTTCGGCGCTAGCGGACGAGTAGTCCCTAGCGGAGCGGGGTCCACCATATAGGAAAGGTGAAGGCTGCCAGGTGCCGGGGGCGGTGGCCTAAGCTTACAAATCCGCAAAATGGTTTTGCCGGTTTTGCTACCGTACCACCACACTCTCACACACCGTAATCGTAGTGGTTAGGTACTGATATACTCGCTATCGACTCGCAATCTATCTATTAGGTCCTTTATTGTCTACTTTGTTATTATGCCGCCTTAGGCCCTCGATTTACAGCCCTATCGGCTCTAGATTAAGCTTTAGATTTATGCTAGATATACCTACTAGCGAGTCGTATAGAGCCTACATAATACTAAGGGCATTCGCTACGGTATTAGAACTCTATAGACACACTTATCGCGATAGGGAGTAACTACTCGCCCTCGAATTAACTATAGTAGTAACGTAGTACTAATTGAGCGGATTACCGAGCTATTCTAGCTGTATACTATTAGCGACAAGAAGAGCTATACTATACTACGGCTTAATAGCTATAATATCTCTTTAAGGTAGTATTAAGAGCTCCGCCGTACTTACGGCCTTAAGCGTCGACTGGAACACGAGGAATTAGAAGTAGCTACTACCTACGTCGATAAGGTGCTTCGAGTAGTACTAATTAATAGGCAAACCTAAGACTTTAGCTATCGTAAGCTCGTACGAGAGTTAAGAACCTACTAGTATATTATAGGTAGGTAGGGAATCGACTCGCAGCCGACTCGTAGCCCTCTTCTTACTATACTAATGCCTACTAGGGACCGTATCTACCGGATTTCACGGCAAATCAACGCTCTACTATATAAGCTTCGCGAACTACGTAATCGCTATCTAAATAGGCTACGGCACGTACGACTAAAAGCTAATAGGCCTGACTACGTCTAGTCAATTAATGCCTTCTACAAAATCGAGCAATTCGGCATTTAGATTTACGCCTATATTAACGTCTACTTACGCCGGATTATCTAGTTCTACGTTAGCCTAATAGTAAAGACAAAGTACTTAGTGTTTTCGTAGTACTATACTGTAATTAACTATATCTAGCGAGTCCCTTAGCGAGTCCGCTCTAATTAAGGTGTCGAGACACCTATGCTAGTAGACGCCTATCTACGGCTTCGAGAGCTTATCGAGGGCCGTAATATCGACTTTATTAAGGCCTTCTTATATACTACGAGCAAAGGCAATTAGACTATTAAGTACTAGTAGGGCGAGATAGCTAAATTAGCTATAAATCGCTAGAGAGACCTATTTAACTAGTATATTAACCTACACCTTTTCGAGGCCGCTAAGCTATCTAATCGAGTCGCCTTCCTCGTAATCTATACTCTAATTATGCGCTATATAGTTAGTTACTTTGTCTTAGAGTAGAATCGGCACCCGGTACGAGTACAAAACCTTAAGAGCTATGTTAGTAGTGTACCGGATTTGCTCTACGAGTATCTAGAGCTCGAGGACACTACCTAGCGTAGGCATCTAATTAACCCTAAGAGTCTAGCGAGTACTGCTCTTAAGTAGTAGATAAACCGGATAGACGGCTATAGTAAGCTCCGCGGGTAATTAAAGAGCTTTCTATATTAGTACTAGGTAAGTAGCTCGAAATTAGACCGTACTCGTAGCTAATTTAGCTATACTCGTAGTTACTCGCAGCTCTAGCTACCCGCCTATAGAGTTACCTCTCTCTTACTCCTACGCTAACTACGCCTCGCTACATATAGACCTTAGCTTATACCTGCCTCCGACAACTCTATAATAGGTGAACGAACAGCTCGTACTCGCTAGCTACCCGTTAACCTTTAAAGGTAGCGAACCCGGATTCGGTAATAGGCCTAAGAAGCTTTACATACACGCTTATTAGTACCTCCGAGGAGCAGCTAAGTAGTACCTAGATACTAGTAGACGACTCGCTAAGTATATCGCGCCGACTCGCTTAAATAGCCTCGAGCCGTCTAATCGTACGAGAACCGTCTTTACTACTACTAGGGAGCCTCTATAAAGCTTCGTATATACTCGTAGTAGACTCGTAACGTTGCATTCCTTAATACTACGTCTTATCTTTCTATATACGTCTATTATAGCTTCTTCTACTAACTTCTAGGAAGACTTCTACATATCTAACAAGGTAGATTATACTCTTAATTATACTAAAGAGTATAGCGATAAGCCCCGCTATAGTAAATGCGGCCTTAGGAACCCGTTCTTTACTATAGTAGATATTAAGAATAGGATATGTTACGTAGTTTGTAGCGGAAGTAAGGACTTAATAATCGAAGAAGAAGGACCTAATTTATATAGAGGTATCTAAGATAGTCTAGTGTAAAGGTAGTAGAAGGTAAGAGAGAGAGAAGCCCGCTCTCCCCCTTCTAGCTGTTATTACTAAGCTTGGCGTGTTACGTGACCTAGTTACGTAACCACTTAGCTTACTACTAGGCCTACTCCTACTTTCCTCCTAAGCTACCATTTCATAACACTCCTACTTAGGTCCGGAGGAAAGAATTAAAACCCTTTAACTAAAGCAATATAAGAACAAACTCTAGGTCTTCTATTACCTAATTAGTATACTTCTTAGTTCTGGCCAAATGGTTTAGGGGTCACGAAGCGTCCCCGCGCTCTTAGGCTCTGTCTAATAATTAGAGTGTACGATAGGGTTCTAAAGACCTAGGTTCAATTCCTAGTTTAGCTATTCCTTTTACTAGGCTAGCTAGAGTTGCTTTACAAAATTCTGGAACTGTAGACTATTTAGGGGTTTAGTTAGTCTATTAGCTACTATTTCTTTTGTTAGGTAATACTCTACTATAACCTTCCTCTACTACTAAAGATTTCTAACAAAGTTGTATATAACATTAATATGTTTTGATCTCTTATAGATATAAGCATCTTTAACAAGGGTTAGAGCTAACTGATTGTCCCCTTTAATAAGGATAGGTCTAAGTGATTAGGTAGTGTTATTGTTAGCCTTAATCTTTGGCTGAAATAGGCACTCTCTAACAAGCTTAGGATAGCTTATCTTACGAAGCAATGCAGCCAGGAACTGTAACTGCTTTATATACGAGTTTATTGCTATATACTTAGCTTCTATAGTTAATATTATAATAGACTTTTGCTTTCTACTTATCTAGGAGACTAGTAAGCTACAAAGGAACTAGACATACCTAAGGACAGACACTCTGTCCACCTTGTCTATTATATAGTCTAAGTTAGAGTAGCCTTAAAGGCAACCTCCTCCTCTCCTATAGTAAAGGCTAAGATCTAGGTATAATCTTAGGTACCTTACAAGCTTCTTTAGTGCCTTCATATGTTGCTTTAATAGGTCTACAATATATAAGCTTAGTCTCCTAAGTAGGAAAGCAATGTCTAGCCTTGTTATTATTATTAGCTATATCTAGGTACTAGTGTAACTCTAGTACTCCTGTTTGTTACACCTCTTATCCTAGAGGCCTAAAGGTTTTAGGCTCTTATAGCTATCTAGAGGTAAGTATGTAATATAGGCCTTGTCTTTAGTTATGCTTATCTTAGCAAGGTTTGTTTGGATAAAATATCCTTAGTTAAGTTTTAGAGTGCCCTACACTCTATCCCTTATAATTTTTATACTAAGGATCTTTTTAGGTTCCCTAAGGTCTTTAATTCTAAAGACCTTTCTAAACTCTCCCTTAAACCAGAGAATATCTAACAGCTTTAGAGCTGTAATAGGGATGTTATCTATATAGGTAAGGACTATTATGTTCCTCCCCCTATAGATAAGAAGGCATAGGTCCACTTCTAACTATATGAACCTAATCTGCTCTAGCTTAGCAACATAGAGTTTGTTCCAATCTCTTACTACCTGCTTTAGTCTATATAGGCTCCTTAGAATCTTTAGGACTATGTTTAGAGGAATCTTAACACCTAGGGGTAGGATTATGTAGATGTCTTCTAAGAGGGTACTTTTAGTAAATGCATTATTTATATCAATCTAGTACAGTTCTAGATCCTTCTCACATACAGTTACTATAAACACTCTTAGTGTGTTATGCCTGACTATAGGTACAAAGGTGTCTATAAAGTTAATACTAAACTTCTATAAAAACCCTCTTATAACTAGTCTTGCCTTAAACTTTTTAATAGCTCTACTAATTATTCTTTTTATATTAAAGACCTACTTAGAAGTAACTAGGTTGGTACCCTGTAGTAGCACAGCTAGCTCCTAAGTGTTGTTTATCTCTAAAGCCTAAAGCTCCTTTTAGATTGCTTCTCTCTATATATAACCCTAGGTAGGGTTAGATATAGCTTCCCTATATGTTTTTGGGATTAGTACTTACTACTATATAGTAATAGTTAGGCCTACTATAGTAAATGTATGCTCCTCTATATTATTTAAAAATTCCTTAGCCTAGCTTATACTTAGATCTAGATAGAATATTATAGAGATAAATAACCTATAGTACTTTATACTCTAGTCTCCTTTATTATCTAGATCCCTTCTCCTTTTCTAAGCTTAGCTCCTTAGGGTAGGTCCCTAATAGCTAGTATCTAGGTTAGCTAATCCTATAGATTCTCCCTAAGGTGGAATTTTAGATAACTCCTAAGGTATAGCCTTAGGTTCCTTCTCTAAATTTTCTTAAGTCCCCTCTAGATCTATCTTCTAGTACTCCCTACTGTCTAATAGGGGTGGAGGGAGCTATACAAACAATTTTCTAGGTAGTAGCTAATCTATTAGCCCTAATAACAAGGTAGGAGGTGCTAGTTGTTTTGGTCTCCTAACTAGATTCCTCTAGGGGGCTTTACTAGATTGGTTTAAAGTTAAAATGCCTAAATCTATATCCCCTCCCTTTTCTTCTTTAAAGAAATCTACCTAGAAGTAAGCTTTAACAGCCTTTATATTAGGCTCCTAAAACAACTATTACTTTATAGTTCTATCTATATAACCTATAAAGACAATCTCTTTCCCCCTGTTTATTAATTTGTCTCTTCTTAGACCTTAAGGCTAGGACCTTGGATCTATATAGACTACTACTTTACATCCCTAAACCCTGAAATAGTTAACTAATAGGATCTTACCTATAAATGCTTTATTAGGTAACACTTAAATTCTATTAATTAGAGGACTATTTAGGAGCTTGTTCCTTATCTCTACCTAAGTAAGTAGTACTTCTAGCTAGAACTCTGTAGGCATGCCTAAATCCTAGAGCATTGCACGTACTGTCTACTTAGAGGTCTAGATTAACCTTTCTACCACACTATTTTAGAGGGAGTTATAGGCATTAGTTATGTCAACCTAAATACCAAAATTCTTCTCCTACTACTTGAAAATAGCAAGGAGTTCCCTTACACTATTACTTCTAATTAAATTTAGAAAGCAGCCTAATTGCCTCTCTACTTTCTTTTTCTATTCCTCTAGTACTATTAGAGCATCTGTCCTAGCTTTTAGGGGGGAGATCCACTTCTTCCTAGAGAAGTTGTCTACTACTTCTAGCTAGTACTTGAAACTAAGCCTTAAGACAGTACTATTAAAAGGCCTATAGATATTAATAGATATAAGGGCTAGTCTTTTACCTTTCCTTTTAGTAACAGGGCCCTTGTATTTTCGTTTGTTTATAAGTAAGCACACCTTGTACAGGTGCTTTTCACTTAGTACTAGAATAGGAGAATTCAATATAGTAACCTTATATAAGCTTCTTAAGCTACCACTTCTAAGGTATACAAATCTCCTATACTATAACTCCTACTAAGCCTATTCCTTAGCTGAAAGCAAGGCATATATATACTCCTCTATTGCATCTATTACTAATATAGCATGTAGGTTATCTAACAGAGATAAAATGAAGGGCACACCTCTATAAATTTTGGTCTAGATAACTAGTTTACTAGACATGGATCTAAGGGTGAAACTAGGTAGTTAGATAGCAAACTGTTAGCTAAACTGGTTCCATAAAACAAGACTAACACTAAGACTAGGAACAAGAAGAACATCTCTTAGAACAATTTGTTTCCTAAGGTCCTCTCCTATCTCTACTTCTCCTATATAGGTAGCTTTTATAAAGCTACTACCAACCTTGATCTATCTAAGCCTCTAAAGAGGCTTTATAGTTCTAAAGAGAGAAGGTTAGTCAGTTATATAGGATAATACACAGGAGTCAAGCAACCATTTAGATAGGTACTTACCCTTTACTTCTACTATAGAGTAGGCAACCTTATTAGTTTCCTTATTATTAGATAGGGATTCTGACTTAGCTACAGAGTCCTTAGCCTCCTAGGAGGCATAAGCTCTCTAAGGTTTCTTAGCTCTCTAACTAGACTTCTTCTAGGTTAGAGACTTCTCTACTAAGGATTTTAACGATCTTATCTCCTTTTAGAGATTAGACAGGCTTATCCTTAATAGTGATCTATTCTTCCTTAGAGGGGACCTGCCCCTCTCTTTTCCTTTAAGAGACTGCTTTGCCTACTAGAGGTAGGGACAGTCTTTAATTAAGTGCTACTTCTTACAGAGATAGTAGGTAAGTCCTCCCTTTTGCCTAGTAAACATTATAGTTTCTTGTCTTTAGAGCCTAGCCTTATATAACTCTAAGAGGTGAAGCGCCTCTTTAGGTGTTATCCTAGCCTAGGCATAAATAGTGTCTACTGTACTCTAGTATATAGGTAGCAGACTAGTAAGAAGATGTTTTATCCTCCTTTCTATACTCTTATAGTAGGACTCCCTCTTATCCACTTTAGCAATCCTTCTCCTAAGATTACTAAGGTATACCTAGGCCTTTCTAATTGTCTATTCTTCTAACATCCTGAATATAACATACTCCTTAACTAGGGACATCGCATATATAATGTACACTTTATAGTATTTAGCCTTTATTTTGTCCTAGACAGCTTTAGCCCTCTTCTTATTAATTACCTTATCCTAGTTATCTTCTAATAGGCAGATAACCAGTTTATATCTTGCTTTTGTATTAGCCTAAGACCACTCTAGTAAGTGAACTGAATGTCTTAAACTAGGTAAAGGGATTTCCTCTAGTATTAATACTAGGGTCTCTATTAAAGCTGAACTAATTAAAATGACTTAAAACATATTCTTCCCTTTAAGGTTGTCCTCCTAAAGACTAAACTATGTTCTCTAATTTTCTTTTAATAATAGAGGTACTACCCTCCTCTTTCTAAAAGACCTAGAATCTAACTCTATACTTTTCTTTAATAAGTAGATACTATAGCTTCATAGTAAAACAGTTGTTAGTGAAAAGGTATGTATTAGATAACATATAAAGAAGTGCCGGATGTCGGCGGGAAGGGCGGATTCTTATAGGTGTGTACCTCCTAGACATATAGAGGGGTTCGAATTTGTAGTAGTCTAGATAGACTCTTCCTAAGACCGTTATAGGGTATTAAGAGCAGACCGGTTACTCTCTTACTAGGCTACTTTCACGACTTATATATACTTACAGTAAGAGCTATGTCTTCTAGGTACACTACGGTAGCGAGCCTCTAGTCGGCCTTCCTTTTCTACCTCCCGTAAGGTCTTATAAGGTAAGGAATAACTTATACTTCTTACTTAATTTGAGACCTGTCTTATAAACCCGGGCTTATAACCTATTAAGAATAGGATATGTTACGTAGTTTGTAGCGGAAGTAAGGACTTAATAATCGAAGAAGAAGGACCTAATTTATATAGAGGTATCTAAGATAGTCTAGTATAAAGGTAGTAGAAGGTAAGAGAGAGAGAAGCCCGCTCTCCCCCTTCTAGCTGTTATTACTAAGCTTGGCGTGTCACGTGACCTAGTCACGTGACCACTCAGCTTACTACTAGGCCTACTCCTACTTTCCTCCTAAGCTACTATTTCATAACAGTAGACACTAATATAGCGAGTCGCTACGAGTCGACTGTAGGCCCTTCCTTAACACTAGTACCGGATCCGATCGATTCCCCTACTCTACGGTAGAAGGAGCCCGCGTCTATAAAGGGCTATAGTAGCTTTACTAGACTCGCTAAAAGCTTATTTAGCCGTACTAATGCCGTTTTAGCCGCTAATAAGAAGCAGTATATCCGCCCGCTTAGTAATATAGGTATTAATCCGTTATCCGGAGAGGTATAAGGTCCTCGTACTAGTAAAGCGAGTCTATATAGGAGTACGCTAATCGCTACGAATCGACTTAAGGCGGGTAGTAGTAGTACTACCGAGCTACGAGACGACTCGTAGGCCGACTCGTAGTCGTAGAACAAGGGTAGTAGACCGAAGAAAGCACTAAAGGGCCCTAAGCTTTACGTTATAGTATACATAAGCAAAGTAGTAGTTAATGTAGTTAAGAAGGAAGGCTAGTAGAGGTGGACGGTTAGAGATGATCTAGAGCTAGTCGATTACTAGTCTATCGTAGGCTACTAGAGCGACTTTAAGGCCCTACTACTCGACTCGCCGCGTACTCGTAACTAGCTTTACTACTAGGCTTTATACGCTAGCTATATTAAGGTTAAGAAGGTTACCGGCCTGTAGTACTACAAACGTCCGTTTATATATACCCGGTACGACAAAGAGTAGAAGCTCTTAATTATACTAAGCTCGAACAGTAGAGACAAAGACGACCTTAACGAGCAATTACTACTATTTAAGCGTAGGTACTAGGTAAATCCTACGCGAAAGGAGGTAGATATTAGGGTCGCTGTCCTTGTAGCTAAAGATAAGCGGTAGAATAGGCTTCCGAAGGACTACGGCGAGTCTAGCGAGTCTACCGACGACAGCTCCTCTTTAGATCCGGATCTAATAAAGAGCCTTAATAGGCGCTATCGTAGTAGGCGTCTAGGTTAGAGGCCTAGTACTAAAGCTAAAAGAAAGATAGCTAAGGAGGTAGTAGCGAGTGTAGTAGCGAGTATAGTAGCGAGTACTAGCGAATCTAAAGCAGTACCTTCTACTAGCCCTAATAAACTAGCTAAATTCCGCTAGCCTACGAGTCCCTCTACGAGTGCCTAATCTACCGAGAAAGAGGCCTCTACTAGTCCGCTAGTTGGTTACAAACGTTAAGCGAGTCGCGAATTACCCTATCGATCTACTCCTTTATCTATATCCGGTGCCTAGGGATTAAGCGCCTATAACCCTATCGATATTATTAACCTTACTAATAATAACGACGACGACGAGCCTACGTACGTACGAGTGCCTAAAAGCAAGCTAGTAGTGAAGTAGGAGGCACGTATAGTAATAAAGAAGGAGCCTATAGATTTAAGTACTATTAAAGAAGGAATAGAGATTGCTCCTACGGATTTAGTAGAGCGAGTCGCTAGCGAGTCGCCGGTAGCGACGGAGATTTAGGGCGATAGGTAGGTTACTAGCTTACCTAAGGATACTAAGGCTACGAGTGTACTAGCGGAGCCTACGAGTACGCCCCCGAGCGGACTAGCGAGTACTACGAGTGCACTAGCGGAGGCAATAAGGAATAAGAAGCTAAGGAAGGAGTATGTAAGGATTCCGGAGTTTCAAAGGGTTATAAGGGCGTTAAAGAAGCTATAGCGAGTCGGTAGCGAGTTGGTAGCGAGGCTTTAAAAGGACAGAAGGGCGTATAGGGTTAATAGTATAAATATAATAACGATTAAAGGCTTAGAGATCTCTAATATTAACATTCTCCCGACTCGTAGGCTAAAATTAGGTGGACTCGCGGGCGATTTAGGGATTCTACGATCTCTAAGATTCGTAGTATTATAATTTGCCCGACTCGTAGGCCTAAAATTGCTAGATTCGTAGGCGATTTGATCGCTCTAAGATTCTATATGTCCTAAGCTGCCCGACTCGTACGGAATCGTAGACTAAAATTGGCTGTACTCGCTATAACTCGTAGGCTAGAATTGATCTATACTATCTACTAAGCATATTTGCCCTTATATTTAGCTACGAACTACTCGCTACCCGGCAGCTACGTAATAAAGTCTATTATATAGTAGAGCTTAGCCTCTAGATTATTAATACGCTTATAGGTAAACCCTAAACCCTCCTTAAGCCTAGTAATCTTAGTTTAAAGACTCGTAGGCTTCTACGAGTCGCCTATCTCAGCCCTAGAGTTACCTATAGTAGCCCTAGAATCACCTACAGTAGCCTACGAGTCCGGCTTAGGCTTTAGCGAGTTATCCTACTTATCCTTCTACTTCTCGTACTTCTTCTAGAGCTTACTATTACAACCTAGGCGACCGTAGCGCTTATAGAACGCGTATTAAGTGTATTCCTTACCTTTATAGATAATATAATCTAGACCTCTCGCGGCGTACTACTTATAGCCGCTAGGCTTAGAAGATAGTATACCTACGAGTCGATTAGATTTTAGTAGCGAGTCTATATAAATTAGAAAAAGCATACCTAGATCCGTCTCTATTATCTCGCTAGCGTAAGTAAACCGCCGTAGGCTATTAGCCGCGGACTTACGAACCTACTTATTACTAGATTTAAGATTGTTTAAATAGCGCTACTAATCCTTATCGGAGATATACTAGAATATAGTCTTATCCTACGTCTCTAGTTTACGGTAGGACTCGCTAGACTCGCTAATTAGCTTTTACCTATTCTTTAGGCTTCGGATAGCTTACCTTAGGGCCGACATAGTTGCTACTAGGGCGCTCTTAGGCGTAGACTAAGGCGGAGGCGAAGGAGTAGGTTAATAATTAGGCTAGTATCGGTCGTAGAGTCGTCTATAGATAAATGTAAGAGTCTCCTAGTCGATTGATACTATAAATTGTCGATTTACGAGTCTACGAGTACGATCTAGGTAGGAAAAGAGGTCTAGGTTCGCTAGATAAGAATGCCTTCTTATAAAATAGCCTACTTATTATTAGTAGCTACCTTATTGTTCGATATTATAGACTCGTACTTATAATAGTATAAGCGCGACAATAGCTTTTAATTAATATAAAGCCGCGTACCGCTATTAACGGGTTTAATATAAAGCTAAAAGCTACGCCTAACTTTATATTGACCGTTTACGTCGACAATAGCGGTACGCGACACTCGTAGAGCCTTATTATCGCCGTCGTAAGTTGTTATTATGGTAGTAGAGTGAGTCGCGACTTACAGCGAGTGCCGCTTCGGCAGTCGGCAAAACCATTTTGCGGATTTGTAAGCTTAGGCCACCGCCCGGGGCCCCACGCAAGCCACGCCACGCCACGCCACGATCGGACTTGACTTGGCGACCCGCTTGATCTTTCCCTAAGGTAACTTTGATGACAATGTGTGGCGTTAGCTGTGGCGTTAGCTATGGCGAGCTTCTTGGACATTTTATTTTTCGGCGCCTTCACATGTGAGGTGGTATCAGACGAATATCGACTTCCCATCTTGGTCAGTACAGGCTTTGAGGCTTCGCGTCCTCCACGAAAGAAAGAATACAGTGGCGTCTTCTAGACCTCACACGAAGATCACATGGAGTCTTGGGCCCTGTCCGATGGACTGAATCTGCGCCTCAAACGAATCCAAATCGATATCCCTCCTCACCTGATACGCTCGATGGAATCGAATCCATTGCCGCGACATACCATGCAGTTGTAATTGTGCGTCACTGGCGGATTCCGGGAAATTGGCGCGAGGAGGGCGCCGATCGAGTCGGCAACTCTCATAGGGTACTTGTACCAACGCAGCATAGACAAAGCATGGATTACCACACAACCACGGTACATGCGGTGTGCTGGACGTCTTATAATAAAGCCACCTCGTCTCTCTTCAGGTCGAAAAGAAGCCTGATCATCTTTCCACCCAGTCTCAGCAGCTTCCGCCTTGCCAGCTTCGTTGAAGAGCCATGCGTTTCTCCCTCTCCATAATTGCGGCCTTCGCGGCTAACTCCATCATCGTCTCAGCCCTCCCTACTCCTGGCGCTTTCTTCAGTGCCTTCGCTCGGGCAGTTGCAGTTGATGCAACAATCAGAAACCCGAACAGCCCCACCAACTCGACCAACTCGACCAACTCGACCAACTCGACCAACTCGACCAACTCGACCAACTCGACCAACTCCACGGACACAACTTGTCCCTCCGATCTTCGCACAGCGCTTCTTCCGCTAGCCAATCTACCTCTGTCCAGATCGATCTGTTCGAGCCTGGAAAACGGGTCTTATAATGCCAACTCGTATCCTCCTCCCCATTTCCTTCCAGGAAAGCCACTTTCCGAGATGAGATTACCACTGACTAGTTCTGTCTTGTTACAGCACCGAGACAGCCCTCAATCCTCTTGTAGCCTCAAATGTCAACCTCTTCTGCTCCTGCATTAGCCCAGTCAATGGAACAAACTCGACCAACGGAACAAACTCGACCAGCGGGACGAACTCGACCAGCGGAACAAACTCGACCAGCGCCGGCGGCTACGGACATGGGAAAAACGGCGCCAGCGGATCGGGAAAGTCCAGAGCCTCTCGTGACCTCAACGATACACCTCAGGAGAGCCACAGACTCCTTCCAAGGCTCTGGGAAACGTACAGAGAATGGAAAGCCGAAGAAGCAGCTGGCCCCGTGAAGAAGCGAGAGGCGGATCCGGAGCCTGTAGAGAAGAAACGAGATCTTCTGAGAGTTCCGATGGGTGGAGCTCTGATGAGGGCAAGGAAGACGAAGAGGGAGTTGGTGGTCATGTTGAGAGATGTTGAGGCTGATGCTGAGGCGTAAATCCTTGTTTACATTATGAGATGGAAAAGAGGGATCTGATCGACCTGTCTTGGAGTGGAGTTTACAGCTAGTTCTCTCCTACGCTGGACTTAGTAGCTTTCGATACAGCTGAAAATCTTCTGTGCATTTGTGTATTCATCTCCATCCCTACAGTACTCAAAGTTCGTCTTGAATACCTCTAGTTGGTGGAGTTTGATTTTCACATGGTGGTGATGAATTGGATGTAGCCTAATCTCTTCGTGAGAGACCTCTCGCATTTTTCACTGAAGCGAAGTACACCGTCGGTCGGTTTGCGCTCCAGGAAGGGAAACTCCTACTTCATTGCGTACGAGAATGTTATTCTTTGGCAACAGGATGTCGTCGCTCACAAGACCGAGGTCAAAGAGGCAACGAGCGAGAAGGGCGACGGGAGAGTCGAGTTGAACGAGGTCTTGCTCTTGAGAGTTGTTGAGAAAATACTGTGAATTGAACAATTTCTCTACAGCGCCTGTTTAAAAATGTCCCATTTCTGAACGCGTTCTCGCAAAAGTCTTGCAGACCCTCCAGATGTGTTCAGTCTCGCTCCCTGACCCGCTTCGAGCCCCATCACGGAAATCATTGCCTCATCTTTAGTCTCGTAAACATCAGATCCTTGTGAAACAGTAGGCTTCTGCGGCGGATCGACCAAGAAGATGTACTTGGTCTGCGCCTCCACCACGGTCACCGTGCTGGTCGAAGTAATTTCTGTGATACCGGTGAGGCCGGCTGTGTTGGTCGCAGTCGGCCTCGCAGTGGTCGTCGCGATCAAATACTTCGTGGACGTAGGAATGGACAAGCAGCTGCAGGCTCGTTCCAAGAGGCCCCTCGGCTGAGATGACTTCCAACCTCTCCACTCTCTTGCCCATGCAAAATCGGGGACTGCAGTGCAGGCAGGCTTTCCCGTCCACAAATCGATCGTGGTTGTCGATGTGCTGGTGACCGTCTCGGAGACCGTTCTCGTCAGAGTTGGAACGATTTGGCTGTTCGTCTCTATGACTGTGCTAAGAGATGTCAGTAGCTGTCATCCAGAGGAACATGGAGCAGACCTACAATGTGCTCATAGCAATCGTGCTCGTGAATGTTGATGTCTGCTCTGGGACTTGCAGATATGCTGAGCAGAAAGCCGTTGCATGAGGTTGTGGGAGAAACGCAGTGACCAGGAAGTTGATAGCTCCACAACGCATGTTGTTGAAGAACGTCCGGTCATCTTGCGTTTTGAGTTGTGGAGGCGGTACTGCTGCCGCGTACGCGATCATGAGGGAGATGTGAAAGAGTTCGACCAACATTTTCAGTCCTGTATCAACTTGAGATTTCTGGGAGGAGAGGAGACCACGGCGAGAAGTGTCTTTCGTGCCCGGCACAACGCCAGTTTTGCTCATCCCGAGGAACCCTCTTCATGACCTGCGAGTGGCTTGCCATGCAAGGTTTGCAAGCGATGGTTCGATCCAGCTTGGTGCAATGTTGGCGGTCTGATGGAGGGTGAGGTCGAAGTGAGTGAATGCAAGGTTGATCAAGCCACACATCCGGTTCAACTTTCCGTCTCAGACAACCTGGATGGGAGATACAAGGGTACATGTCAATGTGGGAGACACGTGGTCGAGCACAAACTTTATCTGGACCTCAAACTTACACCAACTCTTCTAGACGCATTCCCCGGCACGCACATGGCCATCCTCTGGCTTTCATAATCGGACTGACCGACTTCATGCAGGCGAGCATGGCTGTCTGAAAGATGCAAGCTCGCTACTACCGCGCAGCCGGGTCATGCGATTGGCATTCGCCTTTACGCCGGAGAAGCTCGCTTCCACGCGACGAGGTCGAATATTGATTCGTACTCTGAGCGAGATATCAGCCGTCTCGTTACACAACGTCGGATTGGTCGATTGCACAAAGATACTTCGGCATCGAAGCTGATCATCCTTCCGATTCCAGGTATCATGAGATCGAAAGGCATCCAGACCACGTCCCAGCAGAAGAAGGGTCTGAGACGCGTTCGGTCTTCGCTGGACATGACCCCAGCTCTTGCAAACTCTGGCCGTTGAAGCCCTTAGTTCTGCACTCCATCATCGTCTATCTCGTCGAGGGAACACGAATCTTCCATTTCCCTGCCTCTTCACAATGACTTCTTTTCAGACGAACGAGGAACGACAGCACAAGCGCCAAAAGGACAGCAACGCAGCACTACGAAAAACATCAAGAGAAGATGTCCTGTCTCAACTGGACAAAATCTCACATATCGATCGCACGGAGAGCAAGTGGATCGCATTGCTCATAGTCATCGCAGCTGGCATTCTATTACGCTGCTTCGCTGGCGTATGGGGATACTCGGGAAAGAACAAGACACCCAAGTTCGGCGACTTTGAGGCACAGAGACACTGGATGGAGATCACGACCCAGCTATCAATTACTGAATGGTACTTTCAGAGCTGGAACTGGTGGTCTCTTGACTACCCACCTCTGACGGCCTATCACAGCTGGCTTCTCGGCAAGATTGGAGCCTCAATTAACCAGCACTGGTTTACGCTATATGAGTCCCGAGGACGAGAAGATATTGGTCTGCAAATGTTTATGCGCAGTACGGTCCTTCTCTCAGAATGGCTTATCTTCATTCCCGCCACGGTACTATGCACTCTGCTACTTGGGAAGTCCCTCGACGTTCGAAAGCGCGCGAAACAATTCTCAGTCGCAGCAATTGCGCTTTTGCTGCAGCCAGCGCTGATTATGGTCGATCATGGCCACTTTCAGTACAACTCAGTTATGCTAGGATTCTTCATGGCCACACTGGCATGTCTCCTGGCTGGTCGACGTTTGATCGCCTGTGCCTTTTTTGTTGCAGCTCTTGGATTCAAACAAATGGCACTTTTCTATGCACCAGCAATGGCTGCGTACTTGGCTGGAAGCTGCGTGGTACCGAAGGTGCAGCCTTTGAAGTTTCTCGCGATTGCTACCGCTACATGCGCTTCCTTCAGCGCGCTCTATCTACCGATTCTTGTCGGGACTTGGCACAGCCTATCTACTGGTACGCCAGTACCTGCGGGAACACACATGTCAGCCGGACTTAACAGCTTTCTGCGAGGCGTACCCAAGGACTTGCATCCCTACAGCGTACAAGTCTTTCAAACTCTCCACAGGATCTTTCCCTTCTCGCGCGGGCTTTTCGAAGACAAAGTAGCCAACATCTGGTGCACGGTGCACTTCTCGGGCTTCTACAAACTTGCCAGCCATCATTCTGCCGAAGTGCTCCAACATGCAGCCCTTACAATGACGCTGCTGACCATCCTTCCACCATGCTGCATCATCTTACTGCGGCCACGGAAAAATCTCCTCTTGTGGGCCTTTGCCTCATGTGCGTGGGGCTTCTTCCTCTGTTCCTATCAAGTTCACGAGAAGAATGTCTTACTACCGCTTTTGCCCACGACGGCTCTTCTCGCAGGCCAGGATGGCTCCAAAGCCTCAATTCGGGCGTGGGTTGGGTTCGCAAACATTGTCGGAGCCTGGTCACTGTTCCATTTACTCATCAAGGACGAGATTTCTGTGATCTATGTTCCCCTCGTCGCCGTGTGGACGTATCTGATGGAGCTCCCTCCATGGACTCTGGGCCCTTACGTGGATTCTGACCTGTCTTGGCCAAGCAAGCTACTGCATCTATGTGCTTATGCTGGCATTGCTCTATGGCATATTCTGGAAATATTCGTCTCGCCTCCAGCGAACAAGCCAGATCTTTGGATCGTGATCAACATCGTTTGTGCATGTGGGGCATTCTGTATGTGCTATCTATGGTGTCTGTGGAACTTGCTGCACAAGAGCGGTCTGATGAAGCAGATCCGTCTTGTGAAGAAAATGAATATTGTGATCCTGTTGGAGATGTGGAAATTGAAGCTCAAGTAGAGATTTTGTAGATTTTATACCTGATAGATATGTAATGCAGTTCCTGCAACTGCTTCTGCCTCTGATCTCTCGGCGCTACCGATCACTGCTCAGTCACTGGTCCGTGCATGAGCTACAATCAACGCCACAATTGCACCGCCACCTGTCTTGCGACGCCTCATGTTGACATCACGTCTCGTCGGTGAGCTTCGCACAGCCGCCTTGGTGCTTCTGGCTTCCTGACTGCTTTTCACCGTACAAATAATACTCGCCTCACCCAACTCAGATCCCAGCATTACCTCCTCAGCAACTCCAACAATATCAATTTGCGACCGCGTTGACCGAAACTTCGACCACCGAAACAAAGCACGCGACAGTATCTAAGATGATCTCCCCGGTCTTGCTTGTGATAATTGCTATCTTCCGTACGTCGCACAACCACTCTGGCACATACGGATCCCGCTAATGAAGAGCTACAGTACCTCCAGTAGCAGTAGGAATCGTAGCGGGCTGTAGCGCCGATCTCCTCATTAACATCGCGTTGACCCTTCTTGGATACTTCCCAGGTCACAGTAAGTCATTATACACAGGCAATGTAAACAGGCGACTGACACTATTGGCTCGCAGTCCACGCATTCTACATCCTATACGTATTCTACAATCGCAAAGAGCAGATCCAACAGGGCTATATGGACGATCGACCCGCGCCGGGTATCTATTCGCAGAAGGTGCAGACTGGTGGACAAGGATATGGGACCATGGGTCATCATTGAAAGGGGAATTGAATAGAACCTTGCGAAGTATGGATAAGCGAATGGAACACTACACGCGATAGGCGGTGGTTGGGAATTGGTACGAGCACATGGGATACGGAACTGGGTTGGCGTGTTATGGAGCTACGAGGATAACGGTACATGATGATACCCCAATATTGACTGTGACGGAGAATGCATTATGTTTCTTTCGAGGAGACACGGTTCTAGAAGTCAAAACGAAGGGTTTTGAGCACTTCCCAGGCGACGAAATGCTGGAGGTTGACTGGCTTTCCAAGCACAATTGTTACCCGATTTTCATTGGAAGCCCCATCAAATTTTGGCATGTCGAGCGTATATCAAATAGTGAAGTTGACACAAGATTTCCATCAAAACTTCATTGAGAATCGAGCATCGACTGTCCAGCCCGCTTCTACTACACCAACCACCGGCTTTTCTGCTACCTCCTGCTCTTCGACACGGCAACTATCTTCCAACGCGCGACTGACTACCAAACCATCACACTCGCAAACAATGGCGTCGGTAGACATGCCGAACAAGAGGCGCAAGTATGTTGACAAAACACGATACACAGACACGCCCTCGTCTAACTACTTCTGAATCAGGCTCGATCTCACTGAGACCTACACTGTGGTTGTAGGTGCCGGTGATGCGCAGAAAGCATTCAACATCCACAAAAGCTTTCTTTCGAAGACTTCGGAGTTTCTAAAGAGAGCTTGCAACGGCGACTGGAAGGAAGGAGAAGCGAAGAAGATCGAGTTCCCAGAGCAGGCACCTGAAGTCTTCGAGATCTACCTTCAGTGGCTGTACACTGGCGATCTCGTCTTTCTCGAGGAAGCTACGCCCTCGAAGGACGCCCCGGGAGTGGAGGGCTACGCTGCCAGAGCCTTTCATTCACTGGTCGATCTATATTGTCTGGCCGACATGCTTCGAGACTCCCACGCTTGCAACACCGTCATAAACAAAATTATTAAAATGTCTAAAAAGATCCTTTGTGGCCCGCTGGCAAGCGAAGTCAGCCGCGTGTACGCAATGACTACCAAAACCTCGAAACTACGTCTCCTCTTTGTGGACTACTACGCTACTTATTGCGATCGGGACTTCTACCAAAACAGCAGCAACGCGCTTCCTCACGACTTCTTGACGGACGTCCTGGGTAACATGGCAACCAGACTGCGATCCGGTTCCAATCGCTTGGCCGCACCGGGGGATGTCCCCAAGTGCACGTATCACGAGCACAATGACGCTTGTCCGCGATGTCTCTGATCGCCGTTCCACGCCTCTTGCATAAGTACAGGACTTCGAGATCACTGGTATGCGGGGCGAAAGCGCTTAGATGCGCCAGTGGATCAGCTCTGAAACTATCAGAGGTCCCGAGGATGGATCACAAAACACCGCCCAGCGGCATTGTACCCTGCTACACGACGGAGACGCTTCCTTTTCCTCAAAAAGTCTGCAGACTGTCCATGAACAGCATCCCGGACGACACTCGCTTTGTCGAGATGCTTCCTTTGATTTCGTCCTGATGGAATTATTATGACGCTTCAACCCAGTCCTGTCCCTCGAATTAAAGTTACATGTACCGTATTGTCATTGATGCGTCAAGTGCCTCTCCAGGAGCTCCATGTTTCCAGCATTATGTTTCTAGCGAATCGTGAGATGCATTCGCCTCTCGAAAGCGTCATCGCATTCGACTACCTCACAGCTTCTCGTTCGTGTTTCGGGAATGGATAGGCTCGCACTGCTGCCGTTGCTTTCTTGAAAGTGTTCTGCTCTCCGAGCCAGGTGCTCAATACATCAGCTCCATGTAGATTGGAGAGCTGGCTGCTTCCTTGCGCCGAGTCTTCGCATGGAGCAGAGTCGCTTGCATGAGGGTAACAATGTCGCGTGGAAGAGAGCTGTGAAATCAGACAGGAAAGGTGAGCGAGGCTTACGCCGGCCCGAACGCACGGACCAAAAACATCGACTTCACGTCTTTCACAGGCTTGCGCTCTTCAAGTTCCTCCGCCTCTGCTGTCCCGTTCATCCCTCGAAATTGGTCATTCTGCCAATTGTTCAGATGTGAGCTGGGGAAAAGCTGTCTGGTACAACCGATGGCTTGTGGGCATGTGATCTAGGCGACAGGATATTCCTCATGTGACGCATCGAAGTCTTGCTCCCGAAAGGAAGCATTCGAGTGCTTCCAAACATCATATGGGGCATTCGGTTTTCGTCTGAATCAAATCTATTCCCTTTGGGTCGTCTTCTCGCTAGAATCTCCCCACATAAGCGACAGAAGTGGCTCGGAGACACAAGAAACTCAAGTCGAAGCGACCCGAGGCAGCGGCGAGCGAGAAGGCCAAATAACAACTGTTCGATGCGGCTGGAAGATATTATGTACGTTTTGCAGATAATTCTATATCAGTCTCTGACTGGAATCGCCTCCTCGACTCTGACGAAAAAGATAGATCGCTGAGAAAGACAGATGTAAGAAACATCACCGACCTTTGTGCGTAAGGTCCCGTCCGTCCCTAATCATGCAGTCCCTTGCGGTCGGCAGCGCCCGTCCAAATATCTCCCACACGGCTTGCCATATTGTGAATGGAGTCTTGCCGATACTGATCGTCCGCAGCCGAGAGGCCGCGGCTCCAAGAGGTCTGATGCGTCGGCCCTTCACTCGGAATAGGCCGTATGTCGCTCGCCTCGCGCGAGCTGTCTCACGCGCCGCGGCTTGCCGGCATCGTATCGGAAGAATCGAATGAAGCAGAATGCGATGTGGTGGCGGGGGGGGCCGGCTATTCTCGCGAGATACCCGCGTGCGCGCGCGTCATTCTCGTACGACATTCGCGGTCGTGTCGGGGTTGAGTTGTTAGAGATTACTCTGCTCGTTGCGACCGCGACAGTCATCTTCCTTAAAGCGCCGCCGCCACACGAAATCAAATCCCCATTGAAACCTTCATTCGCGGAGCAGACTATCGGCAAAGCTTCGGCTCGGCGCCTCAGAAAGGTGAGCTTTATATTGAACTTTTGCACTTCCTTCTCATAGCCAATCGGAGTCGGTTGATTGCATGATGATAGCCAACCTGTTTACAGGTTGGCTTAGTGCGACAACCCGCAGCTAGAAAAGTAAAATCATCGGTTTTCTTCTCCAGATCGCTTGCGATCTGGTTTCTTTTTGTCAATTTTTGCTCAACCGAGAAAGGTCACTCACACTCGACTTCTGATTTTGGAACTCGACTTTGTCAATCACTTTTTGTTCAAGTCACAATGCATGTGCACTAGCACGTGATCATGCGTACCTTCTACTCGAACTGGTGCACACAACTGCGCACGGGCGAAATCAGACCTCACTACGGCTTTTGAGGGCGCAAAATTCCACGTCAACCGTGAGTAACAACTACTATCACTTATGCAGTGGTCGACCTTACCGCCGTCTGGGATGTATTGGTACGAATCTTTGTCTTGAATCCTTGAGAAGCGTTTATCACTTCGCGCATTCAATGTGGTAGCTTGAGGAGCTACGAGATCTTGTTGCAGCTACGCAACCTAGTTTGCTTTCACCTCTCCTCCACATGCACGCTTATTACAGATTGTTGTCTTTCTTGAACTTATCCCAGGCCTCGTTCAGCGTACTGAACACGGCTGCGCTCACCATCCGCTGTTCGGTGGTAGCATCTTGCGGTATCTGCGAAAAGAGATAGGTCAGCGTCTCCGTATGGATATTGACAAGCACGAATCTGACTCACCTTGTCCGGGTGCACCTTGGCAATGGCCTTCATGTAGACAATCTTGACTTTGTTCGGCATAACAAGATCACTCATTCCGACCTTCTTCCAGCCTGCACCTTCCCACAACACACCATCTAAGCTCTGAAGCAGCGCGCGCAAATTGTCTGCTTTACCTCCTTTCCAAGCAGTCAAGCGCGCGTCGACTTGGTCAACAAGAGCGAACTTCTCGTCATCGGCCTTCTCTGCCGCGGCATTTGCTGCACGGAGCTTCTTCACAGCCTCCGCAGACGTCGCGTTCGTGAGCGTAGGTCGCTGCAAGCTGTTTCCCAAGCTTTTGGCAGGCGGCGCCTTGACCGGACCCGATGCAGCGCTCCGTGCAGTCGCAGGTTTAGCTGCAGTTTTCGGTGCACCCGCTTTCTCACACCTGTCCCGTCCTCTCAAACTCACAGCACCGCCGACACCAGCACCAACCGCACTCCGCCAGACAGCGGCTGCGTCGGTCCATTTTTCCATGTGCTCAAGAGCCTCCGCCTTGCGCATTAATGCCTTTCCGAAGAACTCGCGCATATCTTTTGTACCTTCACCGCCACCGAGTTCGATTGTCTCGCCAACTCCTTGGCTTTCTCCAATGACTTTCAGTGCCTCGTCTGCATCTGATACAGCAGTTTTGGCGTCGCCTGTCTTGATTCCCGTCAAAGCCCGGTTTGTGTAAACGATAATGGCGGTAGGATGCATTGATGGAAGGGGCCGCAATGCCGCAGAATAGGCTTCATGGGCGGAGGCATAGTCTCCGCGCTTGAAAGCCTCGCCGCCAGCCTTGCGATGTTGAGCAGATGTAGAAAGAGCACTCGGAGAAACAGCTGGAATATTGCGAGGCGGCGCCTTTGGTCTGGTTGGAGCGGAAGAAGGTACAGATCGTGAGGTCGGAGTCGGCGCTGGGGAGGCTTTGGATGGCGCAGGACTGAACAAGTCGACCTCAGGCTCAGGCTGAAGTTCATGCCTAGGTGCAGCCTTTTTCCTCCTAGCTGGGCTGATGTAGGCCTGAGCGCTTTGCTCTTCAACTGCTTGCCGACTGAGCTTGGTGATTGGTCTTTTCTCTTGGGCAGAAGGCGCTTGTTGCATGAACTTAGGCTGAGCTGCAGGTCGCTGTGGCAACGGCTCTGCCGGAACCCTTTGCCTTGGAGGTATCTCGTCCGCTCTCTCACTAGTCTGTCGCGATGGCTTCTGCGGTCGTTCCCTGGGCATATCAAGCAAGGCAGCTTCATTTGTGACGTCTGGCTCGCGTCTCACCGATGCGCTCTGGCTTCCCGAGTCTGCTCGTCGCTGGCTGTTGGATCTGCTGCTATCGGCACTTGCGTCCTGCATCCATTTGGGCTGACTTGGATCACGTTCCTGTTGAAACTCTGCCATGGTTTTGGCCATCTGCTTTTGGCTGGCTTTCCACAGTGAGGTAGCGCCTTTGAAAAGCTTGTTTCCGTACTCCTGCGCAATTTGAGCAGCGTCTTTGTCCAAGCCAGCAGGCGAACGGCTGTCTTGCCTACTCACGGCGGATCCGGACCGGGATTCTTGCCTCATCCACGCAGGCATAGCATCCTGGTCTCCCCTAGGTCGCCGCTGTGGGCTCCTACTGCCTCCAACTGGCCTTTCTCGCCTCTCGTCATTTCCCGCTTGAGCCTTTCGACGTGAATCTTCGTGTGCTTGCTGGAGTAGCCATCCCACTGCTCCTTGCACGTTTCCGCCCGACTCTGCAAGAGCAATTTTAGCAGAGTCGACGGGGAACCCCATTTCTACAAGTTCGGCCAAATTACGATCCTGTGGTATGTCTGATACATCCTCTTCCGCAGGAAGATCGCGCTCAGGCGCAGGCACGGCCTGCTTGGCCGGGGGCGGTCGGGGTCGCTCTGATACAGGCTTTCCCAAATCTCCAAGTATGTCATCATCCTCTGCAGTGGGCGCGGAAGTTTGAGGTGCAGCATGCCCATTTATTTGCCTTGGCAAAGATCCAAGCCCGAAAGGATCGTCGTCGTCGTCGAAGCCACCTGATGGAGCGCTAGACTGACCAACAGCCGAAGGCTGATGCTGTGCAGGAGTATTCCTTCCGCTTGCGCCCTCTGAAGTCGGAGGCGGAAAGTAACTAGCGTTATCCACCGGTGCGTCTTTATTGAAGGCCGCCATAATATCGTCCTCGTCTTCGAATGCGCCGCGGCCTACATTCGGGGAAGGCCCTCTAGACTCTAGTGTTCCCTTGCCGCTGCCCAAAGTATCCCACATCGTCGCTTGCTGCTCCTGTTGACGTCTCTTCTCTTCCAGCAATTGCTTTTGTCGCTCCTGTATCGATACATTGTTTGCGGTCGCCTTCTGCGACTTGAGAGACAAGAGATTACCGAACTGGTCGCCGGAGGAAGCAGGGGGCTTTGCGCCGCCATTGAGGGTGCTGGAAGGTCTGCTGATGTTCGGCGATGCTGTACCAGACTGTGATAAAGCTGGGCTAGCTCGGAAGCTGCTAATGTTTGATGCAAAGGTGTTTGCGTTCAAGGGAGGATTATTCGATGGAGCTGTTGGTTTGGATGGCTTTTGCCAGTCCTCTCCCAATAGGTCGTCCATGGTCGTCGATTCCTGTGTAGTATATGCCGTGGTCTGGTCATTCCAATGGTTTTACTCCAGCAAACATAGAAGGGGCATGAGAAGGGAGCGTGGCCATCGATGCAAACGTTGCGATCTTGGCAGTTGACGTTGCAGGAGGTTCTCCCCAACCCGTCGGAGAATCTTCGGGACACAAGGGAGATAGACTTCACGTCAAGCGCAAGGAGATTCCAGGTGGACTTCCCAAGCACAGCGAACATCATCGCACGACACTATCGTTGATCGCCCGGAAGCAGAACGTACGACCTCCCTGTATCATGACATTGACTGATCTACCAATGTTCTTGGCTAAATCAGCGATTCTTCCAAATGTACCGTCGATACTGCGGCTGGAGCAAGCAGGTAGCAGACATGCCTGGGGTAGCATTCAACGACATACCTCTTCAGACTCAGTCAAGCAGACTACTGTCAGCACCACGCTGTTTCGAGGAGACTGCTGAAAACAATTCTTTGGCGTACTCAACGCTCACAAATTTGCGATCTATCCTTTGAGACAGGTACCTCGTTCGCATCGATGGTGAAAGGGCCACGTTAGACCTGTCAAGGCAGCCTTGGTCACCTTCTGCTTGAGATTACGAATCCTGAAACGTTTCAGTTATCCTTAACTCGATGAGTGAGACCAAGCCCATACAAGGTCTGTTCATGCAGCATTGGTCAGCTCGTACTTGTTCATGCATCTCCAAAACCCCTAGGAATCTCCATTGCGACAATGCAGTCCGAGGCCACAGGACATTCGTCAGTGCGGAACTACTCGCATCCTACTTTGGAATCAAGATTGGCGAAAATAAGAATTCTTGGTCCCAAGAATGGAGACTAGGCACCTGGTAAATCTTTAGGTGCATGATACATTGCATCCTGCTGACAGAGCAAGCTTCGTCGCATCCTGCTAGGAGATAAGCTCGTCTCCATCTCACGAGAAAGAATAAGTCCACAGCAGGAGTCTCAGTGCAAGATCCGCCGGATCTTGCTAGGAGATGAATTCAATTCCATCTCAAGGGCAGAGAATGAGTCAACGGCAGGACTTCCACAGCAAGATTCGCCGCATCCTTCTGGGGCACAAGCTTACCTCCATCTCATGAAAGAGAATAAGTTAACGGGAGTCCTAGAGCGGAACCCGCCGCATCTTGCTGGGGGAACAGAAAATTGGAGTCTAGCAGATCGGGTCGCTCCTGCCGCCATACTGTAGCACTCGCCGACCTGCTCCTTCCGCATTGAGAAGCCACGACCAAACAACGCTAGAGTTAGCGTGAGCTCGGGCCACCGTCAAAACATAAAACCCTTATTTCTCACAGAAAACATCCTCTTGCATGCCACCACACAGCCTCTCAAGGCTGAGTCCAAGACGCACACACTCGACATGACCGACCTCGAGATGACCGACCCCACCTTGCCCAACGCCAAGAGAGCGTGCCACACGGTTCCGACTAGCGCCTTTGCCCTGCCGCACTGTCTGCATTGCAAGAGCTATTCTCACACATGGAGCAGATGTCCTGGCGGTTGCATTCACTGCAGCAAACAACATCCACGACGCCGCTGTGAAAAGCTCCCACTCGTCGTCTACACCCCTGGCGGCTTCACCATCCTCAATGGCATTGAGGAGAACCACATCACCTCGTGGAACGCACCGGCGGAGGTCACTCTCAACTTCACTCAACCCATTCCCGAAATCTCAGCAACGAAAGTGCCACCGGCAGTCGTTCCGACCGTCTCAGACGACATCAACCCAGCGAGAGCAGCCATGATCGCCATCACCCCGGCCATGATCCCACCGAAATGCAACCATGCCGTCGGCCCTCGAAAGACAGCCTCCAACTTGATACCTCTAGGCAAAGCAAATCGTCTCCAGCGAAGCAACGACGAATGCGGCAACCAAGAGATCGCTGCCAGTAAGATGCAGGGCGTCTATTCTAAGATGGATAAGAACAAACTGCGGGAGGGCGTTCAGAAGCAGGCACACAAGGACAAGGCAGAAAACGATCAAGAGGAATTGGCCTGGACACAGTTTTGTCAAAGTGTCTACTCTACCGTACGTGGAGCTAAGAAGGATCACAAGGTTCAGAACAATGGAAGTGATGCCATGGCTGTGGACGAGCGGATTCGTGGCGCGCTCGACTTGCTAAAGCCTCTCATGATCCGGCCTTCTAGAAAGTGATACGGAGGTCTGTGCCTGGCATGGAAAGTGGTTGAAGAACGGAGGTCTGTTCACTGGCATGGCAAGTGGTTGAAGAACGGAGGTAATACTTAATAGCCTGTACAAAGCGCCTGCTGCGGAAGCATGGTATCAAAACAATCTCCCATCACGTTGACTTGGCATGTCTTCTAAATGGAACAACCTATAGAAGATCCCGCTGGATGAATTGTTCCCTCAAAGTCTTACCCAAGCTTGCCGGGCTCTTCTCCACAACCACACCCGCAGCTTCAAGAGCCGAGATCTTGCTCTCGGCGCCACCCTTGCCTCCGGACACAATAGCACCAGCGTGTCCCATTCTCCGTCCTGGAGGTGCAGAAATACCAGCAATGAAGCTGACAACTGGCTTGCCCTTGCCGTCCTTTCCTCCAGTGTTGTACTCCTTCAAGAAATCCGCAGCATCTTCTTCCGCTGAGCCTCCGATTTCTCCAATCATGATGATGCCGTCGGTGTCACCGTCCGCAAGGAAGACGCGGAGACAGTCGATGAAGTTGGTGCCGGAGAAGGGGTCACCACCGATACCGACGACGAGGGATTGGCCGAGGCCAGCTTGAGTGGTCTGGTTGACAGCCTCGTAGGTGAGTGTTCCGGATCGAGAGACGATGCCAATGCGGCCGCGCTTGTGGATGAAGCCTGGCATGATGCCAATCTTGCATTGACCCTGTCAAACACCATGTTGTTAGCAAAAGCCGACCGCGGAATGTCGAGATAAGGTTGCTTTGCAGATATAAAGTATACACAAGGTGCGTGCTCAGAGTATGTAAGCATAATCAATCCCGCCATTTGACAGGTCAGACTCTTCCTATCATATTTTGTAATATTAAATCGTCTCATCATGAAAAAAGCCCCGAGAAGGCTGTAAGAAAATGTCTCGGGGCTGTAAGAAAATGTAGAAACACAGCTTGTACTCACCGGAGCAATAATGCCGGGGCAGTTTGGTCCCACCAATCTCGTCTTGTCCTGTGTCTTAAGCATATCTGTAATGCGCACCATGTCGTGTTGTGGGATACCCTCTGTAATGCAGACCACGAGCGGGATCTCAGCCTGCAGAGCTTCCTCGATACCGGCCGCAGCAAGCGGAGGAGGCACAAAGATCGCCGAAGCGTCCGCGCCCGTCTGCTTCACGGCATCTGAGACGTTCGCAAAGACAGGCTTGCCTAAGTGCTCGATGCCAGCCTTCTTGGGGTTCGTGCCTCCAACGACGTTTGTGCCGTATTCGATGGCCTGCGTCGCGTGGAAAGTTCCTTGCTTGCCCGTGAAGCCCTGGAAGACGACCTTGGTGTCCTTTGTGATGCGCAGGTTGAGGCCGGTCTTCGCGTAGCCCTCTGGCTGGCCGGGAGCCTGTGAAGGGCTTATCGTTGCGTAGGTCGCCGGCGCGAGAGATTTTGTGAGGCCGCTGGCGCCGGAGCGGCAGGCAGCCCGCGTGAGTTGCTGGCGAAATGGCTGCATCGTCGCGCACCGCCGCAGCTCGAGACGACGAGATGTTGTGGAGATGGTAGAGGGAGATTGAATGAGGTGTGATTCGTCGTCCCTGGGAATAAGGAAACACTGGACCTCTGTCTGGAAGAGAGCTGTTGCTGGAGCTTCCTCGGGATTGTAAAAGACTTCCGGCTTTCCCCGGATGGAGCTGCCAATCGATATGAGTCGTCAATATTTGATGGATCGTCCCGCATCTTCACATGCACTTCTCTGTTTCGTAAGGCCAATATCTTGACTTCAACGACTTCGACAGCCGGCTGTTAGACTTGCACATATCCCTCAAGATGGCCACTATGACCGAGACAACAACTCAAACACTCAAGAAGAGACGCCTCGGCCCTGCCACCATTGCAAAGCTCCCGCCCGAGAACGAACGATACATTCGCGCCTGCGCAGACATAGCAAATGCCCTCGTCGAGGATCACGACAAATCGCAACATGGAGGCGCGCCGAAGAAGGACATCAATCTCAACTCATTACGAGGTCAATTCGCAAAGAAGCACTACCTCTCCCGGCAACCGCCTCTCACGGACATCATCGCTGCTGTACCGGAGCAATATAAGAAATACATCTTGCCGAAGTTGATCGCAAAGCCGATACGAAGTGCGTCTGGAATAGCAGTAGTTGCAGTCATGTGTAAGCCACATCGATGTCCACATATCGCCTACACTGGCAATATTTGCGTCTACTGTCCTGGAGGTCCAGACTCTGACTTCGAATACTCCACGCAATCTTACACCGGCTACGAGCCCACATCCATGCGCGCCATTCGAGCCCGATACGATCCCTTTGAGCAAGCAAGAGGCAGAGTAGATCAGATTCGCAATCTCGGACACAGCGTGGATAAAGTGGAATACATCATCATGGGCGGCACATTCATGTCCCTCGCACCAAAGTACAGAGAAGAGTTCATCGCTCAACTACACAACGCTCTGAGTGGATACCAAACCAACAACGTCGATGAGGCAGTCATGGCAGGCGAGCAAAGTTCTACAAAATGCGTGGGAATTACCATAGAGACAAGACCAGACTACTGTCTCCCGCCTCACTTGACAGACATGTTACGATACGGTTGCACAAGACTAGAGGTGGGTGTGCAATCGCTCTACGAAGACGTTGCTCGCGATACCAACCGTGGGCACACGGTGAAAGCAGTCTGCGAAACTTTCTGCCAGGCGAAAGATGCAGGCTTTAAAGTGGTATCACACATGATGCCCGATCTCCCCAACGTTGGCCTCGAACGAGATCTTTTCCAGTTCCAAGAGTACTTCTCCAATCCAGCCTTCCGAACGGACGGGCTCAAAATCTATCCAACCCTCGTGATACGTGGAACAGGTCTTTACGAGCTCTGGAGAACCGGGCGGTACAAGAACTATACGCCTAATGTGTTGATTGATATCGTTGCGAGGATACTGGCTCTGATACCTCCTTGGACGAGAATCTATCGTGTGCAGCGGGATATTCCTATGCCATTGGTTACTTCTGGAGTAGAGAATGGCAATCTCCGCGAACTTGCTCTCGCACGGATGAAAGATTTCGGGACCACATGTCGAGATGTGCGGACGAGGGAGGTCGGCATCAATGAAGTGAAGCACAAGATTCGACCCAATCAAGTGGAACTCGTAAGACGAGATTACGTTGCTAATGGTGGCTGGGAGACTTTCCTCGCGTACGAAGACCCTAAACAAGATATCCTGATCGCCCTCTTACGATTACGAAAATGCTCAGAGAAGTACACATACCGCGAAGAGCTGGTCTCTCAACCCTCAAGCTTGGTTCGCGAGCTCCACGTGTATGGTTCCGCGGTGCCGATCCATGAGCGCGTGAAAGGCAAATCGCAACATCAAGGGTACGGAACACTGTTGATGGAGGAAGCAGAGCGCATTGCGAGGGATGAACATGGTAGCAAGAAGCTGAGTATCATCTCAGGTGTGGGTGTGAGAGGGTATTATAGGCGATTGGGATACTGGCTTGATGGGCCTTATATGAGCAAGTGGTTGGAAGAGCCGGAGAGTGATGGGGATTGAATGAGTGACGTGAGTGATTACAATAAGCCATGAAGGAGCTCAATCTCTCAAATCAAACAATGCCGAGACCTGAAGAAAGAGAGGAGCCCAAGCAAGGGCCCGTGAGACAAGACGAATGCCATACACGAATGAAGCATTACATGCAGGATGCGGCAATCCAAACCCAAAGACCAGTAGCTGCCCAGGCCGGCAATGATTTATCTAGATACTGCGATTTCGTAGATAATCTTCCAGCTCCAGCGACAACGATATGTACGAGCAAAAAGAAGCGAACCTTTGACGACTTTCTTGCAGCGAATTTCAAGGGGCCCCAATTGCCAATCCCCAGACGTTAGGGTTTCTTGGGGTTGCATAAACCGCTGGGATTTTCACATGCGTCACTTTGACCTTGCCCATTCCTGGAGAACACAGAGATAGCAGTACCCTTGGATGCTTCAGAGATATACGAATGAGTATTTGAGAGTTATTAGATGACTAATGGCCCGGGATGAGGATTTTGGAGTTACGTCTTGGACTTCTGTGTGAAAACGAAGATTTGTCTTGAAAAGACGGACGAGTTCCCTGCTGATGTGAGACGGTTGCCTGGCTCAGGTGACTCCTGACCCGAGGCAACGCAGAAATGGCATGAGCAGTGAAGTGAAGTGCGAAGAATGATTTATTGCAATTGGAGTGATTGCATTCGCATGATATCGAGCTACCTGGACAATAGACAGGCGCTTCTAGCAGTGTTCCCAGCAGAATTTCTACCTTTTTCACATGCTTTTGATCCTCGGAGTGACCCTTGCATCTCCACATACGCCTATCTATTCATCGCAAAACAAATCACGAGCGCTTCTCCTCAGCTGGGTGTTTCGGTCGCTCCGCCAGCTCGCCCTCCTTGGGAAGCTGTGGCTTGCCACCACTCTTCTGCTCGGCCGTGCCCTTCGCCTTGAGTGAAGTCGAGTCCTTCGGCAGCTCCTTGACGAAAGGCAAGAACTCCTCTTCATTCGGCATATATCTCCGCAGAACTTCTGGAATGATGATGCCCTCCTCCGTCTGGTAGTTCTCGAGAATGCAGCAAAGAGCACGCTCGATGGCAGCAAGCGTACAGTTGAGTGCGTGGACGTAGGACTTCTGGAATGAGGCGTCGGTCTGCTTCTTCTGGCCGTACCGGATTTCAAGTTCTCTGGTCTGGTAGTCTGTGCAGTTTGAGCAAGACACGAGCTCCTTGTACTCGCCCTGGAAGGGAAACCAGGCCTCCAGATCGTACTTCTTGGCAGCAGCATTGTTCAATGCGCCAGAAACGATTGCCACGACTCGGTACGGGAGTTTGAGCGACTTGTAAAACTCTTCAGCAAAGTCAATCATCTCCTCAATGTGCTTCCAGCTGTCCTCTGGCTTGCAGAAGACGAACTGTTCGACCTTTTCAAATTGATGTACACGGAAAATGCCCCATGCATCCTTGCCGTGAGAGCCAGCCTCTTTTCGGAAGCAAGTGGAGAAACCAGCGTATCTCAGTGGTAGATCCTTATCGTTGAGCCATTCATTGGAGTGGTACACAGAAATGGGTTGTTCTGAGGTTGCGATGAGGTACTTGTCGGTCGCGGGATCGTTCTCCCGCTCTGTGACCTTGTAGAGCTCTTCGTCGAACTGCTCAAGCTGTGCAGTCTTCGCCATCAACTCGCGGAGCATAAAGAAGGGCGGCTGCATGGGATCGTAGCCTCTGGAGCCCAGGAATCGCATACCGTAGGTCTGAAGTGCCTGTGCGAGCCAGAAGCCATTGCGAACAAGAAAGTATCCTCTGTGTCCAACCAGCTTGGTACCTCGCTCTGGATCGTAGCCGTCTATCCGAGTGAGCACTTCGTGATGTGACAAGCAGTCCTTCTTCTCCACCTTGACCCCCTCTGGTGCCCAGTCGCGTATTAGCGCGTTGTTGTCCTCGTTGTCGGAGACTGGCACTGATTCGTGGACGTAGTTGCCAATGCTCTTCACTTTCTTGGTGAGTGCTTCATACTTCTTCGCTGCGAGTTCTTCCAGCTCTTTCTTCTCCTTGGTCAGATCATCCTTCTGCTTCAACAATGCATCAAATTCCTCCTTGCTGCCCTTGTTCTTCTTGTTCAAGCCCATCTCTTTTTGCACCTTGTTGATCTTGGCTCCCATATCTGTTGCAGCTGCATACTGAGTTTTTCTGTGGTCCTCAAACATGGCAATGACCTCGTCAACAACCTCTTCGGGGGCATGTCGCCGACGTTGTGACTCCTTGATCTTTTTGGGATCTCCCCCTCGCTCGACGATGAAATCGTTGACGTCCAACATGATGGCGTTTAGTGCGTGGACTGTGGCTCAGAAATTCGGTACAGGTGTTTGCTATAGTCAACGAACAATTGCAGAAGAGGAGTAGAGAGTGAACTTGACTCTTGAAGAAAGTCACTGTTTCTATCTGGGTTTCGCATTTTAGACTTTGGCGGGGTGAACCCTGCTCGGGGACACCCGCATGATCCCTGCAATCTTCTCCTATCAAAATGCGAACATCTCCCATCTATCTTAACAACACCATCGAACTCGGTACTAAGGTCTTTGCTTCTTCTTGCGTGATGTTCTTGGACTGATAGAAGGAGACACTGAATGCGAACAGTAGCAGCTTCAAAAGACCCGGCAACTTTGCCCATTCCAAATGCCACCCTCTCTACAGCGGCTACGCAGTCCAAGCCATTCTCTCTCGACCACTCTCCGATCGAGCTCGCAATGGGAACGTTCTCATTCGCGCACAATGTGCCATGAGCTCCCAAATGTCCAAAGCGAGCCATGACCATGGTTATGAGACAAGAAAGGCCTTTGTATCCGATGGCGGTCCCTATCAGAAACAAAGAGAATCGCGAACCAGAGGACAAACGCTCAAAGACAACAATCTGCTTTGTTCCTCCTGATGTACAGTAACATATAAACGACCTCGAGGTACTGAATGTCGACTTCTCTTCTCCAGCAGACTTCGAAACCGCGGAGCCGACACTCACTCTCTTAAAACCTCGGAACGTTCCCAGAGACGCTTCGACCGCACCTCTCCAGCGCCGGAAAAACCACCGCAAACATTCTCTAGTCAGGTACGAAAGCAGAAACTCTCCCTGACACTCCAAAGATGTCGAACAACGCGTTCAACGTCCTTGCTGAGAAGTCGGGCGCTGTGCCACGTGCTTCCGCCGTCGCATCAGCTCCTACCAATACGGGTCATAACGAGGGTACAAGTTACTCAATCTCCGCTGAGGAGGCCGAGAGCTTCGATACTGTCGCTGCCTCTGCTAAGAAGGAGAAGCAGCCAGCCCCTCCCCCGGTTGTCGCCAAGGAAGTCGAGTACGTACCATTTGTACACACGATCAACTCGACAGGCGAGTCGACCGTGACTTGGTTCGAGAAGAAACAGCCACAGACTATCAAAAAGCATGATGTGGCCGACGATGGAGAGAAGACCCTGGTCCTAAAGAACCGCAAGGTCAAGCAGCAGCAGAAGAAGAACAACAAGTAGTAAGTTGATCCTTCCCTTTTGAAGCGCTAACAGGCACGTGTAGACTTTCTTCGTCGCTGTCATCCGGCATGATAGTGCAATGATTCAGCTTCTAGTAGGTTTCTCATCTGGTGTAGGGTGAGAGGTAAGCTCTGATAGATTGGAAATCGATTTTGTATTGTCTGCTCAAACTTGCTCCCATTTTCTTTTCTCTTTTGCTAATATGAGATATAGTGCGAGGTCAGATATGCCAAATTTCGAGCGAGAGACGGTCGAAGAGCAAAACTCGGTAATGACTGTGCGCCATCTATCAGCCCTGCCCGCCCACTCGGGGCTGTTAAGCCCACACTTCGTTTCCGATCTTGCTGAGAATATTCTCTCGAGACTAAGCAGTCTCTATGACGTCCAAGAGCAGATACAAATTGCCGGGATTGGATCCCGAGTTACCGTTGCCACCAGGTTTGACGCTGAATGACATGGACTGCACATTTCGATTTCCGAAGTCGAATGTCTGCATGTTCTGACTGGCAGTAACCGTCTTGCCTACGCTACTGAAACCGGAACCGAAACCAGTGTTTGACACGGAGACCTGGTTCGACGAGTAGTAAACCGTAAGCGTACAGTCGACTGGAAGGAAGAAGCCAAGCAAGAAGTACGCGCAGGCGAATTGGAAGGACTCGATTTTTTTGTTGCTCGCGATTTGCCCGAATCGTGAGTTGGAACCTGTGCGGGGAGCTTGAATGACCGCGACGTTGTTCTTGTTACCTGCGTTGATAACATTGACGTTGACACTTTTACAGTTCCTGTTCGCTTCGACGTTGACGACGGTGAAGCCTTGGCCGAATGCGACGTTGCCGTTCGCTCCAGCGGTCGACAGTGTCTGGCCTCCAGGTGTGGTGCCGCAGTTTGGAGTGGGAGCGTTTTGAAATCGGTTGCCGTCGAACTGTATGAAGGATTGTTAGTGACCCGGACAATGGATGGGAGAAATGACCCAATACGCACGCCGACAGTTGCACCATATGCGGAGCCGATCACGAGCGCAAGAGCCGTGACGAGCTTCATTATTACGCTGAAGATATGTTGATCTTTGAATGAATTGAAGAGGATCTGGAATTCTTTGCTTGCGGGATGACCGGTCGGACTCCGACCACAGCAGCCTACTTATATCTTCTCCCGTGACACAGTCAGGATTCTGAACCACCTCCCCATCTGGATGTGGTAAGCGGCAAGGAGCGAGCGAAGGATGAAACGTCAATAGTACACTGGGCTAACTGCCATGGCTAGAGAGGCGAGCCATTCGAGTCGACAGCGCTGTGCCATAGGTTGCAAAGCAGAGGCCTCGTATCCCAAAAAGAGCCGTCTTGTACATCTGCACCTGCTGACCGTGCCACAGTGGCCGACGTACTTATCTCGATCCGCGCTAGCGGGTTCAGCAGGACAAAGGGAAAAGCGCCTTGGGTGGTGCCCTTTGCGAAGGCGACAGACCCGATCCATCCAAAAAGTAAGCGAGAACACGAAGTATTGAAAGCCATGGATATGGAATCTTGCGATAGATGCTTTCGCTTTTGGCGAACTTTTGGGGAATGGCGAATTGTTGCGTTGCGCACGGGCCCTTCTGTCACATGTTTCAGGCTTTGGTGCACTGACGGGGAACTTTGAGCTCTTGCTGACTATCAATCCAGAGCGCGGCCTCTGCGTCAAAGTGTCACCCTCGGCAAGATGCCGCTCACCACCACCGTCCGCGAAGGCCAGCCTCGGGACTACCAAGAGCAAGCTGTTTATCGAAAAATGGCATTCTACGTGCGTGCTGCAAGCGAGCTTGAGGGTCGGGGTCAGCAATGACGAAGGAAACAGTGGAATACTTTTGGAGACATGACCTCGAGGAGTGCTCGTGAGCAGTCCCATCTCACTGTATCAGGACAGCACGCGCCACACGAAACAAAAGGAACGTCAGGTCGTCTACTCATACACAAAAAACAAAACACGAAATTCTGCCGTCATCGTATTCACAAAAAAACTTCTGCTAAGAGGACAAAAACCCCCCTCCCTGCCTCTTGCCTTCCTTGTTGCTGGGTATCAATGTCCTTCTCCGTGCTTTTCCTCTCTTTCGATTCGCTTCTCGCGGTCAATGATGGGAGCCGGTATCGGCCCTCCCTCCGCTCGTTCAACCTGGTTTAGGAGTGAACCTTTGACAAATCTGCTGTCCTGCGAGAGATCTACCAACGGCCTGCCGCCTGCATGGCTCCCGTCGATCACGCCTCGGCCTTTATTCTCTCCGCCCCAGCCCTGACGTTGCTGCTGGGCGAGAAGACCTTCACCCGTGAAGGCCTCCTTGGGTGATTGTTGTCTTGTAGATTTCTGGCGATTGACTGGTCTCTCGGGTGCAGTGTCTGGTCGCCGGTTGCGGTTCTCTGGCATTGCCTTCATGCTTCGAAAGACTGTCTGCTGGGGTAAGCCGAGAGGATCGTCAGGCGAGGTGGCGCTTCCCACGAGACCTCCGCCCGCGGCGGGATTGTCGACTTGGTAGCCTCGACCTTTCCGGGCCTGGTGCACGGGCTCGCGGTATTGAGGCGAGAGATCGACTAAGCCCGGATTGCCTTGTCCACTGTATTGGCCACCAGCGTTGCGGAAGATAGTATTACTGGGTAGACCAAGAGGATCTTCGGGCGATGTAGCACTCGAGATGAGACCTCCTTGACCCATGTTATCAGGACGATAGCCCTTGCCTTTGTTTGCGTGCTGTGGTGGCTCCTTGAATTGAGGCGTAAGGTCGACCAATGGCTTTGGCTTTTGGCGTCTTGACCCAGATCTTTCCAAATCCCCAGACGCACCTTGCGAATGACCACGGGTGGACGACGAGCGCATGATGCCTCCGTTGCTGTTGACATGGCGACGCGTTGAAGGGTTTCGCTTGAGCCCATCTCCCGAGCCATCCCCGTCATCTCGCACGTGCATTCCGCCATTCAGTAGATTCGGGCCTGAAGTGAAAGCCTCTTGGCGCTGTGCTTCCTTCTGATCGTACTCCTTGCGGCGCTGAGAATAATCTCTGCCGAGAAGTCCTGTGTCCGAAAATTCTGTCGCCTGAAGGAAGCGCTGCTGATCGGTAGATGATCTGCGCTTGTTGGTTGAATTGCTTCGATTCAAGTTTGCAAGCGGCTCGTCTTCCGCAAGCTGGGCTCGACTGCTCAGGGACAGGGGAGGATGTTGTCTTTTGGCACTCGATGTTCTGCGTTCCGGCGAGACATTGACATCGAACTGATTGGAAGACTTCACGAAATCCTTTGAGCCAGGCCAACCTTCCTCGGATGTGCTAGAGCCGGGACGGTGCTCATATTGGTCCATGTCCACCAACGGCTTGAAGGAGCCAAGCTGATAATGCGAGCCTACCGACTCCTGCAAATGGTGCGACCTGGAATGGTCGTTGCTCATCGACCTTCGGCCTTGAGCTTCTCCTGCAGTCGGCTTGGGCTTGTCCCTCTTTCCCTCACCCATGACGTTGACCAGATACCAACTTCGCCAGGCCTGGATACTGTCATGAAACTCATCAGCAGTCGCCTTGTCTCCAACTGAAAAGAAGTGGACGAAGTTATGCGTCGACTCAAACAGGCTGGTCTTCTGCTGACTCTTGATGGCATAGCAAAACTTCTTTGGAGCCCTGATCTTTTTCCTCAGCTTGTCCGGAGTTGGCATGTAAATATCAAAGTCGCTCAGATGACAAATGTTTGTCGCTTCTTTTGACGAAACGAGATCCTTCTGGGATACGAGCTGGCCGCTTGAACGAAGCGTGACCCAGCGCTTGCTCCACGATCCGACTTTCTGCGAGTGTGAGAGGTACCAGGTCTTTTCTTCAGGCTGCACTTGTGGCACACCGGCCATGGTCAGCTCGCTTTCGACAGTTCCGGTTCCAGGGTCAAGCAGAATCAGAGTGTTTTGCCTGTCATTGTCCCAGCTGTTTATGATATCCCGGATATGCTCATATCGACGCAGCGGTCGTTGCACGCCCACCGTACCGAAATACTCGAACAGCAGCGCTGACTTTACATCGATGCGTTCGGACATGCAAGTTGCAGCGTTCTTGATCAGATCAACCGGAGTCGTTGTGGGCGTCACCGGGAAGAGCGCCTTAGACTTCCCACACTCGACCAGTACACGGCGATCTCCAGCGTTGATTGCGGATACTGGCGCATCAGTACCAGGCACAGCGCCTCCTCCGCCCATTTTGATTGCGGTCGGTGCGTCCCCTCCAGTCTTTGGTCGCGTAGTCGGCACTTGATCGTGCGGAACCGGCGTGAGCTCATCGCGCCTGCGTCTAAACAGCCCACCGAAGCATCCTGCATTTCCATGGCTATCGTGTACAGGCAGCTCGCTCATGCTCTTTGTCGCACGAATCTTGCCAGATTGTGGAGGTCCATCGGGTCGCTTCGGCTGATTGACCGGGGTCATGGGGGGAAAGAGATCTCCACTCGGCGGCGGGACCGGTTCGGGCGGAGGAGGAAGTGGAGGAGGGACATCATTGCCTTTGGGCCCGCTGCTGCCACCCCTTGTGCGGGAGCGTTCCAGACCATTGCTGTAGGTGCTAGAGTTGGCTCTATCAGCTTCAAAATTCCTTCGATCGTATGCGCCTGGCGGTGCTGGTGGTGTATCGTTCTGTCTGTGTCGTCTAGTGCTCGAGCTAGTGCAACGGTGCTGTACAGGGGTCTGGACAACCTGTTCTGTATACATGGTGGTTAAGGGTGACTGCCGATGCTTGGAATGGTATCGCGAGGGGATTGCGGCCTGCTGTTGTTGTGAATGTGGTCGCGCATTGTCGGTTGGTGATTCTGCAGACACCACTTGTTTGTGCCTGTATCGTGACTTGCTCCGGGCAACGCCATCATTGCCGTGCGGGGGGCTCGCAGGCGACTCGTATCCCCAGGGCTCATCGACCGAGGGGTTCTTGTGTCTTTGCGAACGGTATCGCGAGGGAAAGGGAGCACCTGTGCTGTCTGCCATGGTTCATCGTGCCGCTGAAGCTGAGCCTGAGATTGGAGAGGGAGATGCGAATGTGTGAGTGTCTGAAGTGGCTGTTGCTGGTCGAAGAGATGGCTACGACGCATGCGCAAGGACTATTCGCCTTTGCGACTGTGCGAGTATATGTATGCGCGCGAGAGAGCAGCGACGCGGGTTTTGTCGCGCTGGATGTTGGCCGTGCGACTTCACTTTCCGGTCGTGCCAGGTCGCGGAGCCCAGACGTAATATAATAACGGGGTTCGCAATTCCCAGAAGATGTGAGTGTGTGAGTGTGTGAGAGAGTGGAAATAGGAGAGGTCGCAAGAAGAATGAGGTCGCGTGAAACGCGAATGTTTAAGATGCAGCGTGGGCCAACCATTCGGGTTGGACAGCGCAGGGTCCGGCGGGCCGTCAAATTGCAGGCGTTCGGGCAGGTGGGGGAGGGGATCCTGGCGTGGAGCCTCCGAAGCTTGGCATCAAAGTCCGATCTCCGGCGTGATCCATGGGCTGACCGAATGTCGTCCATGGATTGGAGCGGAGGAAACGTCAGAGAATTGAGGTCATTATAGTTACCAGACGGAATCACAATCACATGATGATGTCTGGGCGAGCCCACACTGAAGAAAGGGCGCCGCTTGGCGGAGCACTAGCTGCTCGGCACCATTCACCTACTGCCGTCCTCCGCGGACACTAATCCAGGAGCGGCCCGCTCTCGGCTCTGCCGCACTTTCCCAAAGCGTCATCCATCCGCACGCCGTCTATCCAACACTGCACTTCAGTACAGCAGGATCAGGACAGGGACAAGATGAATTACGGTACGTCTTCTCCGACATCCACATCAGACTCGCGACACAACACGCCTCTAACTTCCGATCTTCTAGTACCCGACGCTGTCGTGGAGGCCATCGTAGATGGCGGCTACCTCCCCGAATTCCTCCTCCGCCGGGGAATCCGTGGCCAGCTGCAACAACGCATCGACATCATCAAAACCACCGGCCTGGCCGAGAGCTACGAGACCAAGATGAAATACGTCGAGCTGCTCCGAAGCAGACCCATCGCCATCGAGACCGCCACCGCGAACCAACAGCATTATGAAGTCGGAACCGGCGTTCTGACAAACATGCTCGGCCCACGGATGAAATACAGCGCCTGCCTCTATCCCAAAGGGACCGAAACCCTCGCACAAGCCGAAATCGCCATGCTGGAAAGCTACGTGCAAAAAGCGCAACTCAAAGATGGAATGACAATCTTCGACCTCGGGTGAGTACTTCCCCTAAAATCACCCTTATTCCTCATCACAGCTAACCACCATCCTCCTTCTCAAAAGATGCGGCTGGGGCTCTCTCTCCCTCTACCTCGCCGAAATCTTTCCCAAAGCCCAAGTCGTAGCCTTCTCCAACTCCCGCACCCAGAAAGCCCACATCGACACCCAAGCAAAAACCAAGAACCTCACCAACCTCGAAGTCCTCACCGGGGACATTGCCACCTACGACTTCCAAGCCACACCCATGCAAGGAGCGTTCGATCGCGTCCTCTCGATTGAACTATTCGAACACATGAAGAACTACGAATCCCTCCTATCAAAAGTCGCCACCCTTTTGAAACCCTCCGGAAGACTCTTCGTGCACTTATTCGCGCACAAATCCTCTCCATATGACTTCGACAGCGGCTGGATGACAGACCATTTCTTCACGGGAGGGACGATGCCTTCTGCGGATTTATTGTTGTACTTCCAAAAGGATTTGAAATTGGAAAGGCAATGGTGGGTGAATGGGAAACATTACGCGAAGACTTGCAATGATTGGTTGAAGACGATGAATGCGAATAAAGGAAAACTGTGGCCGGCCTTGGAGGAGACGTATGGCAAGTCGGAGGTGAAGAGATGGTTTTACCGATGGCAGGTGTTTTACATGGCTTGTGCGGAGCTCTTTGCTTGGGAAGAGGGTGAGGAGTGGGGGATTTGTCATTATCTGTTTGAGAAACCTGCGCAGGCTTGAACGATAACTTGTTGAGGATTTATTGGTGAGAACGTGAAGAGGGTATTAATTGATGAGATTCGATAGATGCTAGATATATACCGATGTGTAAGTAGGAATACAGCGACAGCTTCCGTATCGGCAATCTTCAGGTCTGCCTCAGGCATCAATAAATCTTGCCGCTCCTCCCGAGATGCGGGCGTGACATGTTACACTCGCCAGGATAGCGAAATAAATCGTCATTAGAAGAGGAGTGAGGCTCCAGATTTCCCAAATCAAGTGCCCTGCTGTCGGTCTCTCCAGAAAGATGCAACAGTGACCATCCTTGCGGCTTACTAAACACGTCAAGACTGCACACTGGGACAGCGATGACTTGACTCGTTTCAGCGACACCACCATCGACGATACGCAACACCGCCAGCCTTTGTCGCATGCCGCACTGAACTTCGGAAGGGAAAGAAAAACACTCTTCTGCCCAAGGCCCTCTCTCTCATTGTTGGATCGCGGCATCTTTGCTCCTCACAAGATGGACTTCTACCCTTCGGCAGGAATGGCTCGGCTGGCCTTGTATGCCGTCTCGCCTTTCATTCTGCTGGCCATCGGGCTGCTCGTCACGCGTCTGGTCACCACTCTAAACTACTACCGAGCACTCCAGCAATTCAAAGACTCCGGTCCTGGCGGGCAAAGGATAGTCACGCCTCCAGCGATACCATACACCATCCCATGGCTGGGACATACGCTTCCCTTCTTGACCAGCAATCCGGGCAAGTTCTGGGATGCACTGTTCAGGTGGTATCCAAGATCGACGGGCGTCTGCACGCTGTTGGTCGGCGGAAGGAAGACGCACGTCGTCATCTCCACTGCTGCCGTTCAGGCAATGTTCAAGGCGAAATCGCCTTCTCGCGACGTCTTTGAGCATGACATGTGGCGCCTCGTCTTTCGTTTACCCGAGCATCAGGCTCACAACGCTGAATCCACGAAAGATACCGAGCATGATATCAACGCACAGTACATGACAAGTATAGATCGAGTGTGCGTAGGACACCATCATCTGAAGCTTGAGGCACAGGACTCTCTCTGACTTGTTTGCAGGAATGAGCTTACAGCACAATTTACCCGAGTGCTGGAGGATGTGCTGAGGAAGGATGCCGCCGAAATCACCAAGCTAGACCACATCGGCCTATACGAATGGCTTCGCGACCGGATGTTCATCGCATCTTGCACTGCGCTCTTCGGCGAGAAGATCATTCAAATGTACCCGCAATTCTGTAACGACTTCTACGAATTCGATGTGGACTTCCTCAAATTCTTCTTCCGCCTTCCTACCTTCATGATGAAAGAAGGGTACGCTCGTCAAGAACGCATGTATGCCAATCTTGCAAGATGGAACGCCGAGATGCATCGATTGAGCGGAGGATCACCGGTCGATCCGGAGGGACCAGCATACGAGCCTCTTTTCGGCAGCCGACTCAACCGCGCACGCCAGATAGGCTACAAGCTGCGTGGGCTCGACGCACGCTCCTCTGCTGCTCTTGACGTCGGAATCACATTCGCGTTGTCCAGCAACGTGGTCCCCATCACTGGCTGGATGCTCTACCACATCATCGACCCCAAGGCACCCGAGACGCTTCTTCCACGAGTGCTGGCAGAGATCAAAGACGCGTGCAAAGCAGACGGATCCTTGGACATCGCTACGCTGGTCTCCCAACCCTGTTTGCAGAGTATTTGGACCGAGACTTTAAGAATGTACACGGACGTGTTGATCACTCGCAATCTGCCGGAAGACATCACTCTGCCATTAGACGAGGACGGCAAACGCTTGGTGCAGCTGCGGAAAGGCGACAATCTCTTCGCACCCTCATGGCTAAGTCATCACGACCCTACAGCCTGGTCCGACGAATCGTCACCACCGGATGTCTTTGACGCGGATCGATTCCTATCGAAAGACGCCAAGACGGGCAAAGACACGTTCTCCATGCGACGAAGCACGGCGAAGTTCAGACCTTTTGGTGGCGGGAAGACCATTTGCCCGGGCAGGATCTTCGCAAAGCAGGAAGGCATTGGCGCGGTTGCCATGGTGCTGCTCAAGTTTGATCTGGATGTTAAGGGCTTTGTTGACATCAATAAGAAGCCGACCGGAGACTTTCCGGGCTTGAAGCCCGCCCTTCCTGGGACTGCAGGTCTTGTCCCTGGCGGTGACATGCTTGTCAAGGTTCGTCTTCGCCAGCAGTGAGAATCGAGAGAAGTGCTCTGGGAGGAATGCTCAAGGTATCGACCTGCTTTTGATTTAGGGAGTAGTTTGAATGTGGTAATTTCTGGGGCTACGGTTTATTAATCAGGGCGATTGCCTGGCTGTGGATTCTGGGACGGTGAGTTCCAGATCCACTTCTCTGTTATAAACTGTACGGAGTGATGATTTTGACTGACTGAGACAACTAGAATATCACGTTCGAGAGTGGACACTATTCTAAAGGACATGGCCTTTCGATTAGGTCTTGAGGTCCAAGGGATGATAATACGGTTGATGCGGTGACGATTACGAATTCGCGATTGTGGATTTGCAGAACGGTGATGTACATCTGCAATTCAGTTTTCCTTCTGCAGTGACCATTGATCATGTTGTCCCAGCTCCCCAGGTGACATGATTTTCAGTGCCGATTGACATGCCCAATCGATTCCACACAGGTCGCCATCATCGCCATTGCCATGCCGTACATTTCAGCCGACAAGTACGCCGAAGAAGCCAGCAATAGCACCGCCTTCCGACTCCTTCAGCCTTTCCGATTCCGCGCCATCCTCGAGCCAGACAAGCCATTCCTCACCATCGGCGCCTGGATCTATGGTCCCATCAAGTCCTCCCTCGCCGCCTCAATCATCGTCATGCGAGACTCCGTCCGAGCCCGACGCAACTCATAGTCCGCCTCCCTCTGCAGCCGATCATGCATCCGCAACCTCTCCACAACACCCACATACCTATCAAAGACCTCACCCAGAGTCCTAGCCGTGGTGCCCTGGCTGAACTTCCACGTCACCTCCTGCTCGGCCACGTGCTCTTCGTCTTCGTCTTCCACAAACCACCAGCCGATAATGACCGTGAAGTGCACCAGGATCGTGCCGCACTCGCGCGCATTCGACACTTTGATGCCCCGCCAGGAAGCTTCTGCTGCTGCTCCTCCTGCTCCTCCTGCTGCTGCTGCTTCTGCGGAAGCGGAACAGTCACGTACCTTGGTAGCCAGCTCGAAGAGCATAGGATCGAAACCCGGACGCTGCGGACGTGCTAAGTCCACGTCCTGCAATTCGATCAGACACGCGCTCTCCCCACTGCCGCCGATCCGGCTCTCCATCACGCTGTTGATCTCGACGCCCAGCGACTTCAACAACCACACAATCGGCGCGGCGCGGTGCATGGTCGTGACGCGCACGGAAGCATCCAACGGCGCCAAAAACATGAGCTGCTGCAGTTTGATGGAAGCCCGAATGACCTCGCGGAACCGCGTGCTGACGCGCTGGAGTTGGAAGAGCTTCGCGGAGGGCTCTTCGTGGTGGGTGTTGAAGACGGGAGGGGCGATGTCGGCGAGCGCGACGCGTTCGAGGATGTGTTCGAGGATTTCGGTGACTTCGAGCGCGCGGTGCATCGCCGAGGAGGGGGGGGCCGCCGCCGCCATGGTGATGCGTGTGGTTGGTTGCGAGTCGAGTGTGTGGAAGTGGCGAAGCAAAGTAGAGTAGAGCTGTGTTTGTTCACGTTCTGGAAAGTATCTGTGCGCTGGAAAGCTTGTCGTTAAGCGAGCGTCGGGAAAAGTCCGGCCTGTTATGGCGCTGTCACATGCTAGCGAGGCGCTAGCGTGAACCTTCCGCGCTCTTGCTTTGCTCTGCCATTAAAGAATCTACTTGAGTATCAACACATGCATTCCATAGCAACGATAGTCTTGTACTCCGTACTTCAAGGACTCGTACCCCAATGCCCTTACTATTCTCAGGAAACATACCCGAGAAGAACACCCGTCCATGGATCCACCAATTCCATCTCCACGCCACCTACGAGAGCCGCGATAGAAAGAGACATCTCACTCCAAGCCAGATTCATCCTCAAACACAGCTTCGGTCCCTTCCCAAAAGGCGCCAGATTCTTCAAACTTCAAAGCTTCCTTTCCTTCCTCGTCCAGAAACCTCCCTAGTTGGAATTCAAATATCTGGAGGAACCTCTGAGCATCAGTATGGTAAAAGGAGTGCGATACACAGAATGTCGCGCCTGCGGGGATCGTGTGATTGTGGCATTGGAAGTCTCGGTCGGGGGGGAAATGCGAATGAGACGGCCTGCGACGCCGTGAGCCAGACGGGTGTTTTCGTGGAATGTGGCCGTTGGGTAGGGGAGCTTGCTGAGTTGGGTTCACGCATGGGAGTGGAGAAGGCGCGGTCGGCATGACAGTACGTAGTTCGGAGAGAAAGCTGAGCGTGGATAGAAGTGTCGTTGAGGATGTAGAAGAGGGCAACTTGCGAGCTGGTGGAATGGATGTCAGCAAACGCGGCAGCAAACAAGGAACAGTGTTCTACTTTCTTGCTGGTCTTTCCCGTAGTCTTTCTCCGTCCCAGCCCCGATCAATTTCAATGCCGACTCTCTGATCGCCACATAGCGTTTCTCTTTCCTTGATGAAGTCGCCAAAGCCTGTACAGTGGACGTCTCCTCTCCCTCACCAGTCCTGAGTTAATCATGGATTGCTTTCTCAAATATACAGGCCGACACCAATCCTCGGTCAGAAGATCGAAATTATTCTGCACGTCCATGAAGGGAAATCACCTCGTATGTAGTTCGGTTCGGTGGAAGAGCCATTTGCCGTGGTAGGGGTACAGGACGTAATAGCATTGGTAGGAGTAGGTCAGAGCGGCCAGCTCCAGTCCAGAAAAAAAATGAGATACTCGATGGAAGTATAAACGATAAGTCCCCAGGCTGAGCAAATAACCAACAGTTCCGGAAAGCGCAAAAGCGAGGTTTGAAGTGTCTTGAAAGGCAATCTCGAATTTGGCCGAGCAACCCGTCGCGGAAGATCATCCGTGAAAGTCAGCAACGACCTTTTCAACTAGAAAGCTGGCACTGTTGCTTGCTGGCTCTATCAGATCTTCTCCTTAGGCGATAGACGGCTCTGGATAACGCCGAGAGAAAGGTAAGCGGTTTGCGTCACTTTCGGAAGCTCGTGGGCTGAGATGTCTTCGACGGCAGCACGCCCAGAATTTTTTCCAATCGAGCCTTGAGGGATCACTGGCTGGAGACGAAAGTGCGAGAACGCGAGACAGCCCGCTATGTTGTAGTACTGAAGGCGCGCCGCGTTCAATCCCTCGCCCAAGGCGATCACGGGCTTCCCGCATCAAGTTCAGCCTTTTCTTTGCGTTTGACATTCTTTCAGCTGTCTCATTCAGTATCCTCCAAGTACCAAGTGGCTTCCGTGCATTTGTGCAGCCTTTTCAATCACGTGTGAAGACAACATCTTCAACAATTAACCCCACCCAGAATAATACGACTCTTTGGCTCAGCGGTAGAGCAGCTGTGTTCAATGGCCGTCGCATAATCAACGACATTGATGTGACGATGGTCCGTCCAGAAGGTCGATTGTTCGATTCAATCAAGAGTCATCCTTCGAATTCCGGGACACCGTCTTCGACTCGATGGCCAGAAAAGGTAGCTGTTGTCTGGCTCTGTTTTGTGTCTTCTCGTAGGTCTGATAGCGAGAGTCGGTAGAAGCAATAATGGAAAGTCGACTTTTCAATCGCTCAAACTGTACACTTTCGTTGCACCTACCGTTGTACGTCACCGTACGTAGAATCATTACACCGTCGCCCCCATTAAATGCAGTGACTGACATCAATGCGCAATCAATTACACTGTTCCAGCAATGCTCAGCTCCCGAATTTGGCCTAGCACGTCCTCCACTCTCGCGTCCAGGTCGCCGCTAGCATATTGGTCTCTCGTCGATGCGTCTAGGTACCTACACCATTTCGTGAGTTATGCTACACCAAAGCCAAGTGAAGCTCAAGGAAACATACTGCTGCACTTGTGCCATCCGACTGTACGCTTCCGCGCAAAATCGGAGCTGAATCTTTACAAGCGCTTCGAAGGATGGGTCGAGGTATGGTACTCTATGTCATCGTCAGCACGCACATGACGAGTATCTGCCTTCGACATCACTCACCGTAAGTCGATCAACTTCGGCAGCTCATCGGTCAACTGTTCGTTGAGCTGATCGTAAGCCACTTTCGCCTGCACGAGCAAGTTAGTCTGCTTCTCAAGAAATTCCTCCCTCATCGGCCCAATGATCTCCTCCAGCTCAGAAGGATGGAAGAATGCAGTCCGGGCGGCCGGCCGAGTGGTCCGTGGCGGGAAGTAGTCGGTGTTGCGAACGGTTCGGATCGAATCATTGTCGTCATCTTCGTCATCGCTCTCGTCGTCACCATCGAGTATCTTTTCTGTGACCCAAGTGGCGCCAGACTTCATTGAGAAGGTCCCAGAGGTACGCTTGCTTCCGATCGTGAAACGCTCAGAAGGGGCCTGACTGGTTTGAATCAAGCCCAAGTGCTGAATGCGTAGAGGCATGCCGGCAGGGCGAGAGGGAGTATCCTCCGGCCCTCGCTGCTTCGTCTGCTTCGACATTGTTGGGCTGCAGACGAGCTGCGGAGACACAGCAGGGATCATCGCACCACCAGCGCCTCTAGCACTGAAGACTCGCTGCTGACGGGCGGCTGTTGGCGACTCTTGTAACGATGGCAAGCCGAACAGTTTGGAAGATCTGCTCGAAGTACTACTTGGGAGGCGCGGAGAATCGGTTGCGGGGCTGGAGCTCGATGCGGTCTCATCCATGTTGAAGAAAGTGCTGGCAAGTCTGGATCCGGCAGCACTGAGACGCTTCAAGCGACTTGGTCTCCGCTGCATGCCTTGACCAACACTGCGCAGAGCAGCGTCCTCGTGGGCCTGAATCTTCCTCCATCGGTCCGAAGGGTAGTCCGTGGTCATGTTGTGGTGGGAGTGCTTGAGCCCATCGAGCGCTTTTGGAGGGGAGGGGAAGAGCATTTCGTCAAGGTGAAGAAACGTCTGAGCGCTCATTACCATTTCAGTCTCCTTCTCCGTGCGTGGGAGCTTGGAGGGATCTTTGTCTGGCTTCTCGACCAGCTTCTTGACCTTGCTCCTCATAGCATCGTAGTCAAGCATCTTGTGATTCCGCTTCTTGATGCCTGTCATGTATTAGTATATGTCCTCGAGCTTGAAGAATTGGACTATCACTCACATTCGTTGATGTCGGGAAAGTAGGCGCAAAAGCGGTTGATGGGCTCCAGCACGGTTGTCCTAAATGAATTTTCAATGAGCTTCATGGCTCTCTCTGCATCCTCCCTCGCAGCTTGTGTGTAGTTCCTCTTGTTTCCAGCCTTGAAGTTGAGCTCGGCTTCGATCTCGTCGAGCACTCCCAGGCGGAAAACTCCCGCCTCTTGATCGAACATGACCAGTTTCCGTATCTCGGGGTCCTGGGTGACACACCTGTAAGGCCCATCAAGCGCCTTGACGGTCTCTGCGTCGAGATCCTCCACTGCTTGCTTGTAACTCCTGCTCACGCCGTCTTTAGCTCCGCTCTCGCCGTAGAAGGCGTCGATTGTCTCCGCGATTCGCATCTGGGAAGCAGTCATGGCGCGTAGGCTGTCGAGGTAGCCCTTGGCTTCTTTCTGCAGGCGTAGCGATGCGGACTCGAGTGTGCGGTAGCGGCGCTCTTCGACTTCGTAATCACGGTCGGAGGTCTTCTCGACGTGGCCCGTCTTCATCATGACCTGCGTCGTCGCGCGTCCGACCTGTGTCTCATCAGTACTGCTTTTCTGCCAACCAATTGCCATCAATACCCACATTCTTCTTGAAGCCGGACCACGACATGGTGGGTGGATTGGTGCTGCAACTGGTGACAAGTGGTGCTTCAGGGTACTGTACAAGGTCGACAGGGTGTTTTCTGATTGAATAAGTGGTGTGTACGAGTGGGTGTGAGTGTGATTATTTTGGAGTGATTGTGTTTGCTGCACAACTTGAAGTCGTTCAACTTCGCAGCTCGCAACTTCCTTCCGGCATTCGTCACATGCTGCGCCATCGCGCTTTCTAGATCCGCGCCGAGATCCGCGCGCAGCATTACGAACAAGGAGTAGTCTTGGCATTTTGCCCCTCCTCGCATCCCAAAGTAGTTATCGATACTGGAACATTTAAGAACACTTTCATCTCGAGTCTTCAACTTGCCGTCCAGCGACGTCTTCAAGTACGACACAATCCACTACAAAATGCCTATTTCAATCGGTCTCGAGGGCTCTGCCAACAAGCTGGGCGTCGGTGTAATCCTCCATCCACATTCCTCTCCGCCATCACCACACGACAGCGCTCACTCCGACGATGAATTTCCCTCGTGTGCTACCAAGAAAGTCGACCGCCAACCAGTACGCATCTTGAGCAATCTACGCCATACATTCAACGCTCCTCCCGGAGCTGGTTTCCTTCCAAAAGACACAGCGGCACACCACCGGAGATGGGTAGTAAGACTTGTAAAGCAAGCAATCAAGCAGGCAGGCGTAAAAATCTCCGATATCGACTGTATATGTTTTACACAAGGGCCGGGCATGGGAGCTCCGCTTTCCGCTGTTGCGATTGCAGCGAGAATGCTCTCACAACTGTGGAATAAACCTCTGGTTGGGGTGAACCATTGCGTTGGGCACATTGAAATGGGAAGATCGATTACTGGAGCGGATAATCCTGTGGTACTGTACGTCAGCGGTGGAAATACTCAAGTTATTGCGTACTCGGCGCAAAGGTATCGCATATTTGGAGAAGCGTTGGATATTGCAGTCGGGAATTGCTTGGATCGATTTGCAAGAGTGTTGGAGATCCCCAATGACCCAGCGCCTGGCTACAACATTGAGCAACTGGCGAAGAAAGGCAAAGCCCTAGTGGAGCTACCATATGCTGTCAAAGGCATGGATGTCTCATTCTCGGGTATTCTGGCCAGAGTAGAGGAGATGGCTGGCAAGCTTGGCGCCGACTGGAAGGATCCGGAGACTGGAGAGGTTATCACTAGAGAGGATCTGTGCTTTACATTGCAGGAGACTGTCTTCGCCATGCTGGTAGAGATAACAGAGCGCGCCATGGCTCACGTGGGAAGCTCGCAGGTCTTGATCGTTGGTGGCGTGGGGTGCAACATCCGGCTACAGGAAATGATGGGCCTGATGGCGACCGAGAGGAGAGGAAGCGTATACGCCACAGATGAGAGATTTTGCATCGACAACGGCATAATGATTGCCCACGCTGGACTGCTACAATACGAGATGGGGTACCGGACCAAGCTGGAGGACAGCATGTGTACTCAGCGATTCAGGACCGATGAAGTACTGATTAACTGGAGAGACTGACCACTGCCCGACCCAGCACGAAGTGATATGAAGCTACGAAGATACCCACCTGAATTGAAGCTCATCTGAGCCTTTGACTGCGGCGGCGTACAGAGTAATTTGACACGCTGTGCCGCACCGCTCCTTCCTCAATTAGCAGCATCACATGGTTTGATCACGTCAGCTGGTATCATTCGCTCAGGTGCCTTCTTAAGCCTCCGTCTACTGTTCAACTTCTCTTTAACCTTCAAACTTCAGCCACTCCAAGGACAAGACTGGACAAGACTGGACAAGAATGATATGGTGGTACGAGGCGAGCAATCGCTGGGTGAGTGCCTGTTACCCAAGAATTACTTGCCTTTCACGGCTGATGTAATACCCAGCAGCGCCGAATTCCGAGCGGCTGGTCATCTGCACTGCGGGCGAAACCATTTTGCGCTTCTTACAGGTGGCCTCATAACCCATGACCAGGTTTCTCGTGCGCTTGCTGTCAGCAGCGCGCGCCGACTTCTTCATCTCTCGCTGGCTGCTGAAGCCGGTATCACGATGGACGCGAGCGCCCAGCCTTGCTGATACTTCTCACGAGCGGCACCAACAGCCGAGGGCTAGGACGCTCCGCCTGCGTGCAGCTCAACGCCTTGAATGATACATTCTCTCGTTCTACGACGACCAGAATTCCTCCGAGATCACCGCATCGAAGCCCTCGGCCGCATACCTGCCCCCTTAGCTTGGCCGCATCGACATCCAGTGCTGAGGATATCAAGAGCATCACGACCATCCTCGGCATTAAGACGTTACTGCCGAAGTCATCTTCAGCATCGGGTGGCTCAGTCACAGGACTGATCAGCTCACCAGTTGCTGACGGGGATGCTCCATCGAATTAACGTCGACTGCCAGCGCAGCACGGCGACCTTCAGGTGCAGCCCAGCCTACGCTTTGAATGGAGACGCAGACTTATCTCCTAGCGATGGATCAGCCATCACATGCAATTTGCCCAGGCAGCATCTTCATGATGGCCTCGAATCTCGGGAGACGACCATCGCACTCACTTTCTCACATCCTCTCACGCCATCATCGCACCCACAACAGTCACCTCAACAGCAGCGCAAGTAACAAGATGGCTACCCAGCGAGATGGCTACTCAGATTACCAACTTTCAGCAGCCATACGACAACAACGGCATCGTCGCCTTGGCTGCGCTTCAGATTATCGCCAACCACTGGAATTGCTAAAAGACCTCCACCTCAAAGCATGGTGGGTTGAGTCCATTCAGCAACACGAATTGGCTCACAAATAACAGCGTTCAAAGCACTCTGATGTGTATGTTTCCGTCTCTCCACGCTTGTGAGACCCCTAATTGACTGAGAACAGCATGGAAATCTCCAGGACAGATAAGAAGGCCAAGCTTGCAAGCGTGGAGCATGAGACGACCTGGTCAACCACTGCTACGCCATGGGCTACGGTAATGCCAGCAACAATGACTCGCCGAACACGAGCACCCCGGGCTCACTCGCATCTCCAAGTCAGCTGCCATCACAACCGACGACAAGGACGAGACCGCACACATGGCACCCTTCGCTCTGATGGTGCTTTGCTTTGTCAAATGCAGCACGCAAACGAACAGGGGATGCGCATCCTTTGCTCAGACGAACACCACTCCCGCCTTCACTGCAGCCGCTCCCGGCGGCAGCGAAAAGGAAGCGCTCTACCAGCGCCTTCTCAGTCATGCGGATAACTTTCCATCCTCGTAGATAACAAGCATATCTGCGTAGAGTGGCGCTGTCGATGTGGTTCAGCGCCAAGGATGGAACGCCAGGATACAATCCAAGTTTCACGCTGTTGGCTGAAGATTGCTTCTCGCCAAGGACCCTTCATCTTGCACCTTCCGAAGCTGGAACTCTGCAGTAAGGCAAATTCGACGGCCCTCACTCATCGGATTCACATGTCGATATGGCTTGCTCCTTCTTGGCCCCGAGCTCGAAAAGATGACCGTCCTCCCAGCCCAACAGAGCCAGCAGATCCCCACCGGCAACGTCGCGGTGCCTTACCATAGGATAGACGGAGCATGCTATCTTCATTGCCGGTGCGCCAATGCCAGGTCCAGCCTCTACAAGCACGCCGCTCAAGTTGGTACTCCCCATCTCAGAGCAACGATCCATTGTGCCGATTTCGCCACTCGGCAGGATGAACACCAGCTTTGTCTTCTTCGCGCTGGCTTCACTCACTGCGACCCTGCCATCAGCATCGACTAGATTTGCGTGCCGGGCCAATATGGAGAACATTTTGGAATAGCCAGGGGGGATTGGACGCGACTGCTCTGCAGGATCAAGCCTCAGCTTGACACATGATACATTTTCTGGAGAGATTTGGGTGCTACGATGGACCTGGACTTCGTTCTCCAGAGCCCTAGGGATGAGCAGAAGGCAACTAGAATACCATATGTGCTGTACGAACACTTGTTTGGACCCATCCTTATGCTCTGCTCTTCTGGAATGGCGAAGCGCATTGGCGCAACGAGCCCCCCTTCTTCCTCAATGTGCTTTGTATTTCACCACTCCATCATGCTCTCCTGTAGTATCTCGGACGTGATCAAGCCTCCGAAGTGGAGCTCGGGTTCTGACGTGGACGGGCGCGGACCTTTCGGCAAGCCTGTGCCGCTGTCACATGCAAGTCACGTGCGCACGCCAAGCACTTTCTCGACTGGCGAACATTGGCAACCGCGCTATCCTCACTGTCATTAGTACATTAAGGTAGGCGGAGACGCATGTGAACATGCTTCGAATGCGCCCGCGCCGCCGTTTGTCAAGCCTCACCTTAGGATCCGCTGGTCGGCCGCGCATAGGCAATCGCGAATCTCTGTACTGCTGCTTTCGTCATGTCGCAATTGGGCTATCTAGGAGCATTCTTCTATGAGTAGGAGCGAACGGCTATTCACCGTGCGCGCGAGGAGGTGTTTCTGGAATCACGCCGAAGGGTCATTGTCAACAATAGGAAGAGTCACATGTAATTGTCCGTCCAGCTCCACCTTCCCGCCGGCCAGAAACTCTCCGCCGTGGAACATGAAACGCAATCAGGGGCTCTTTTGCCGCTAGTGTCGTTCAGGTCCAATGCTGCCTATTGTTCACTCGATCCCGACAATAGTATGGGTTGGCGACATGATAGCAATGGACCCGCCGGGACAATAAGAGAACTATTGAGGGACTCATGTGAAGACATCTGAAACACACACCTCGTGTCTTGTAAACCAATGGGGAGGTCCCGTACAGGTGAAGTTGCAGGAGCCCGTGCTGCCCGTGCTGTCCAGCGGCCGTCCTACAAAAAGGCCTTCCCTTCCTCTTGAATTCTTCCCTTCTTTCTTCCACTTTCCCCAGCAAACTTCACCAGCAATCAGCTACGACAACCACCAACATCCAGCATCCCAATTACTTCCACTCCAAGGACCACCCATCCCAAGGTAGCTAATACCCGCCCCGTTCTCTCCAACCCTCGGCCACGCCTTGCCCGGCAGTCTTACTCACGTCATCTACAGCACTCAACATCGACCCCTCTTTCACCCCTCCACAATTCCAACCCATCAACATGTCCACGGAACAGTCCCCAGCCACCTCTTCCGCCGCCGCCGCCAGCACCGGCGACAAGCCCGTCTTCACCGAGCGCGAGGTCAAGCACATCGTCGCCGCCATGATCTCGCTCAAGTCTCCGCCAGACGTCAACTACGATCGATTCATGAAGAACTCTGACTTCCAGACCAAGAAGACCGCCCAGAACACCTGGGCCACGCTCAAGAAGAAGATCGCCGCCCTGAACCCAGAGGCTGTCGAGAGCACTGAAGCGGCCAAGAGTGAGTTAACCCGAATCCGCGACATTTCCTACGAGCGTTCTGACACTCGCGACAGCTACTGCTACTCCACAGAAGAGCAAGGCCACCCCGAAGAAGCGCGCCAAGAAGGAGACTGACGACGACGACGAGGAGAACACCGCCGTCGCCGAGGGCGCCGCCGAGGAGGCCTCTGCCATCAAGAAGCCAAAGGCTACTCCCCGCAAGAAGAAGGTCGCCGCTACCGAGGACGAGAACGGCGAGGACGTGAGTGTCGAGCTCTGATCACACGCGTCAATGCGAGTACTGACATCTCCCAGGGCGGCTCCCCAAAGAAGAAGGCGCGCAAGACTCCCACCAAGAAGGCTGTGAAGAGCGAGGAGAAGGTCGAAGAGAGCGAGGCTTCCATGGAGGCCGAGGTCGAGACCACCGTCGAGGCTGCCGATGGCGAGGTCGAGAAGACTGAGGACGTCGAGATGGAGGGCACTGCCGACGCCGAGTAGGCGCGGCATCTTCTGACTCTTTCGGTGCTTCATCTGACGGCGTTTCACCTTCGACTCTGCATTTCACGGATACACCATGAGCGCGACAGGGACGGCGGCATACACCAACATTGGCACTTTCGCGCGAACAGAGCTGGTATCGGTCTTCGCTGCTATCGCTATAGCGCTTGGGCGATTGCTTCTACTTTCTTTTGTGCTTGCGGCGACGACACCAGCTGAGGGCTTGCTTTCCCAAGAGAGGGCGGGCACGATATTCAACGATGAGATGCGCATTACGATAGGCTTGGTACGATATGCTGCGAGAATGCAATTGTGTGATGAGACTCTATTGTCTCTTGCCTCCTGTTTATGTCTTGGCATGTGAAGTTCCTCCACCCCAGTCCGTGCTAATCCGAGACCGAGCTTCATCCGTCTATCGATCGGTATCTGTTCTCTTCGCGTTGTCATCCAAGCGACACGTATCCTTGGTTCTCCGCTGGTACTTCCTGTGTATCTACCGCAGATCCCCCTAGCACGTTGAATTTGTTCGACATGTTAATGGTGTCGACGGAGTCCGCCATGTTGACCACAGCCCGCAGCTCCCACCTCGACCACCGCTTCCTTCTCCTCTCCATCTACCCTGCCTGGCATCTTCCGCAAACGCCTCTACCAGGACCTACATTCATGATGCAACATGTCGTCGTCGGCCGAAACCTCATTTCCCCTCCGATATGGTTGCCGGCCTTTCCCGCGTCGGATGCAGGTATACGACAAGCAAGATCTATTCCTGAAGCCGGAGAAATCGGGAGCTTCGCGTAGTACACCGCGAGGGGAACGAGCCTAGAAAAGAGTCCATTCATACATACCCTAGCTTGGCCAGACAGTCTCTAACTGTAAGTGGAACGTCTTAGTACAGGGCACAGGTCACAATGGCCATGTCTCTCGCTCTCCTCTCTTCTCATTCCCGCTGGTCGAATCTGCGGGCGTACCAGGGTGATCTTCAATCCAATGATGAGAGAGATGCTCTATAAGATCTGGTATAGTGGCGCATACACTTTACAGACGAATCATGTTCCGGTCGATACTGGGCGATGGATTCCTGCGGTACCTGCTTTCTGGGTGAAGATGAGAACCATGTCGAACGGATCCACTGTCATTGTTGACCGTGCCAAAAGGTATCGCGCAGTATGGCCTGGCGATATGGGAATCGCGTTGGCTCTGTTCTTCGTTTCGCGTGGAAATGATCTGGACAGCATGAAGAAGGGCATTCTTTGCAGACGATGTTGGATCATCAGAACAGCGATTGCAGCTTTCCCGAAGCAGGTCCTCCGCCGCTGCTATACAGCCTGGCAGTGGCACTTATCATATGTGGGTGCGTGTATTATGATGTTGCATAACAAAAGGCATTTTGTGACAAGCCTTTCACTTTTGCCGGATCTGCATTCCGTGAGCGTCGGTCCCGAGCTTCCGAGAGCGGTGGGACTTTCACTTCACTTCCTCCTCTACTACGGAATAAAATAAAGTACACTTCATGTAAAAGGCCACCCATCAGTCCTTCCAAACCCCAAAACCATGGTCTTCTACGAACCCGGCAAGACCGCCCACGGTCTCCCCCGGGACCCATTCAAAGTAAATCCACATCTCCCCAGATCAACCTCCTCTCCTCTCAGCTCATACCAATCCAACAAAAACAGGCCTGCGTAACCCCGCGCCCCATCGGCTGGATTTCCACGCGCAACCCCAAGACCGGCATCGACAACCTCGCGCCCTTTTCCCAGTTCAACAACCTCACCTTCGACCCGCCCTACATCATGTTCGCCTCCAACCAGGACCTCAACTGCGAGCGCAAGAACACCGTCGCCAACGTCGAGAGCTCGCGGGAGTTCTGCTGGAATCTCGCTACGTGGGGGTTGAGGGAGGAGGTGAATGCGAGTGCGGAGTGGTTTCGGGATGAGGTGGATGAGTTTGTTAAGTGTGGGTTGGAGAAGGAGGAGGTAAAAATTTTCCAGGTGTTTTTTTTCTCTTTGATGGTTTTGGACTTGATTTGACTCTTGTTCTTACGAATTGGATTGCGATCTTGCTAATTCTTGAGATGTATGAAACAGGCAAGTCTCGTCAACGTCCCCATGGTCAAGCTCAGCCCCATCAAATTCGAATGTCAATACTATTCCACCCTCCGATTACCCGGAAACCCACCAATGGGTACCGTCGACGTAAGGAAAAACCCCTCCCTCCCTCCCTCCTCCGTTATTGATCCACTCCCAGGTCGTCATCGGCCGCGTGATCGGCATCCACATCTCCGACCAGATCCTCACCGACGGCAAAATCGACCTGGGGAAATCTCAACCCATCGCCCGATGCGGGTATCACGAATACGCCGTGATTCGATCCGAGGCCATCTTCGAGATGATCATCCCGGGGGATCCGAAGCAGTTGGTGGGGTTGGAAGGGAATGCGGAGCAGGCGAAGGGGTTGGAGTTGGATGGGTATAGAGCTTCCGGGTCGTGATGTATATATATATATATATATATGAAAAATTGATGTGCGTGCGATTTTCAAGAGAGTGGAGTGAGTTGTTGTGTCTTGGGGGAGCTTTCTTTGAGTTTCTCAGCTGAGGTTGCATTTTGGAAGAGGGTTGCGGATTGATAATGCATGGTGTGATATGTCGCGGAGAACATTGACGTGAATTCAAGATGCTGGAATCTTCGGCCGTGGCGTTCCGGAGGTGCTGGAGAATCGCTGTGCATTCTCGTCGGCCCAGTCATGCATGATATCTCGCATGCAGCACGCTTTCGCTCCTCTGACGGGCTTCGTCCAGCCTTGGCGCCTCGCTCGTTGGCCCGTGAAGGATGCATGGAAAGCTCCTGAGGAAGCAATGTCGCGTCTGGAAAAGTCCAGTCATACTACATGTAAGCACTTCCAGTCGACGGATATGTCCGCTGGGGGAATTGCTTCGGACTCTTGCGGACTTATCTCGGCAGATGATCCGTCTCACCTTCCATCACCTCCACCTTAGCTCTTCAATTGTTTCCATCGCGTGTTGGCATCCATCATCCAATGTATCATCCTACCTCGACGCGACTACATATCCTCAAGGAAAGTACTGCTGGTCAATCGTCGAGATCGCGTCCAACGGGGAGCTGTTTGTTTCTGTCTTTCTCTTTCTGTTTCTCTACCATGAAGATCATGCTTCTCGGCTGGAGTCTTGCAAGCCACCGGCACACACACACTCGGCGGATACCCGCCATGCAACCAAATAACACGCATCTGGCCCTCGGCCTCTGCATCTGCCGGCAGATATCCCTTTGGCCCTTGGTCCTGTTTTGCTGGCAAATCTCCACCGAGAGCCTCTCAGCCTGCCACGGGCACCGAAGAGATGAACATTCTCGGCCACAGGGTGAAAAGATCTGAATCGTCGTTCGGGCGCTTAAGACGCCCTCCGCGCCGCGTGTACGGAGTACTGTAGCCGAACATGTCGGCAGCCAGAACCCGACAGAGAAGTCATCACCCGACCTCACTGCAGGGACGGACAAGGTTTGCGCTATCGATCCTGACAGAAGCTTGGCACCGTGGAAGATGTTCTCGAACGCCTCTGCTCCAATCATGCAACTTCACCGCATCCTCTCTGCTGTGCTGTGCACGTCGGCGCCTGGCATGCTATCCGGGCCATTCTTCTTCATCAATAGCTCGCTCTGGTGCAAAAGTAATGCTGATCACTTTGCCCTTCCAGCATGGTGGCAAACCCTTGCCGATCGAAAGCACAGCAGTCGAATGGCCTGCCAAATGGCTTGCCACCACCACCAGGCGCAAGAATAAGTCCACGTCAAGGCCATGTCTTTCAAGAGTCGTCGCCAAGCAGACAGTGCACCGGACAGTAACGACCGCTGCGGGCTCGCCTCCCTTGCAACGTCCAGACCGAGGGAAACATGAGACAAGCAGTGGGAGAGAACTTCCTGCGTGGAATCACTAGGCTAGCGCAACGCCTCTCCCACCCACGCTAAGCCCATATTTCTCCCCTCCAAGGCCTGGACATCGCCTACAGCCAGCCACGAGCACTGCCATTTCTCCGAGAACATGTATGCGTAGTCCATCTCAAGCCTAGCCTGCTCGCCAAACTTTGCAATTCCTCATGCAGGCATGACTTCGCCCAATACGGCTTCAGGGAGGCGGCAGCATCTGGATGCTCGCCAGCGTTGTGGTCGGCAACATCTCCGTGTCGCAAGCCACGGCATTTGTAGAGCACGCGTGCATATAGATCTGTGAGCGCCAGCAGGTCAGTACGTATCTTCCCATCTTGTAATCCCATCATCCTGTCATCGATTGAGTGTTTCGCTGCATCTCTCCCAACATGAAGACCTTCACGTCCGTTGTCTCAATCGCATTGAGCGCAAGCACAGTCTTCGCCTCAGCACCCAGCACAAGCGGAACTCAATGGACCAAGACCCTTCTCCTCGACGACTTCACCGGCGGGTCAGGCGCTGCTCCAAACAGCAATAACTGGATCTTACAGACAGGAACTCAGTACACCGGCGGTCCAGCACAATGGGGCACGGGCGAAATCGAAACATACACCACGTCCGGCAACAACATCCGACAAGCAGGTAACGGAGACCTCTGGATCATCCCTCAGAAGTCTTCCTCGGGAGCTTGGACTTCTGCTCGCATGGAATCCAAGCTTAACAACTTTGCTGCTCCTGCTGGGGGCAAGATGAGGGTAGAAGCATCCATCATGATGCCCAACGTCACCGCTGCCAACGGAGCCGGATATTGGCCTGCATTCTGGATGTTGGGCGGTCAGTTCAGGAGCAACTATACCAACTGGCCAGCCGTGGGTGAGGTGGACATCATGGAGGCAGTCAACGGCGGAAACACGCAATCCAACACCGTTCTCCACTGCGTAAGTCAAGAAAGTTGAAGAACTTCCATCATCTCCAAATCACAAGTCACTGACAGAGTCATTCATCCAGGACGTCAATCCCGGCGGCAAATGCGACGAAACCACCGGTCTCAGCGTCCAGGCAACATGCCAAGGTAGCACTTGCTCCGGCAACTTCCACATCTACGAAGTCGTCATCGACCGCACCACCTCGCCCGAATCTGTAAAATACTGGCTGGACCGTCAACTCGTGCACACCATCACCGCGACGGATCTAGGCGCTACAGTATGGAATCAGACTTTCCATCAAGGCTTCTATCTGATTCTGAACGTCGCGATGGGCGGTGGATATCCCAATGCGGTGGCGGGGACGACCACACCGACGAGTGCTACTGTTGGGGGATACCAGATGGCGGTTGACTATGTCGCGGTCTGGACGACGGGGTGATCGTAATACCGGGAACGTGTTCAGTTTTCTGTGTTTTCGTTTCTAGTGTGCGATGTTGCACGATGATACCCAAGATTTTTGTAAAGATGGCAGGATCGTAACAGAGCACAGAGCTTTTTGTCTGTGTAGCAAACATTTACCTGACTGCTTCTCATTCGAAGCTTAGTGCCTGAGGCATACTTGGAGCGGCTAGCGAGACCGAATCCGAATGCGAGATTATGTTAACTGCAGACAGGACTTCACCTCTTGTTCTTCTTCTCTTTAACATTAACATTCCTTTTCACGAAGCTTAACAAGTCTTGTTCTAAATACTAGAGTGTTAATATCAGACATTTCACTAGGGCAACCGCCGTATAGGTACATGAATATCGCCCAACGTGCGCCTCATCGGCTTTGCCGTCAGAGACCGCCATTGGAATATCCTGGAGTGAATCGACAGAAATCGGCGACAGGATCATCGCGACACAGATCCGAAGCCGCAAAGCATTTGCGTGTGCCAGAATCATGCTTCAGAGTCACCATCCGGAATCACAGGCCGAATTATCCAGTCCGTGTCGGGCGAAAACCGGATCTTGATCTCTGTTATGCATGGCCACCCTGCACAAACGGAAGCATGACAGGCTGACACACAGCATGAAACCTGACAGAAGTCTACCGCCCTTGTTATTGAGGAGAAAGTCCCCGACATGAACAATGATCAATGCTGTGATTCGATGCCCGCTGCCTCCCGCAAACGGCAATGCAGAGGATGCTGTCTCTGCGGGAACTGGTTTCCTGCATTGGAGTCCTTGAGCGCTCCTGCATCCATTGAATCTCGTAGCAAAGTCGTGGTCAATTGTTGACTTCGATTCTCATCCGTAAACATTTCCAATCCGTCGTCCATAGATGCGTTCGCCCTGAGACCGAAACTCGCCTGATGATTCAACAGCCAATAATCGACCTTCTGAGCTTACAGACATGGCAGTCTCGCTTGCGTTCGACTACCGGTTGAAATCTGTGGAAGCGCAACTGGAGAAATTGGCCGAACGACTGTCCAAGGCTGAGAGCCCAGGCGTCCCCAGTCCACCTCCGTCGGATACCAATGAGGTCACGGCTGAGTCTTGCTGGCCACTTGCACCGCTTGGCTCACGAGAGGAACCTTCCAGGGAAGTTGAAGTATCCCAAGGCATCAGCGCCGCCAGCACTACAGCACTAGAAGTATCTGAATACGCTCCGACGATTCCGTTTCCCCTCAGTCGGAGCTCAACCATTCTTAAGATTGAGCCATCTGTCGACCGCGCAGCATTATGGGACCAATACATCTCGACTGTCGATCCGCTTCTCAAGATTATCCATCTACCAAGCGCACGATGCCTGATCTTCTCAACTGGCGCGGAACTGGCAGCGGACGCCGAGGCTCTCAAGTCTGCAATGTACTATGCTGCTGCGGCTAGCATGCAGAATCAAGCAAGCGCGGCGTCGTCTTGTTCGTCGGTGGACTCCCTACTGGAGATGCTTGCAAATGATATTCAGATCTCACTTACGACGTCCAAGTTATTGATCACACCGACTATCACCTCACTGCAGGCACTGGCAATTTGGTTGATCTGTGGCCGTAAACATCTCGGATCGGCTTATGTGTGGACCTTGACTGCCACCCTCGTGAGACTGGCGACGAAGTTGAAATTGCACCAAGACCCCGACACTCTGGGGTTGTCGTTCCTGGAATGCGAATACAGGCGTCGACTCTGGTGGCACATCTGCGCCTTGGATGCTTACACCGCGGAGCTCAACAGTACCGATCCAATCATCTACGAGCGACAAAGCACGACGAGATTTCCGTTTCAGGACGATGCGTCTGACTCTTCCGTCTCCGGCACGTCGAATGAAGCCTATAGTCGGACGCACTCTCCAGACATGTTCTATAGCATGATTCGATTCGAGATCACCTACTATGCACGAACCGTGCTGTATTCGGATATCTTCACGGAAGACAACGGCTATCCAGTCCTATCCCCAGAAGGCAAGTTGTCGATTATCGAATCATTGGAGAAAACTCTCGAGGTAAGTTGGATAGGGCTATAATCTGTGACCTTAGGAGAGAGGCTGACAGGGATGGATACAGGACAAATATTACCGCCGTTGTAGCTGCCGATCCTCGACGACCTGTGTCCTCGCCATCACAACTAGTAAAATGCTCGTCGCCGGACTGAAGCTCAAGATCCTCCTACCCAGCCTCTCGAACATCGTAGCCGGAACAGAACATGCCATTGTCGCGTGCATCAAAATCCTGGAAGCCGCTCAGACGCTACGTTGCAATTCGGTGTATTCCCGCTGGACGTGGCTCAGCCATGATGAAATCGAATGGGAAGTGGCCATCATCTGCCTTTCATGCCTCATAAGCGCCGGCACTGCTCGTGCCAGGCAAGGTGTCCTCAACCGAGCGTGGCTCGCCATCGACGCGTTCACCGCCGCCTGGGAAGGCCGCGTTCGTAAACCTGGGCAAGAAGAACAATGGACGCAAATCGAAGAATTACAAACCAAAGCTCTCCGAGCCTCCTCTTCGACCTCCGGGACTCTCACGCGCCGGCACCAGGAAAATCGAAAGAGGAATACCATGGCCTTCTCCGCTAGCGCTAGCGTTTCGTCGTTGTCTCTGCCCTGCTCGCCCCACCTTGCCCCCTACCGACCACTGGAGCGACGAGTGACTTTCACGCCCGACAGTCCCGCCACGAGCGAGAGCAGCAGTGCCGGCGCATCCATCGTCTCAGCGATGACCGACGAATCCAGCCAATCTTCCCTAGCGATACCCACGGACATCAAAGCACTGAGTCTCATGTTGTGAGGCGCGACACGAAGAATGATTCTCAAATTTCTCTCTGGCAACGGACATGTCATCTATGTAATCAACCCAACCTACGCGCGCTCCGCACTTCCATGAGAGACCTTGGAGTCAATTTTTTTTTTTTTTTTTTTTTTTTTTGCATCGCCATTATGCTCTTGAAACAAAACATCACCTCGACTAACTCACTCCTTGTTGCTGGCTCGCCTTCATTCATCCATTCCTTGCCAGCACAGATCTTACAGTCGTAGTAGTCGTAGTCTACACATAACACGATAAAATTTCCTCATGACTTTTGCCAAGCCAAGTTTCTCCCATAAAGTCATTCGGTCATCCATCCAGCCAGTCCTTCTTATCAACTAACTGGTGCCGGCACTCGATAGGCAGGCAGGCAGACAAGAGAAAAAAGGAAGACCAAAAACTTTGCAATCTCAATAGATAGATACACGTACGAGACTGGAGGGGGGGTTTCTTCTTGTTGTTGTTTTTCTATTCATACATACACTGCTATTGAAACGTAGTGGATCGCTGAGCGAGAGAGAGTCTCATCATCAGGGCTCTCATGCTCATGCTCATGCTCATGCAGGTAGGTAGGGTAGGGTATCGCCCCCCCCAAAAAAGCGATAGATAGGTAGAAGGTCTGGCTTTCCTTCCGTCATAACGCCGCCGCCGACGCATGCCATGTTCGTTCATCAGTATCGTTTCTCTTATTCTTTCCCTCTTTTCAACGTCGTGGAAGTGTCGCTACCTAAGCGTTCCCTCCCATGCCGTCATCCTGCCCACCCATACCTCCCATGTTGGTATCACTTCCAACGCGCGGCCGCGGAAGAAGCGGCTCGTGCGCCTTTTCCTGCATCTCCACCTCGGGGGCTGCCTCTTCGGTCTCGGAGAGGATGATATCCACCGGCGGCGGGTCGTTCGAGCTCTGCCCATACCCGAGACCGGCACGGTTGATGTCGTCTTCCATGTAGCCTGGCGGATCGGCTTCGTCGTCGTCACCATGCACCGCGGTCAGACTATTCACCGAGTCGGATCGCTCGATGGATTGACGAGGAATATCTCTCATGTCTTCCTCGAATGCCTGCTCATACGAAGGCGGTCCTTGCGCAAGTTCCTGCTCGAAGAGGGCATTATCGGCCTCGACGAACTCTTGGAGCTTGCGTGGCAGTTCACAGAAATCGTCAAGCGATGTGGCATCGTCGCTCGCGTAAACAAGTAACGCCGAGTTGTGTTCGAGCTCCACAGCACGCAGAACATCGTAGTCGGCAGCCTTGGCGGTGTTCAGGGAGGCTGTGTTGCCGCTGACCTTGTACTCCACCCTCCACCACTGATAACCTTGAGGCGTGGTATCGTCGTCCGATGCTGGTGACAGGCGTCGATCATTTGGATCCAAAGGATGCAATATGTAGGTAATGTTCGGCTTAGTGGCAACACCACGCAACGTATAGCGGTGTCGGCAGTCTTCCTCTTTGCCACCAGGGAACGAAGACTTTGACATATCCGCGATGGCCTTGCGAGATCTCTCCTTCTCCGCGGCAAGAAGCTCCAGTTTCTTGTTGATGCTGGCAACCACCTTCTCCAGCTTTGCACTGATGTCAGAATAATAAGCGGGCTGAGGGATATCCGAGAGAGAAGACTCATTCTTCTTGTCAGCCTCATCGACCTTCCGTCGATTAGCGCCAGAGAAATGGCCAAGGGTGTACTCCAACAACTTCTGCGCTCCGAGCTGTGCGTTCTTCTTCGGATGTTGCCAGTTCCGCAGCTTATTTTCGATCTCAGAGATCTTACGAATACGTCCCTTCTCCCGCGCCATGTCATCCCGAACGGCTTTCGTGGCTCCGATGTTCTTCTCCAAGTACTTGTCCATGTAGAAGGAGGCTGGAACGACGAGTCCAAGCTGCGATGCAGCAGGGTTGCTGCTTGAAGCTTTCATAACCATGATATCTGCCGGTCTCGTGATGTAATTATCCGGCCGGTCTTTATCGTCCGGGTCGGTGTCCCACAGGAGGTTATCCAAGTGTTCATAGAGCTCTGGTCTGTCATCGCCGTCTTGCGACTTCACTGTGATGTCAATAACACTGAGCCGCGAATCCTGCATGCCCTGTGGTGCGTTTGTATCGACAATGGTAGTGAAGATATTTGCCAGCTGGGCGCGCTGATTCGGATCATGCTCGTGCTTGCTCATGCTCGCGGATGTCCAGCTGTGCAGGAAATACTCCAACAGGCCACCGGATTTTGAGTGGGGAGGTATGTCTTTAATGATTTCGGTATTATTGAGCGCTCCAACACTCGCATAGCTCCGCTTGCTGCTTGCTAGAAAAGCCATGAGGCGTTGACATTCGGACAGAAATTCGTCGTACTTGTCGGTGTCGGGCTCAACAGCACTGCCGTCAAGGGTATGTACAATACGTGGGATTGTGATAATTGCACCGTGCCACCAGTCGGCGTCGGAGCCGTAGTCTTGTTCGGCGTGCTCGCGCATCAGAAATGCCTCCCGGGCTATTGGGACGGCATGGCAGATGGTGATGAGATTGGGCGTGTAGTCTCCGTCCGGCAGGTATTTCAAGGACCTCGGCTCAAAGTCCTTGTGCTTCCTCTCGATCACAGGGACATCCGGAACTATCTCCTGTGCGGTAGATGGTAGGATGGTAAGCCCCCAATTGCGTTCCTCATATTGAGCTCGCGTAGCTGGTCCAAAATGCTGCTCGGAGCCATCTTGTCTTACCACGCCGCTCTCTTGCGATTTGTATCCGAAACCCTGCGACATTGCCACGGCAGCGGCAAGCTGATCATCTTCCTCAGCCTTCGTTGTAGGACCGTTGAGACCGAGCGAGGGTGCAGGCGAAGGTCCTCGTGTAGGCGCAGCGCTGGTGCCGAGGGGTTGGAGGTTCTGGTTCCCATCACGATCCGCATCCATCACACTCTCGTCCCATGTTGTGCCCTGTTCCAACTTCGCGATGTCTTCTCCGTCCAGGAGTGCATTGACCGCTGCTTGCATATCGTTTTGCTTGGCCTAGATGACGAAAGCAGGCGTCCTGTTAGCAACTGCTCAGCACTAGTCGCGACGGTGCAGGCAGGTAATTGGAGCAACTTACCTTGAGATAGCGAATGGCGGTACTCTCATCACAGCTGGTGAAGGCGCATACCGCCATGACATCCTCCTGCGATGGTTGGGCGGCCATGGTTGCAGCTTTCTGAGATGTAGGACGGGTGGATGTGAGGGGATCGGAAGAGAACTTGTCCGGGACGAAAGACATGTTGATGTCGTCGGTCAGGTCGATGAAAGGAAGCTGCGCGACTCTGCGCCGTTTCGTGGACTGTTTGCCATATGTCTTTGGTGCGGGAATGTCTTTCCGCTTGGGAAGTTGGCGGACCATGTTTGCTTGCTGCCGCTGGAGCTTCTGAGAAAGTCCCGTCCCCGTCGGCTGGAGCTGATCGGCAGCTAGTCGCTTAGTCAACTCTTATCGGCGCCGCTGATATCAGACTACGTCTATCGTCCTCTCTCCGAGCAAGTCGGTGCATCAATGGAAAATGGTATGTAGTGGTCTGTTGTTGGTGTCGCAAACGCGGGAGATTATCCGGGCCTGATATCAAAAGCAGGCATGCGGTCATTCACCGATTAGGCAGGAAAGAGGCCAACCGAGCATCACCGTCGGATTCGGACTGCGCGGGAAGAGCTCCGCCTGTTGCTACGAGGAAACACGCATTCAGAGCTTATAAGATCAAATCGTAAATCACATTGACGAGCTGTCGAATTCTATGCATATGCATATCTCCCAAAAACCGTGCCATGCTCGCAGATGCGTCCCAGAGAAAGATTCGCCGGTCCTCTACCATGCTAATTCCGTTGCAAAAGCACTCTCGCCAGCCATGATGCCCCGAACTCCGCGCTTGAGGAACAGAGCCAAGCCTCTTGGCCAAATATGGTATCGTAACGTATCGTAGCACGCGCCCCTCTCGCGCGCCCCAGCAGCCTCATATACATGCATCTCCCATCAACTCTTCACTCATCATCTTCCTCCTGGTCGGTTCCCTCGTCGGCGTCGAACATCTCCTCATCGTCGTCGCTGTTGTCGAAATCAAACTCGTCCTCACTGTCGCTCCAGCTGAAATCATCGATGACCTTCTCCTCCTTCTTGAACGCTGTTTCATGAGTTGGCATGACGAATCCGGCCGGAATATCCTGCTTGCTCTTCTCCCGGTCCTCGGCGATGCGCTGCTTGTATCCGTCCGGATTGTTGCGGAGCTGGACACCCGCATCCACATTGGCGGGCGAGCTGCACTCGGCGTCGTCAAGCAATGAGAGGACAGAGATGAGGACGCTCTCGACGCGCTGTACGGGAGACCAGCGCTCGCCTGCCATCTCTCCACTCATCGCGTCCTCGCCGGGCGAGTGCAGGATGGAGATGCACAGCTTGCCATCTGGGTAGACGTTGGGATGCCAGAGCGGGCGCTCGAATTGGAAGCTGGGCGGAGAGTATGGGTAGTTCTCGGGAAACTTCATGATTGCCTTGAAGTAGCCACCGTAGTAGAGAGAGTCAGGGTTGAGGACGATGAGGGCGACGCTCCACGTGCGGACGTTGTCGTTGACAAGCGAAATGTTAGTCCACGTCTGCTTCGAGAGGTCCTTGTACTCGTTCATGAGAATCTTCTCAGCCATCTTGCCGGTCGAGGGTGAGGTTTGGTGCGGTCGACGGGGGAGGGGTAGGAGATGCGACAGTGGGAGACAGAAGTGGGGTGAAGGTCGAGGTGGCGGATCTCAGGCTTCGCGCGAGAAGGCTGGTTCGCTTGTGAGGGTGTAGGTGGTTTGACTGGAAGCAGCGAGAGTTGTCCGCCGAAGAGAAGAGGGCGAAGAGGGAGAAGCAGCGGCTTTGAAGGGCAGGCGAGGACTGACGAGAGCCTGCAGGGTTCAATGTCGGAGGTGAAGTTTAGGCTTCCGGATGCGGCAGGGTGGGTTATGTTCATTCACCTGTGATACCTTATTGTCGTGGCTCTAGAGCCGTCAGTGCGTGAGTCGTTACGGTGACTCGGATGGAGCGTTATTGCATTACAGTCATGATGGCAGGAAGAGAGATAGAAGAGCGGCAAGACACCTGGCAGTCGATGTCGGGGGATGAACCTCATACCGTCACCCGTCATGCGCTCCGGCCACGCTCAGCGCACAGGCCAGCGGAGTATCCAAGGTCCACGGCTCCGACCGATCATCCCGAGCGCGCCAGGCGCAGCTTCGCATGTGACAAACAGAGCCGCCGCATGCACTTCACTTCACTTCACCGGACAGAACGCACGAGGGACGGGACGGTCGCAGCAGCAGCATCGCAAAGATTCACGGGACGAAAGAGCTGGGGAGACTAAGGCGATGAGGCCAGCTGGCCTCCGTGCAAACAAACAGCCATGGACATCTTCCAGAGCGTCCAGGGCTATATCAGCAGGATCGTCTCTCAGGGCGAGAATGCGGCCAATGCAGGAGCGGCAAAGATGAAGATATTGCTTCTGGATGGGGATACTGTAAGGCTAGACAAAGTGGCAGACGGGCAGATCATGAGCTCATACCATCCAGGTTCCAATCGTGTCTTCTGCCACGACACAGTCTGCGTTGTTGAACCACTCAGTCTACCTCACCAATCGGCTCGATGATCCGAATAGGGAGAAGATGCGGCACTTGCGGTGTCTGTGTTTCTTACGGCCCTCGCCGGACAGCATACAATTCTTGATCGATGAGTTCCGGGAGCCAAAGTACGGCGAATACTACATCTGTACGTTGACAGGCACTCATGACGAAAAGTCAGGACGACTTCTGACTGACACAGATTTCAGCAACATCATCAAGAAGTCTTCTCTGGAACGATTAGCCGAAGCAGACGACCATGAAGTCGTCAAGTCCATCATGGAATACTTCGCAGACTTCCTTGTCATCAACCCGGACCTCTGCTCCGTGCCACTGTCGACGCGGATCTTCTCTTCTTCTGCCGAGCTCTGGAATCAAGACAGCCTTACAAGAACCGTTGAGGGAGTGACTGCGATGCTTCTGGCTTTAAAGAAGAAGCCACTTATCCGGTTCGAGAAGAACAGTCTGCTCTGTCGGAAATTGGCGACCGAGGTGCGGTATGCTATGACCCAGGAAGAGCAGCTGTTCGATTTCAGGAAACCAGACACTCCACCGATCCTACTTCTTGTCGATCGAAGAGAAGATCCTCTCACTCCACTACTAACCCAGTGGACATACCAAGCAATGGTGCATGAGCTATTGGGCATTGAGAACGGCAGAGTAAATCTCAGCGACGTGCCAGAAGTAAGACCGGAGTTCAAGGTAGTTTGGTCCCATCTGTGAAATCGCTCCTCCAACTGTGCTGATTTTCTACAGGAGATCGTTCTTTCCCAGGACCAGGACCCTTTCTTCGCCAAGAATATGTATTTGAACTTCGGCGACCTTGGTCAGAATGCCAAGGAATACGTGGAACAATTCGCTTCGAAGCAGGCTTCCGGTCAGAAGCTAGACAGTATTGAGGATATGAAGAAATTCGTGGAAGAGTATCCAGAATTCAGAAAGCTCTCCGGAAACGTCACCAAGCACGTCACGTTAGTCACAGAGCTGAGCAGACGCGTGAGTACAGACAGTCTGCTTGATGTCAGTGAGCTGGAACAGAGTCTGGCTTGTAACGACAACCATTCGACGGACGTGAAGACGTTGCAGAAGCTCATACAGGACCCGAAGATACCGCCTATGAACAAGCTCAGGCTTGTGGCGATATATGCGCTGCGCTATTCTGGACACACAAATAACAACACGCCTGCTTTGATGGACCTTTTGGCCGTTGCCGGAGGCATCAGTCGACACCGCATCAATCTCATACCAAAGCTTTTGGCCTACGCACACTCGCTTCAGTCCATTCCACAGACCGGCGGCATCCCCGATCTTCTCCAGCCCGGTACCATCTTTTCTGAGGCAAGATCACGCTTCAATCGCGGATTACGCGGCGTTGAGAACGTGTACACCCAACATTCGCCTCGTCTTGAGAACACCCTACAGGACCTCATCAAGGGACGCCTCAATATGAACAGCTACCCCTTCGTGGAGGGCGGTGGACAGACTAGAGACAAGCCGCAAGATATTATTGTATTCATTGTGGGCGGCGTAACGTATGAGGAAGCCAAGATGGTCGCGCAGGTCAATGCTAGCAGTCCTGGCGTCAGAGTGGTGTTGGGTGGAACGGGCATTCACAATAGCAACTCTTTTCTAGAGGAAGTGGAGGAAGCTGTTGATGCATGGCCAGAGGCAAAGCCAGACTCAGCTGCTGGTAGGCTGAGAAGGGAGATTGGAAGATCGTGAGGTCAGTCGATACAGCATCTACCAACGTCGTCAGCATATCCGTCCTGGAAATTGTTGACTCATCCGTCCATGCCTTCCGGATTCAATCTCGAAGTTGCCAGGCAAGGCTCGTTCGCACTTGCTGCTCGGTAGTACTGGTACTGGACAGGCACCTACCCTCCATGCCATCGACGTCCATTGCGACTTGGGCAACCATTCTGTTACTCCGATTTGCTTCATCACCAATCTCATCTCTCGCAAGCATTACAACACACGCATCGCTCCCATCTCACGAGAATGATTCATCGCCTTATTCGTTTTCTGGCAAACATCCCATTCAGAATATTCTTCCGAGACAATTCAGACACGACTCATCAGTGCGTGTTGACGACCGGCTCCCCTGCCAATACACCATACGCTTCCAGCTAAATTTGACTCCACCAGAGACTCCTAACGTATCCAACACAGCCATGTCTCTACCGACGCTCCAGGGTCTCCCCGCCGAGATCAGACTACAAATCTACTCCTTCCTCTTCGCCGATACCACCGCGTCACGCAAGAAATTCCTGAAACAGTATCCGGTCTCCCGCGATTACCCGACCAACATCTCCCGAACTTGCAAGCAGTTGCGCGATGAGAGCGTTCCGGCTTTCTACAGGAATGTCAAGGTGTGTTTGGAGATTGGAGAAAAGCTTCCCGACTACGACTTGACGCATTGTTTTCGGGAGATTGGAGCGGATAATGCTAGACTTCTGAGGAGGTTTGAATTCAGATGGTGGGGTTATGTGGACATTGGGGTATGTATTGCGCGTGGTTCGGGGAGAGCAGCACCGCAGACGCGGACGTCAAGCGTCGGGAGGATCCTACGCATGATGGAGATTCCCAATGTGGAAGCTATGACGGGAATTATTGAAGAGCCTGCTTCTGGGACTCGTGCGGGAAGGACGCATCTGTTGACTGTGAGCGGTATTCGACGCGATCTGTGCGAGCAGAGACGGTTGGAAATTGCGGTCTTTTGCGGGCATGCCTCGACGGCGCTTTCGAGGCTCTTGGATGGCATTTTGGATGGCGGAATGCAGCTCTCTACGCATGACATTGACCGGTTTTGCAGGGAGGCGCAGGAGGTCTGTTCGGATCTGTATTTGGACCATACGTTTGGCGGGTGATGGATGCCGAGTCGAAGCGGTTTCCAGCAGGTTGTTCTCCCTCCTTCGCTAGAGGACACTCCTGTCTTTTGGTATCGATTACTGTACTGCGCTTTGTATTTGGGTATAACCCCGCCTCAATCGACTTTTCTCAGCAAAAGTCTTCCGTTCGGCACAGCTTCGGCACTCAAAACTGTCACCGCCAAAAGCAGCATCCAAGAACGCAAAACGGCCAAAACTCAAATTCGTTTGTCACATGCAGGTCCCCGCGTAAGTGAATGTTCAGTCTCGTCTGCGACGCACGGAAGACTCGCACTCCACTTCTCACCACACAACCTCGAATGCGGCGGTGAAAAACGAAATTACAGCTCTGGGTAAGCCCATGCACCACACCCCGGTCTCTCGCACCTACGACGCAAGGGAGGGCAGCACAAAGCTGATGATCGCTTCTGCAGCTCTTCCAATCCATCACCTCTTATCGAGTAATATACTTAACCCCTCCCTTCTTCTTCTTCCAACATGCCGCGTACCGTCACGGAAACCATCACCAAGGGCCTCGCCATCGACCCGCCTGCCCAGACCCCATTCTCCCAATCCACCGGCGGAGGAGGGGGACGTCCACAGAATATGCCCGGCAGCGCGCCATACCACCACCACCACCAACAACCAGGAGACGCCTTCAGCACGGGCTTCCTGCACGTCGCCTTCCCGGCTTTCACCGCCACGCTGGCCTTCTTCCTCACGGCCATTGCCGTCTTCATCGGTACCCTGGCCGTCACATACCTCACCGTGCGCACCTGGAAGAACGTCCTGAGGATGTACACCGGTCGCGCGCAGCCTGCTTCCGCGGAAGAGGAACAGGCCACGGCGCTCGCGGCGGCGAAGACGGTTTTGTTGAGTTTCTGCCTGACGGTTTTGGTTCTTGTGCTGCGGGCGAGACAGGCTTTGGGGAGTTTGTCCGGGACGACGTTTGAGGTTTTCGCGCTGGTGCTGGGGTTGGAGACGGGTGTTGCGGGGATTGTGGGGTTTGTTTGGGTTCTGGTGAAGGGGGTTGAGGTTGGCATTCTGAAGGATGGTGGCGCTGGTGGTGGAGGGAAGAAGAAGGCAGCGTAGAGAGTCGAATTTTTGGACTGCAGATGTGGGGTGTTTGGGAGAGTGCGGCTAGACATGTTTGCATGTGACAGAGCTGCTAGATGATGTTGCACGAGAACGATACGACGAATTAGGCCTTGACTTTCCATCCATTTTCGACGACCTTCAGAACGGGCTTCAACTCCATGGCACGCTCATACAATCTGCGCAATCCAGTCGCCCTTCCTCGCACATCCTCCCTCTGCCTCCAGTCCTCGACACTCTTGCTCCCGTCTGGATAGAAGCGATCAAGAACCTCATAATCCCCTTCATACAACCCAGGCCTGGACGTATTCCACCACCCCGTTAACTTCTCCCGAACAGTCACCGTCCGCGAATGCTCCATAAGAGGATTGTATCTCGCCGGGGTAACAGCGATTACGATTAAGGCCAGACCACCGACCTGCCAATAGGTATCGGAGTCAACATCAACAAATTTCGGATCTAGATTTCTTGAAAAGCCGAGACTAGGACTTGCTCTTCCTCTCATACACGTTGCTGTCCAGTCGTGGTATAGAGTATCAAAGCAATCAGGAAGCGGAAGTTATGGCAGTACGGTTGGGTTACAAAGCACCTGCGATGAGTAAGTGAGAAAAGTGAGCGACCGCGATTCGCTACGATGAGAAATCATGAGGCCTGCAGGTCAAGTAATAACTAGGGAATCAACCCCTTGTCCTGTTGAGCCTAACTTGTATTGACATGCAGTATTCGACCCCGTCGTAACGTTGCTCCTCTCACGAATATGCTTGCGAAAGGATCGGAGCAACGAGAAGCCCGACAGTTCCCCCCAAAAATTGCGTCGTGTTTTCCAGACCCCATGACTTAGGTGCAGCTACTGCTGCCGGCAATGAAAGTCCCACTGCTGTTCTCACACCCACACTCGCCCGTGGACGGAGACCGGATGCATCCGGTCCCAACGCCCGAGCTGTCGCCATCGCTGTTCCAGAAGAACGTCCAGTAGTCGCTGTCGGCTTCCAGCTCGGTCGGGGCGGTGCAGGTGTAGGCCTGGCAGGTACCGTATGGAGCACTGCATCACATCACATCAGCCAAACGAAAACGTGCACACGCAAGCAGATATTGGGGGCGGTGATACCCGTGGACGGAGTCCTTGCTGTGGTCAGTCTTGAAGACGGCAAAGGTCTGAGCGTTCGTGCGGGTGTTATGGGAGCATTCGGCGGCTTGGATCTCGGTGGAGGTCTCTTCGGCGGAGCTACGCAATTCCCTGATCAGCTGTGGTCCAGACGGCTTGAGAGAGAAAGACAGAGCTCACCATCCTTCCGTCTTTGGCTTCTTGCCCTTGCTGTTCGAGGTGGCAGGGTCGATGTTAGCTTGGGCACACGCCAGCGTGAGCGCCAGGCCGAGGAGGGTGCGGAACTGCATGGTTTTAGGGAAGCTGAAGTGGTAAAGACTGTTTTTGAATGAAAAGCTGATTGTTTAGAATGCTAAGAGAACGAGGCTCAAGAGGTATACTTATACTTCACGAAGGCACGTGAGGGAAACGTCGGGCCTCACTCCACGCAGCCACCACGAGGCAATTGCGCAAACTGCTGCCGCATCATCGTTTGGAGCGTAGTGGATTGTGGGACGTCGGTTCCAGGATTGATGAAGCTACCGAATTATACAGCTGATTGACACAAGGATCGTAATTCGGCCGACAGCTCGGCTTCATCTATTCGATGCCGCGCCAAGTTTCAAGAAGGACGCTCGCCAGCACGTGCGAGATTCTTGGCTTGTTCTCCGACAGTGTTTCCCTTGCTCCTGGGATAGTGATTGATCGTATGTAGCCTCTCTGAAACTCATTGCTTTTGTATTCTTAACTTGAAATCCAAACTTACTGAGGCCCATAGCAACGTGCATCCACTTGATCGCCCCTCCATTAAAGCATCGTAGTGATTGTGCTTGTGCCGCTTTCCCGAGCAATGAGGCCCTTGAGACAGAAGCATCATCCATGTCCGAGGGCGTCTCAAGCCTCGATGCGATTTCTTTAGAAGCTTGCACGGAGACGAACGTCACTCCCTGACTTCTTTCTTCAAAGAAGGGAATCATCGCAGTCGTCCTCCTTGGCTGAGTCCACAGTACTGCGTCCAGGCACGATTTCTTCTTCTTCCATGAAGATAGCTTCGTCCTCGACATTTGCAGAAGCCTCGCGATCCTCCTTCTGGGGACGGCCTTCCGCCTGAGGCCCAAGAATTTTTCGATTCTTCGTCGGTCCTTGGATCCTCACGCTATAGAATTGGATCTTACCGAGTTCTCGAATCTCGTCGGGTAGCATGAGCGCGCGCTCCACGATCTTGCAGCCATGGTAGCGGCTTCTGTCGCGGTCGACCCATTTGCGGCGTATATTGCAAGACATATTCGGATTCCTGCTGAGCAATTCCGCAATTGAGAGTGGTTTGTGATATCTCGAATAGGTGGTATCGATTTCGGTCACGAAGGTGTCGAGATCCTCGAACAGGCAGGTAGAGAAGTCACCCTTGTCATCTTCCATCCGGCTCTCGTCAGTCATTTGCATCATTTCGCCTCTAGCGATGATTTCGACATGGCTGTCGCAATCTTTTGACTTCCATGCATCTTTGAAACGCTCCGGAATGTATCCGTCAAAAAGAAATACACAGTGAATTCCAGATTCAATCATGATTTGGACCGAATCGTATAGAATGACGCGCTCGAGCGTAAGCCCATCCAAGAAGCTGTCAGGACAGGTCAGCAAGGTCAAATAGCGCGATATTCAGAATATACTGACAATCCCCATTCTTTGCCGTTGAGGCCAGCCTTCTGAGTATGTAGGTAGATGATGGCCATACTCCCTGGTGGGTGCCGGCGAAGCTCAGACTTGAGGTACGTATTGAAGGTGCTGGCCTGCATGAAGTCTTTGGCGATAACATCGTCGCAGGCTACATGGTCGGTGAAGAATCCGTATGCAGCCTGGGACCTCTGATGGTGTATCGACACTGGACGATACTTCGAGCGCGCCGCCGCGGCTGTGGGCAGTCGGTGGTTGAGCACGTATGCGACTGTTTTGGTAGGCTTGCTCCTGTCCTCGCTATTGAGGCGACGCTTTCTTCCTTCCGGAGTGATAGGTGGCATCTTGTCACAGCTGGGGTCCTGCCATGCTTGTTAGTCGCGATTTGCCAGACAGCAGCTGGTCGCTGGGGCGCACCAATTAAATCCGTTTTGGTATTTTTTTTTGGTGGTGTTCACACTACGCTTGCTCTATTGGCGCCGAGCGAGATGTTATGGTCGTGGTAGTCCGAAGAGTGTTGTTGCTGACGTTGTTGAGTGTTGAGTCTTGGTGTCGCGAGGAGGGTTTGAACAACAGCAGCGACCGCTTAAGTAGCGCTGCTGGCGCTCTAGCATGTGAGAAGCACTCCGGGCATATGATACCTGCCCAGTCATACTTACTTGAAGCGGAGAGCTTCGAGACGCGAGATTCGGGTGAAGATTGTCACATGCTTCACTCCAGAGGAACCTCCTCGACCAGCATGGCGAACTCAAACACCAAGTCCGCAAGCTCAGTCGGCAAACGTCCATTGACAGCAATCAGAGTCCGATGTCGAATCTCGCTTTCGGCCTTCTGTCGAAAACGTTCGAGAAGGTCCAGCAAAGCGCCGAGCCCTCCATTGAAATGAGGGCTTGAGGGTTTCCATGTGTGCAGCATGGCTCTCCAGTGAGTTGCGAAATCCCAATACTCGTCAGGCGACCCGTGTAGGTCTCGTTGATCCAAGAGCCAATTTATAGTATCGTTGACATACTTCTCTTCTGTGGGATAGGCTCGAAGCACGCGAGGATTCGATCTTTGAAGCACTTTGGACTTCACGACCACGAAGAGGGATAACGCCAGAGGGTAGTTGTTTGCGTACCCTTGCATGACTCGTTGAAGAAGTAGGTGCACTTTGCCCACGAACCTTCTACCAGAGTATTCGTGGTCTGGTCTCCTCTTCGCAGCCGCCAGGGGCAGTGTCTCCTCAAGGTAGGCGCAGAAGTCGGGGACATCGGGAAAGTCCATGGTATTCAGGATTTCAACGAAATGGGAGTCCTCGTCGGCTGTGCGATCTGGTCAGCTGCTCTTCATGGCACATGTAACTCAAGTACATACCAGTCAGATCTTCCACATTTCGATACCACCTGGGCCCGGAGTGCACGGCAACATCCTGCAGAAACTGACTGGTATTCTTCTGCAACTGAAGCACTTTCTCTTCGATAGCACGACTCGCATCTCTCATGATGTGCTCGATCTCAGACAAGTCGTTCTTCACCTTTTCTGCGCATTGCTTCGGTACCTCAAACGTGCCTTCTGGATCCAGGAAAGCGGCATATCGGTTGTATCGCTCACACTCCTGGTCGATATCGGTCTCGAACTCGGCTTCTAATGAGAGACAGGAAAGCTTGAGCCGGGACCGATCAAACGAGATGTTCTTTTCTCGGTCCCACCCACACCTGTCTGCCGTCCGGACTACCAGTCCTTGTGATGACATGTCCGTAGGCACGTTGAAGATATTGACGTAGGCGCACGCAAACGACGAGCAGAGACACGAAGAGGAAAGTTAGGTGAAGGTGTTGTTGCCGGACGCGTTCGGGTCCCCAATTTGAGTGATCATTCCAACATTTAATCGGGCTTAGCGTGACCAGGGTCTGTGGCAATTGAGACTACCTTACTCTTCCCCCATGTCCTGAATCCACCTCACCTTTTGCCGCTTCTATCACCACCTGCAACGCATGACTTGATCGCTGTCAAGCCCTTGTGAGCTTATGAGTGGAATAGAGACGATATGAACGCACGTTGTCCATGACAGGAAATCGACAAATCGTCGACAGCACCAAAGAGAGCGATGCGAGCAACCTCCTACCTTAGACGTCCAACGGATACCCATACGTCGACTTACCTCCCCTACTCCTCTTCCACTCCAAACCCGCCAGACACAACAGGCGTCGTCGGAACCTCATCAACACTCAACCACATGACAACCCAAGCCACAAACTCCCCATACCAAACCTGAAACTCCTCCCAAACCATCAATAAAATCAGAGGACTCCCCATCACACATGCCCGAACTTGCAGACTCCGAAGCAAGAATGCCTCGAATCCCATCTGGGATGCTTTACATACCGGGACACTGACGAGCATCGTGATGAGGATGTACATCCCCGCAAGCCTTCTCGAATAGTTCCAATGAGAGGGAGGTTGCTGGAGGGATGTCATGGGTTTACGTGCGCCGTATTGGATGTCTCCCTCGCCGGGCTGTCTGAGGCGGCAGAGGGAATGGAGTTGTTGGAAGATGAAATTGGAGCCGAAGAGGGCGGTGAGGTAAGCCAGAGTGAGGAGAAGGGCGTTGTACAGTATCATGACTTTGTGTTCGGAGATGCTGAGTGTTAGAGCGAAGTTGTTGAAGATGATTGGGGCGATAGCGATCGGACCGGCCGAGTCGGTAGATTGAATGGAGGACATCTTCGCGGGAAAGAAGTTGAGAAGAAGGAGAATGAAACGTACACCAGGATCTGTAACTGCTTGTATTGGCGTTGCGTAATTTGTGATGTTGAAGAAGGCGCTAGGGGATGTAGAAGGAGTTATAGGAATCCTTCCTCTCAACAAAGAACAAAGCATCAGTAGTCCCGATATAGATCTCCTGACAATGTACGAATCCGAACACTCAGCGCCAGCTCTCTTTGTCTGAATAGCGTCGTGAGGCCGAATTGTCCAGAGGCTTCCAGGGCGTGGCTTGGTTTGAGATGTGCAGCGGACGCCTCCAGCTCGCTGCGCCGCATGTGACCCAATGGGGTATGAGTAAACAGATCACAATTCTTGCCGACTGAATTTGGTCTAATGGCAAAGATACATAGCTCTTGCCCTTGTAATCCGTGGTTTGATTCCCGCGGTCAAGTCACTTTTCTTTTTGGTTCGATCTGGAATTCTGTAATCAGAAAATCGGCTCTCCAGCTTTTTGCTACCACGGAATAGTTGAAAAAAACGACGCTGGAAAGGCTAGTATGTAGTCGTTCTATTCGCTCGGACCCTATCTAGCAGAAGACAGTTTCGTTAGCTATAGTATGGGTGGTAATACACTACTCCGCGAACGGATCCCTCGAGCGCCCAGAGATGCAAATTCTTCTGTCTGCGCTCTGTGGCATTTGGTCTTCTTTACAGGTACAGGCCTTCTGGCTCACCCTCGCTCTTCGTCTTCAGTACGCTCTCGCGAGCCGCACGGAAGTCGGCCATGTTGACGCGCATTCTCCGTTCGCGCAGCGCCAAGAGACCAGCCTCTGAGCAGATGGCACGGATGTCCGCACCGGAAAGGTCGTCCTTCTGGTTGATGAACTCATCCAAATCTACATCCTCAGCCAAGCTCATTTTCGAAGTGTGAAGTGTGAAGATCTTCTTCTTGGTGACTTGATCGGGGTTCTCGAAGAGGATCTTTCGGTCAATACGGCCGGGTCGGATGAGAGCAGGGTCGAGCGTTTCGATCTTGTTGGTAGCCATGATGACCTTGACATCGCCGCGGTCATCGAAACCGTCGAGCTGATTAAGAAGTTCCAGCATAGTTCGCTGGATTTCGCGCTCTCCGCCACTCGTACTCTCGTATCTCTTTGTGCCAATGGCATCGATTTCATCGATGAAGACGATAGATGGAGCGTTCTCAGCAGCGACTTGAAAGAGCTGTCGGACTAGACGAGGACCGTCACCCAAGTACTTCTGGATAAGTTCGGAGCCGACGATTCGAAGGAAGGTAGCAGATGTTTGGTTGGCGACAGCTTTGGCGAGAAGGGTCTTTCCCGTTCCGGGTGCACCGTAGAGAATGACACCCTTTGGAGGTTTGATTCCCATCTCCTCGTACAGCTCCGGATGTAACAACGGCAATTCCACAGCCTCTCGAACCTCTTGGATCTGTGTCTCCAGGCCTCCAATATCCGCGTAGCTCTCCGTCGGCGCTTTATCCAGCTTCATGACCGAGACGGATGGATCGGCGTCGTCTGTAAGAACACCTACCACAGACACACTCTTGTGATGAAGAAGGATGGAGGCGCCAGGCTCGAGCAGATCTTTGTCGACGAAAGACATGATGGAGACGTAGTACTCAGGTCCGGTGGCAGAGGAGACAATTGCGTGATCATCGTCGATGAGTTCCTCGAGATTGCCGACGCCCATCGGCGAGCCACGCATGTCGTCCACTCTACTCCGCTCGTCGGCATTCCTGTCCAGCGCATCGCTGTCGCCGCCCGACGATTGCGGCTGCTGCTGGTTGACAGCCTTTGCCTTCCTTATCCGCTCTTGATTCTCGACGAACTCCTCTTCCAGCAGCAAGTGATCGTGCACACGCTGCATGCGCAGGTATCGGAGTTTGCATCGTGCGGTAGGATAGACGGTCGGAAGTTTAGCGGCGGCGTTTGGACCAGCCTGCTTCTTCTTCTTGCGGCCGATGCGAGTTGTTGGCTGTGGCGGCGGCTCGTACTTTGGCTTGTCCTTCTTATCGCCCTTCTTCTTGTCGTCGCCGGGTGGACCACCGCCACCTGGGCCCCCAAGGCCTGACTGACCTTGACCCTATTGATAGATAGCTGTTAGCTCGGGGATGGCGTTTCCATGCGCGCGTGCTGTTTATGTGCTTACCATTTCACTACAGCGCGGTGTTCAAACAGAAGAGTTTTGTATTATTCGCGGCGTGAGATACTTGATGGTATTGTCGAGATGGCGAGGTCGATGACAAAGGGAGAGGGAGGTGGAGATGTTGGTGTTGGGACGATGATGAGCTGCCCTTCGGAGTTTGGAGCGCTGGCCGTGATGTCGTGTTGCGGATGCCTGAGCACCGGCCCGCTTAGCTTACCTAACCTGCCCGCCTACCTTCCATTACTCGGGCCCTCCTGTGCTCACTTCCACTTGCCTTCACTGGACGATAACGCAACAACAACACAACAGCCACTGCTCTGCTAACAACCGCGGATCGTTTTGCACGTGAAGGCAGAGCTCACGCTAATAGCCGTCTTCAGAGACCATATCACAAACAAGCCACCGCTTCCACCATCGTCAACATCAACCGAGCTCCCCCACCTTCTCCCTGCACTTGGTGCGGCCTCACCACTCCCGTTTCTGACCGACCCAAACCCCTTGAACCCAGCAGTGACGGCCGATTGTTTGTTTTCGAGCTCGATCACACGAGTCTCTCGGCTGAGCCTCGCCTGAGGCACGACATCGTGACCGCAGCCTCCAAGTACATTGATCCACCTTTCCAGTCCTCCTTCCTTCAACCTCACTCTGCATAAACGAAGAGACGAAGAAGCCTGCAACCATGGCCGCCAACCGAAATCGCCGAATCCAGAAAGAGATTCAAGACATCATCAAAGACACCCACTCTGGCATCACGGTCACCAATCCTCAAGGAGGGAGCGACATCACCGACTTCATGCATTTCAAAGGCCACTTTCGTGGACCACCAGACACTCCATATGAAGGCGGACAGTACGAGGTGGATATCAAGATCGGTTCCGAATACCCATTCAAGCCGCCAGAGATGCGTTTCGTCACCAGGATCTGGCATCCAAATGTGTCGTCACAGACCGGTGCCATCTGCCTAGACACATTGGGAGCCCAGTGGTCTCCCGTGCTTACACTCAAGAGCGCACTCATCAGCTTGCAAAGCTTGCTCAGCAGCCCAGAGCCAAAGGACCCACAGGATGCAGAAGTCGCCAGCATGTTGCTCACGCGTCCGGAGGAGTTCAAGCACGTGGCTAAGGAGTGGGCTGTGAGATACGCCAACGCCCCACGACCTCCTCCGGGCAGCGGTAAGACTGGGGCCGGTAGTTCTGGTGACGGTGATGTCGGTGCTTCCGAGAAGAAGAAGATTGAGGAGAAAGAGAAGAAACGGAGGGAGGAGCAGCAACGGCGAGCAGCATACAAAGGCTATAACCGGAACATGATCGATAAGTTTACAGCCATGGGCTTTGGAGTCGAGCAAGTCGTTGCTGCGTTCGAGTACGTCGGCATCGATAAGGCAGGCGGAGAGGAGTATGAGCTAGAGGAAGAATACATGGGAGATGTAACGGCGCGGCTCTTCGGTGAGATGTAAGTCAGCATCCGGCCATTATCGAAGACCGACGCTACCGAGACGAAGCGAAGGTAGAAGCTTTCCTCTCGATGCTTGATGGCCACTTGCACCATAATGATGGAAACGACATGACTTTCGTGCAATTCTTAGCGGCATAGCGTGGCGACGGGATGGAAATGAGTATGAACTTCATGGAAATGGTTGAGGTTCGACGTTGAATGATATCCACTCTGACAATACATTTAGTTCAGACATTACTTTCTTTGCTCCCTCTCTGTATTTTCGAAGTCTGGGATCAAACCTCGTCCATCACAAAACTCACAGCTCATCCAAGAGAGTCACGTTATCGCGCGTCGTGGCTTAGCTGAATTCTGGTGGCTGAGCAACATTCCCAGCCACTTTCTCAGGGCGGGCAGGCGCGAGACCACACGTCACGCCGTGAATAGCACATTTCGCCCTTCACAGACGCAGATCGAGATTGTAGGTTTGGATCGTAAGTATATTTTTCTTTCAACATCTCGCTCCTCGAGTGAAAACACCTTCGCTCAGGCAAGAAACCATGGCGGACTCCCCTCAAACACCCGAAGCATTGCTGGGCCGCAACGATTCGAAGAACCCATGTTCTACCTGCAAAGGAATTACAAACTCTGGAAGACCGTGTCGTAGGGCTCTTGCTGGCGTGCCGAGATCGAATGACAAACGCAGCTCTTTGGCATCAGCGCTGAGTGGCGTTGTAGCTGTCGTGGAGGAAGATGGACGTGTTCAGGAAGCGGACTTCTACTGCTGGCAACATAAAGATCAAGCTCGAGAGGTTGTGCAACAGGAGAATGGCAGAGCGAAGACGGCGAGAAGAAAGAGAAGCGCCGAGCTCTTCCCTTTGCAGGAGAGGAGCAGTATCGATACCTTGGTCGAGAGATTAGGTATCAACGGCAAAGTGCACAGAGGCAAGAATAATGGAAAAACCAACGATGGAGTGAAGCCCCCGAGACATACGGAAACGATTGATTTTATGGACGTGGATCAGAGACCTAGGCCAAGCAGTGGACGTCTCGAGAACGATGAGAATTGTAACCACCGACCAGAGAGGAGGAATACTGGAGAAAGGCCAGGGAAGAAGAAACCTGGATTCTGGGCTTCGCTTTGTTGCGCCACGAACGACGATGACGACTACGTGGAAATTATCAGACATCGCAAGCGGACTGAGCAACAACGGCCATCACAGACCCACAATATCGGAACACCATCTTCAGACCGCCCTCCCAGAGCCCAGCATGAGAGCAGACCGCAGAGTACATCTGTACCTCCTCGCAAACCAATTTCGTCAGGAAATCGTATGTCATCTCAACAACGATCTTCCAGCAATCATCAAACCGGTCACTTGCTGTCCCTAATCCCACAACACTGCTCTCCCCAAACAACATCCACGTTGCTCGCAGAGCTCATCAAACCCATCAGCTCCGCGGACGAGGAGGGCTACATCTACATCTTCTGGCTCACTCCGCAAGCTCGAGAAGCGCCTGCGGAATCTACTGCTCGCTCGCTCCTTTCGCCTCCAGATCGAAGACCGGAGCAGTCGCGGCGGATCAGCGATGTTATGACGGAGTTTTCCTACAACGGTACTGACGACGAGCCCACCCGCAGTCTTGACGGCAACAGCAAGAAAGGCAAGAAGACCATCATGCTCAAAATCGGCCGCGCGAACAACGTCACTCGCCGCATGAACGAATGGCAACGTCAATGCGGCTACAAACTCAACCTCGTAAGATGGTATCCGTACGTCTCGTCCTCTGGCACCCCATCCCCTCAACGGGAAAGTGGACCTTCTTCTCCCCGCCGACAGAGCAACATAGTTCAAAAAGTCCCCTGCGTGAAGAGAGTAGAAAGGCTCATTCATTTGGAACTTGCTGGGAAGAGGGTTTTGAGAGATTGTGAGACCTGCGGCAAGGAGCATCGGGAATGGTTCCAGGTGGAAGCTAGTCAAGAAGGCATTCGAGGCGTGGATGAGTGTGTGAAAAGATGGGTGGAATGGGCGGAACGGCAGGTTGGGGCGTGAGACGGTATATTCTCACATGCTCCTGGACAACGAGTCGGTGAGGCCACTTAGGGACAACACTTTCGGCTTGGCATTTACATGTGATAGTAAGCATCTGAATTAGAAAGCCGGTACAGCCCACAGAAACTGCCATTTTATCCTTGATCATTTCTTTCGACTCTTCGACAATTCACTCCAGCATCGCAAGCACTACAACACCATTTGACTGTCGCATCTTTTCACATCTTGCAGCCCAGCTAAGACAGGTATATCTTCAGCGCTCACTGCTTGAACGCGCTACAGCGATGCTGACGGCGAGTTCAGTGCCTAACGTGCTCGTCCAACACCAGCAACATGGATTTCTCCAGCTTCTACTACAACAGCAAGCAGCCTTCCTCACAGTACCAAGCCGCAGTGGCGACAAGACAAGCAGCGCAACAACAACAGCTGCCATACCCAACCCTCGACATCGTCCTCCAGCGCAACATCTGCCTCTTCTTCGGCCAGGTCGAATCTCTCGCCTGGCTCATCGCCGTCGGCATCTCCGCCTTCTACGTCTGCCAATTCGCTGCCTATACCATCTGCAGACTCCAACGCCAGCAACCCGCGCTCTACAAAAACTTCTTACTGGCGCCGGCCTTTGTTGCCCCGGCTTGTGTCTTCTACTTCGCACAGGACGTTGACAGGACGGCTTTGGGCTTCTACGATGAGCTGCCGTTCGTTCGGGAGGTGGGAGCTCGGGTTCTTCGGTTGGAAGGCTTGCTTGGGGTTGCGGTTGGTATTCTGTGGCTCTATTTGAAGTACATGCAAGGCGCGTACGTTCCCCCATCGCGCACACAGCAGCTCACTCAGCATCTCGAGACTGCTGTGCTTGGCGTTTGGACTCGTTCCCAGTGAGGGAGAAGAAACTTGACATTTTGGGAAGGGGGAAAGAGCGTCACGACACACAGAAGGCTTGTTGATGCAGGAGGAGGTGATCGAAAATCAAGCGGTCGGAAGCTAGACGGCAGGGGAATAGTGTGTCAGGATTGGGAGAGATTTACGAGGTCGTCGTATGAGAACGAACAGAAGTATCTTCAATCTGTGTGCGATACACGGGAATCTTCCACGAGCGTAGATGTCAACCCCGTGCCGACAGGGTCCTGCGAACACTAGATGCTTCGCGGTAGAAAACATCATGATCATGTTCTTGTCGGTCGCGCAGAAGGTCAGTTAATATGAATCCGTTTCTTTTGTAGGCTAAGATCGCCCAGCCATGCGAAGTATCTTTCACATCGTGGAGCAGATTTAAGTGTTAGGAAGAAAATGCCCTCAAAAGACGATACTGACCACATCCTTAAGTCGCGCCGTTCTCCGGCCGGATAATCAGGTTGATAGGATTGTCGCGATGGCCAATCGGTCGGCAATCTGCTGGAAGATGCGGTGTGATATGAAGCACGCCGAGAGATCGCCAGGCGGAAGTAGCTGCTTTTGTGGATCAAGGCTGCTTTGCGGTGGCTGAGAGACAATCCGCAAGCTTCGTTGATTGGCATACTTTCCTCATGACCGTCCGATGCCGAAGACGATAAAGTTGAGTGTGTCGATGTCTGGAGGCGACGGGTGGATAGGAAGTATATCTGTAGAGAGCTTGGCATGCTTGTTGGACCTGTCAGTATTGCAAAACAGCCTTCGGCATCAGCTTCCTGCCAACGCATCCCAAATTGCCCCTTCGACACGATTCGAGCCTACACGATCGGCAATAGTCACAAAAGTGTACCGGTCGTTGCAAGTATTGAGACATTTCAGGCTGTGGGCGTTGCAGCAGTTTATGAGCTTTCTCTTGAATGCATTTCCGTACGTTGTGAACAGAGCCGACCAGGCATCTTTCCCTTCCGTTTGTGACGCCGTCGCCCTATGAGCATGCGGGCCAATCCGCGCTGAACTGAATCTCCGCGCTCCTCGTTAACCACTCATTCGTGCCCATCCGCTCCCACAGCCCTCCCGCTGCCCCGCCTCTTGTCGGGGATCGTCGAAATCATATCGAGGATGGGTAGAGCATGATGCGCACCATGGCGCCGAAAGACTTGGATGGGAGGTTGTTGCGGAACTGTGCCCTCACGACGCCGGAGTTGCCTGTATCATGTCCGTTAGTCACTATCCTCTTCTTCCCTATCCAGGTACTTTGTATTTCAGAGACGATGTCGTACCGTGCGTCCGCGTGACCTTGCCCCAGATGACACGGATCTTGGTGCCCCTAATCTCCTTCTTGCCGCGGTAGACGTATGCGATGCGCTTGCCCAGGTAGAAAGATGCGGCCTTCGGGTCGTCGACGCCCTCGATCTTGATGAGCGACGTGCCCGGGTTGGTGTTACGCTTGCCGCGCTGGTGGGAAAGGTGCTTGCCCCTGCAGAAATACTGTGTTAGCATCCTCTTCCATGATCGCCTTCTTGAGTTGATATTCATCTCGCAGCCGACTCTTTCGCAGTGGGTTCGAAGGGGACGACGAGGGCGAACGTACTTGACGTATAACCGGTGTCCCTGCTCTCCAGACATATTGGCGGTCCTGATCCAGCGGTCGCGTTTTGGGGTGGATGTTGTCGGATGCGTGCCTTCTCGTCACTACAATCGCCGGTCGCAGGTCTTCGGGCTTGAATTGGAGTGTGTCTCTTGGCAGAAACATGCGCTAGGGCTTGTTCGGGTATAGCGTCTCAGCCTCAGGTTGTCCACACGTCCACCTTCCCCCTCGGCTTCGTCTGCTTGCACCCAATTTGACTTGTCGATGGATGAGTCGAAGATGTTCAGTCCTCAGCACAATTCGACTCGATTCCACCATCTCAGCAACTCTTATGCCTTTCTGTGGGCTTGTATCAGAGGAAAGAGCAAGTCAGCTCTGGTCCAAGCCCACAGAAAGGGCAAGGCACGAAGTGGGCACGTGGAAGGCGAGAATGCCATGTCCTGCAGAATCGTCGAACGCCTCTATGCATCACAACACTGACCTACTGGAAACTACCCACAGGTACTTAGGACCTGACCAGGACGCAACATTGCTACCTTTGTTGTTCAATTGCGTGGTGGATGTGGTTGTTTGGTTGACCAACTACCACTGGCTATCTTCGGTCAACGAACTTCTTCCTCTCTGGTCCGGCTTCCTCCATCACAACATTTGTCCTCGGAGGAAATTTCCTATATCCTTCAGCAAAGTGGTCCGTTCCCATTCCTTCGTTCCGTCTCTATATCCCGGCTCCTGGGGGTCCGATACGTACTCCGACGAGAAATTTCTTTTGTACATTGAAGAGATACTTCTCACTCCCGTTTTTGCTATCTCCGCGCTTTGGTACCTTGCCGAATTTTGCACGTCTTGATTATTTTCCTGCTAAGCGACTCGCCTCGATGATGTGAAGAATAAGCTTCGCGAGCAGATTCCGGTCCGCAATCGCGGCCGCATGTGTCTGATGAGCGGAATGATGTAGATAGACCACTGATACGGGGCCAGGCTAGGCACTCCGACGGATCTCTGCGGCTCTGATGGAATGTGCGAGCTCGGGCGTCTCCTCGGTGTGCGTCGAACCTTACAAACTGCTGAGTGATATCACACGCCGAGCAGCTGAAAGTACATACCTACATAAAAAATTGCGTGTGGCAGGTGAATTGGAGCGCTCCTGTGCTCCTGCGTGACTCGGATTGTTTTCATTCATCACAAGAGTTGCCAGATATCCCATGTGGTGTCTCGCCGCGTGAAGTCCTGGTGACGTACGATCTCGACTCGTCGACTGATTATAAACTTGAGAACCCCACCAAAAAGCGAGGGTTCACCGACCGATGAACGCCGCATTTACACCATATACCTTACATCTCAACAATTCTCCTCTACTTTCTACTCCTCGCTCCCGCGCTCTTCAACACCTACAATACCACTCACCCACCAACTACTCTTACCTCGTCGACTGATACATCCATCCGCACCATGGCGGACACGGTCATCCACCCCAGCGTCGAGCAGACTGCCGGGTAAGTTCAACGCACTCTCAAACCTTTTTGGCGGCGGCTTCAGACAAGCACTTCATCGCGAATCTCGCCTCGAGATGGCCACGGCCGTAGGCTATGGACGAGGATCATGTGCGACCGTCTCGACTGTTCGCATTGGCCCTCTCCTCCCTCCGGACCGGACTCGAGAGACCAGCGGCTAATACGCGCTTACTGCAGCACCATCGAGCTGAAGGAGGACACCGTCATCGTCGTCCTCGGTGCCTCCGGCGATCTGGCGAAGAAGAAGACCTTCCCGGCACTGTTCGGTCTCTTCCGCAATGGCTTCCTTCCCCGAGACGTAAAGATTGTGGGATACGCACGGACAAAAATGGACCACGCAGAGTACCTCAAGCGGGTCAAGTCCAACATCAAGACCCCAACTAAGGACATTGAGCAGCAGCTTGAGACCTTCTGCGGCTTCACCACATACGTCAGCGGTCAGTACGACAAGGACGAGAGCTTCCAGGAGCTGGAGAAGAAGCTCCAGGAGCTCGAGAAGGGCCAGAAGGAGACCAACCGTGTCTTCTACATGGCCCTTCCGCCATCCGTCTTCATCCCGGTGTCTGAGCACCTCAAGAAGAACAACTACCCCAAAAAAGGCATCGCCCGTATCATCATCGAGAAGCCTTTTGGCAAGGATCTTGAATCCTCCCGCGAGCTGGACAGGGCATTGCGTCCCAACTGGAAGGAGGAGGAGATCTTCCGTATCGACCACTACCTGGGCAAGGAGATGGTCAAGAACATCCTCATTCTGCGATTCGGCAACGAGTTCTTCGGTGCTACCTGGAACCGCAACCACATCGACAATGTCCAGATCACCTTTAAGGAGCCGTTTGGCACTGAGGGTCGTGGTGGCTACTTCGACGAGTTCGGCATCATCCGCGATGTCATGCAGAACCACCTGCTCCAGATCCTCACCCTCCTTGCAATGGAACGACCAATCTCCTTCAGCGCTGAGGACATCCGCAATGAGAAGGTGCGCGTGCTGCGAGGCATGCCAAGCATTGAGCCCAAGAATGTGATCATCGGCCAGTACGAGAAGTCGCTCGACGGCTCCAAGCCTGGCTACAAGGAGGACGATACAGTGCCAAAGGAGTCGCGATGCCCAACGTTTGCTTCCATGGTCGCTTACATCAAGAACGAGCGCTGGGACGGCGTGCCATTCATCCTCAAGGCCGGCAAGGCTCTCAACGAGCAGAAGACGGAAGTCCGAATCCAGTTCAAGGATGTCACGTCCGGTATTTTTAAGGATATCCCGCGTAACGAGCTGGTTATCCGAGTTCAACCGAACGAGAGCATCTACATCAAGATGAACTCGAAGCTTCCCGGTCTCAGCATGCAGACCGTCGTTACCGAGCTTGACTTGACCTACCGGAGACGATTCTCCGACTTGAAGATTCCAGAGGCCTACGAGAGCTTGATCCTTGACTCGCTCAAGGGCGACCACTCCAACTTCGTCCGTGACGACGAGCTCGATGCTTCATGGCGCATCTTTACTCCTCTCCTCCACTACTTGGATGACAACAAGGAGATCATCCCCATGGGCTATCCATACGGTAAGCTTTGTATGCTACATGCATTGATTGAGACAGCTTACTAATTGAGCATCGATAGGCTCCCGCGGTCCAGCTGTTCTCGACGATTTCACTTCCTCCTACGGCTACAAGTTCGCCGACGCAGCAGGGTATCAGTGGCCACAGCACCAGATCGAGCCCAACAAGTTGTAGGGTGCTCGATCTCTGCAGTCGATTTCCCGGCTTGGCTTCGAAGAATGGAGCACCTACAATCTATAGAAGGATTATACATGATGAGCTGCCAGCGTGACTTCGGCGGACAGAGAACAAGCCAGCGGAATTTTTAGAGCGCGGCGTGCAGGAGAGCTGGGAAGCCGGGTGTTTCTTGACTGTGACTGCACGATGCAACGAAGTACAGGGCGCTGAGCGGACTAGAAAAGGGGCCTAGAGCCTGTAAATAGAGGTGCACTTCTTGGAATGAGAAAAGCAGTGCATTACGACCCTCCCTTCTGATCTGAATGTCGGTAACTATTCTTGGACGATGATCTGTTGCGCAACTTCCATGTGAATGAAGGGTCCTGGTCCAAGCTCCTTGCTAGCGGCTCGTAACAACCGGACACGCGCCCCGATTCCACTTTTCACCAACATATTCTCTGCCCACAGTTTGTTGTGATCACCGCCCCTTCCGCCTTCCAAGATCTATAAACCGTTGGCACCTTAACGACGTTGTATACGCCACGCGCGATTGATGCGAGGCCGTCCATCTTTCGGTAGTTGCAGGGAAGGACCCAAGACACTCCCAATGCGCAAGTGAAACACTGCACAGCTCCGCGCCGGGGGCGCCCGGCACGAATCTCCTATTCACCATTGAATTGAAATACAGCCCGGACTGGCTGACGTACGTCGCACCTCGACGCCAAAACGGCACCGCGAGAAAAACAGAAGATCGAGAGGAAATTCCCACCACCAAAAACCCACACTGCCCCCGACCCCACCCCCCACCATGGCAGCCGCCGGCCCTCTGTCGTCGTGGACGGGGCAGCCGCGCATCCGCGGGCACAGCGAGTCGATGCGCCTCTTCCTGCTCACGCTCTCGCTCATCGGGCTGCAATTCTGCTGGGGCACGGAACAGACGTATGCGACACCATATCTACTGGCGTTGGGGTTGAGTAAGAGGAAGATGAGTCTGGTGTGGCTTGCGGGGCCGCTTTCGGGGTTGATCATGCAGCCGATCATCGGGATGATCAGTGATAAGAGCACGTCGAGGTTTGGGCGACGGAGGCCGTTTATGGTGGGGGGCACGCTTGCGGTTGCGATGTGTTTGTTGGTGTTGGGGTGGGCGAAGGAGATTGTTGGGTGGTGGATACCGGAGCAGGGGGAGAGGGTAGGGTCTTTTATTTGTGTTTCTTCTTGTTTGGAGAAGAGGTTTGGAAGAGATTTGAGGCTGACTTTTGGGAGTAGAGGAGAGAGTGGACAATTGCGCTGGTTGTTGGGGATATCTATGTGCTGGACTTTGTGATCAATATTGGTAGGTTGGGTTGGAGTCAAGGAGAGAGGTCATGAGAGATGAAATGGGGCTGACGAAAGAGCAGCGCAGGCCACATGTCGAGCACTGGTAGTGGACGCTCTTCCCATATCACAGCAGCAGATAGGAGCAGCTTGGGTCACTCGTATGGTAGGAGTGGGACACATGCTGGTCTTTGGCTTCGGCGCAATGGACTTGTCGTTTGTGCCAAGTGTATTCGGTGACACGCAGTTCAAGAAGGTCTGCTCTGTCGCTGCACTGGTCATGGTGATTACCCAATTCACAACGTGCTGGGCAGTGACCGAGCGGGTGCTGGTTTCCGATGGGTACGTGCAGACCTCGGGTGCAACGAAATTTGGGAGTTGGGACTTACGTTCTGCATCTAGTAGTAAACCTACAGGCGCCGACCAAAGCCTCTGGACCACCATCCAACAAATCTACCAACGAGCACTCTACGTCCCCGAACGCATACAGGCCATCTGCACTGTCCAATTCTGGTCATGGATCGGCTGGTTTCCCCTCATGTTCGTAGCACATCCATACCCCACAAACGCCAGCTCGAATAGATTGCACTGACCCGATGCGATTCTCGCATTACAGGTTCTACGGCAGCACCTGGGTCGGCGAAATCTACCTCCGCAACGAAGCGCCCTCCGCCGCGTCCGACGACGCCCTCACGGAAGTCGGCCGCATCGGAAGCATGGGCCTCATCATCCACTCCACCGTCGGATGCTTCACAGCCATTGTGCTTCCGTGGCTCGTGACCAGCCCCGGGGAAGAGGAACAGCCAGGTTATACGCCTCGCCCGCCCGAGAAGCTGAAATCCGTCGTTGACTTTACCAAAGGCATCACTTCTAGGAAACCTTCGTTGCTCAATGTCTGGACGATGGGATGCGGGATATTTGCGGCTTGTATGGTTTTCGCGCCTGTGGTGCAGAGTGTGAGGTTTGCGATTTTCCTGATGGCTCTGACGGGGGTTCCGAGTGCGATTGCAGGGCTGGCGGTGGGGACGTTCATTGGGGTGGAGGTGAATAAACTGGGAGGGGGAGGGTCTTCTCCCCTTCCTCTGTCGTCCTGTGGTGGTGGAGGTGGTGGACATCGCTTCTCGGATGAATACGAAATGGGTGGACACAACAACAACACCAACAATACGCTTCACCTCCGACACTCGTCGACTTCTTCCGCCGGGAGCTCTTCCACCGGCGAGCTGAGCGGAATTTACCTGGGTATTCTGAACATCTACACGACCTTGCCGCAGTTTGTGGGGACGGGGATCAGCTGGGTGGTCTTCTCCATCTTGGAACCGGGCAAGAGTCCTGAATTGGCAGATGAGGCGCATCCGGACGAACATCATTCGACGGAAGGGGTGAGTGGGATTGGGGTTTGTTTGTTTATTGGGGCTCTGTGTTCCGTTGCTGCCGCGAGGGCTACTAGACGACTGAGATAATAGATGGGGCCCTGTCCCCGGACCTGGCGATATGGGTAGGGCATGGCTATGCCTGGAGAGATTAATGCAAAGCCAACAAGATGTTTTGTGAAGGAGGAAGTGTTGTCAGTGCCATCGGTAGTTGCCCGGGTGTGGCGGCGTGATCGGCATCGATTGAGATCTTGCAGGGAAGATGGTTGTTCTGTTCTCCCTCGAGTCCGCGTGCCAGAGCAGGAGCAACTGGAACGTCTCCAATGGTGTGCCAAGACATGAGTTTGCTTGCGTGGCTGGATCTGCTGCAAGGACTATGGTTGTTGGATTCGACACCATTCAGGACGAGGTTTTGTATCAAAGAATGTCTCGCATGGTGATGTTTCTGTTCGGACGTCGCCATCCGGTTTTGCTTGGTTTGTTTCCAGGAGCTCGTGATCATCTCTGTGCTGTGAGAGGCAACCCGACTATAGCATGTTGCATGGCCAACTCTCTCCCTCTCTTCTGCTGCGCTTCCCGAAGGTTGGCGTCAGAGGTTTCCTGCGGTGTCGCTGTTGTCGGTTGTTGCGAGTGAAGAATGTGTTATATACTGTACACGAATCTAGTGCGATGGCGCTGCGGTTGACATATGAGGTGGCAGTCCGGCTCGGAAAGCATCCGAGCGGTTCATTGCTAGCGCGAAGCTATGATGCGAGATGATGAGAGGATCGCGCCGGTTTGGAAGGGAAGGTGCGAAACGTGAGGACGGGACGCTGCGCTAGAGAGTCTAAGACATCACTCGTTCCTTCCACCATCTCATCAATTTCGGTCAGATTTCGTGGGAAGAGTCGCGCGGCGCGGGACGTCTAGAGACTTTCATTGCCAAGCGAGAATGGAATGCGAGTAGATATGAGGTGTTCTGTAATAGCGGGTCGAGATAGAAGTCACCTAGGCGAGCTCGGGGACGGACCGGGGCCGCGGCGGCTGGAGTGCAGAGGGATAGGAGGCGGCGTATCATGGCTGGCTGTATGTGCTCTCATCATTTCACATGGCTTGAGAGTGGCGACGGAATACCAGGACATCCGATCGGAATGAGTTGTGCCGTGTAGCAACACGCCGCGGACGGAGCCAGCAAATATTATCTGCAGGGGTGCGTATATTCATGTTTTGCTGTGATGCTGTCATCTGAAACTCTGCAATTCCAGGTCGAGCTTCGCGAAATGAGGTGCCACAAATACTGCTCCTGAGGTATGAGCTGTGGACGATGAAGATGATGGAGTCTCGGGAGTCGGAGTGGGCGTGAGTGTGCGGTGTGCGGTGTGCGGTGTGCGGTGTGGGATCGAGCGAGGTAGAAGATGTTGTGACGGCGATCCGATAATTCAATGTCACAGACATACGACGGTGGTGAGTGATGCAGTATTGTAGATCTACGGATTTAGCTGGTGACGTTGGCCACGCATTGGGCATTGTGGCATTCCTCCCAACCTTATCCTACCCTACATGTACCTCATCGGCTGTGGAGTCGTCCCCGAGCGGCGAAGCCTGCGGGCACACGGGCAGAGAGAGAGCTGCAGCTGGAGGTCTGCAAGATACTTTACCCACATCTGCTCTGCCAACTTTCCACCTCTTCTGCCCACGACTCTCAACAACACCTCCGCCCAGCACTCGATGATGCCTCTACCACTCATCACCTACACCGCGCCGTAGTGTGAGCCTCCCCCGAACCCTTCACGGGATGCGGTGACCTACGCGCGACACACCCTCACCTCTCCCTCGCCCTCGCCCTCACCCACCTCTTCGTTTCACTTCACTCCACCCAACCCACGGTGCAGGCGCCGCCCTTCTCCCATGCTCCATGCTCCATGCTCCATGCTCCATGCTTCAACGATATCCCTCGACGTCTCAGTGTGCTAGCTTTCGCACTGCCATGCGCCTTCACACTTGCACCGCCAACCTCAGAACCAGAATCACTACCAGTCAGCGCCGTCTCTAGCTACGACCCCAGCGATCTCTTAAGTACTTGCGGCGGCAAACGCTGACGCCAGAGCCTGGTCAAGCGCAATATCCAATACTAGCTATATCACATGTCGCTTTAATAAGCATCTCAGCTCAGCTCGCCCGCCCGCCCGCCCGCCAATCTCCGCTGACAGCCCATTGATACGTCCGTATCCGACCGGGGAGCCTGTCAGGCCATGTCGGCGAGAAGTTCAAATGAGAGCTCCACGCGGAGCAGGAGGAAGTCTCTCCTGTTGAATCTTTCTGCCCTCACTCCTGTCCTTAGCCGCGACAATCGCTCCAACAACACCCACCACGACGATGCCTCTGCCAGATCACCCAACACTCTGAAGAAGCACAAACACCACCGCTCCCGACCGCCCACCGCCCACCACGACCTCAACCATCCGGATGTGGCCAGAGAGGACCATACCACGTCCCGTCCGCCATCCGACCAATCCGCACCCGGCAAGAGCAATGCGCGGAGGCCTTCGCTCAGCATGAGAGTAGCCCGCCGGCCGCCCTCGGTCTTCGGCTCTCTGAAAAGTAGTGTGCGCGCAAGCAGTGAAGAGCTGAGCTACTTTGGCTATGGGCATAGGGAGGGAGAGCCTCTGTCAGCGACCTCTTCCAAGGCTCCCTCTCTGAGCTTGGAGAACGCCATCGACGGCATGCCTCCCTCCAAGTCGGTCCTGGTGCATGGAGAGGTGCAGACCAGTGCGGGCATGTTTCGGAAGAAGAAGGAATACCTTGTCCTCACTGAGGTGCATCTCATACGATACAAGTCTCAGCATAAAGCCGCGGAAACTTTCAAGAACACACCACTGTCGAACACTGCCGGCCGCATCCCAGCAGTGAGACATGGCTCCATGCCATCGGCTGGCTCCCAGAGCGATCTGCAGACGCTGTCAGACTCCTCCGGCGACAAGGATGGTCGCGTGCCTTTACGACAGGTAGTCGCGGTTTATAAGCTGGATGATGGCAAGCCTTACTTTGCCCTCGAAGTGGGCTACTTGGATGAAGAATCAGGTCAGGCCTCATCGATCAATCTCCAACTCGGAAATCCCGAGGATAGGGATGTCTGGTTGCAGCGAATCCGTAGCGCTGTCTACGATGCTCGACTCAAAGAACCCTCATCTATTTCGGCGTTCAACCTCGAGAACGTTGCGCGAGTGGTGGAGAGAGATAGCGACTACCATCCGTCCAACTGCGCAATCTTCAAGGTCGTTCAGCGACAGCCCACCGCCAAGTCAGGGAGCAGATCCTCGTCCGACGATGTGACGAAAGTCGCATCGAACGTTTGCTTCTTGGCTGTGGGAGTGCACAAGGTGCATTTCGTTCAGCAAGTGAAGCCTGTGGCACGGAACTCAAGCCCTTCTTTGGCAGCGCCAGGTCACGCCCAATCCTCACATGGCATACTCACTTTAACAGCAGTCAAGGTGCACAGTCTGGATGATACGTTCGAGATCACGTTCAGGCAGCCATTGCAGAAGGCCAGGACGTTGTATCTGGCATCTTCTGCTTCCCATGAGATCGCTGCCCGTCTGCGCTTCTCCGAAAACTTTCTGCGACCCGAGTGTGGCTATCGATTATACAGATTCAGTGCGCCGCCGGAAGTCGAGGATCTGCTCGTGCCACCTGCCGCTGCCGATGTCGAGGAGCACTGCTGTCTTGATCGCACACTAATTGCCTATTGTGTAGCATATGGTCTGAATCCGTCGAATCTCCGATATACGATCAACTATCACTGCGAAGATGCACCTCGATTCGAGCTTCTACCTCCTGCGGACTCCCGTCGACAGAAGTATGGCCCACTGGAACTTCTCGCTATCATGCGCTCTCTGCGCTACAATGAGACGTTCGGCAGCTTGTCCTTCGCGAGCATTTCATTGGATAGTCTGCAAGGATTGCATGATAACTACGGCCAAGAGCACGTGTGCACGCGAACCAAGCGAGGCACTCCGATCAAGCTCTCTCCAGAAGAACTCAATCGATCTTCGCTTCTAGTGCAAGAGATCCGGGCGCTGGCAGCTACTAGCAAGAGATTACGGCGCTTGGACTTCTCGGGATGCATCACCACCAAGCACGCGTCGCCTGATCCAACGGATGATGAGCCCGGTAGGACGAGGGACATTGGCTGCGGAATCGTGGAGGCGTTGTTCCCGCTTTGCAAGCATCAGACAACGAACGTGGACTGGATCTGCCTCAATGGCATTGAGCTCAGCGATACCGATCTGGACTACTTGGTGGGCGCTGCTGTGGATAAATCTTGCCATTTTCGGGCTATCGAGCTGAATCGCTGTGGACTGAACGATCGTAGCCTGGGCCTCATTCTGGACGCTCTTCGCGCACAGGAGAATACTCTAGAGTCGTTGGAGATTGCAGGCAACGGAGCCCGCCTGAATCCGGGCGCATTTGACAGTCAATTGGCAATGTTCGGTTTCATCCGAAAACTCAACTTATCCAACGTCTCGAGGACTTCGAGTTCGGAGCCGTTCATTCAGGCTGAGACGCTACTGATCTGGCGCCTGCAGGAGCTTCGCCTCAGTGGGACAACACTCAACCAGGCTACCATAGATGCCATTTCCACGTATCTGGCACATCCGCAATCTGACAGTCTCCATGAGCTTTATTTGGACAACACCCATATAGCCGGGGAAGATCTTGCGACACTGCTGTACAGTCTATCGTGGGACAAGGACCGCGTTCGCAACATGCACCTGGACATCAGTCAGTGTTTCCTGACCAAAGGCCTCGAGCAGCTCAGTAAAACTATTGCCAAAGGCATGACTCCTTCGCACTTGAGCTTGCGGGCCATCGAATACAAAGAAGAGTCCCAGTTCAGAAAGATCGTCGCTGCGGTGACTGTCAACAAGACAATGCAGTATCTGGATATGTCACAGACCGCACTCCCTGGTGATGCGAGCGAGGAGACTTGCCGCCTACTCAGCAAGCTACTGGCTGAGAACGAGACGCTCGTTGAACTGGATCTTTCCGGCGATGATTCGAGATTGGCGACTTCGAAATTCGGTCCAGGTATCAATGAGGCTCTTGCCGGCCTGAAGCACAACAAAACGCTGAAGGTCTTTCGCATTGAGAAGCAGAAGTTAGGCTTCCAAGGAGCAAGCACTTTGGCGGAGGTCCTGCGAGAGAACAACACCTTAATGGAACTGCACTGCGACAACAATGAGATACCGCTGCATGGTCTGACCGATTTGGTGAACTCACTCTGTGAGAACACTTCTCTGGTCTACCTGCCGAAGATGAACGACGGGCGTTCTGCTGCGTTCAGATCTGCGGAGTCGACAATGAAGCTCATGGCAGACCAAGAAGCTCCCGGCTCGCCACCGCATTCGAGGACTGGGTCTTTCACCGCCAGCTCGACCATGAAGAAGGGTTTCGCAAACGTGAAGAAGACTGCTCAGCGTTCAGCATCTATTCGCACGCCGTCTTTTCCAGCTTTGCCCTCCTCTGGTAAAACGTCGTCGAACAGCCGTAACCGCTCACATCTTTCGCTCTCGATGCCGGCTTTGAAGACCAAACACGTTCATCCGAGCCTGCACAGTCCTACTTCGATCATCACAGGTCCTCTGTCTGGCTTCACTGTTCAGGACATTCAGACCACCCACCGCTTGCTGACGGAACAGTGGGATCGCCAGTACTATCGACTCGAACAGTATCTCAATCGAAATTGGTGCTTGCTCAATAACATCCCCTGCAACATGGAAATTGAGGAGGAAAAATTCGAGAGGCCTTCCTCTGTTGGATCTATTGGCAAGATGCTTGAACAAGTCAAGTACGATACCACCCCGAAGGCTGAGAAGGCACAGTACTTTGACTCGCCGCTGGATGCACCACCGCCACCGGATCTCCCGAATTGTTCACTCCAGCGGTCGACGACATTGGAGAATGGCGACAAGCATTCTGTGGGTTTCAAGCATTTCATCTTGGAAAGTGGACCGCAGACTCAGGATCTGGCGACTGCGTTGTCGCAGTACACCACTTCCGATACCAGTGTGGATGCATTTGATGAGCCGAGGACTCCGACGCAGAAGGCTTTTACCACCACCTCGACTGCCTCATTTTGACGACTTCAACGACTGAAGAACTTTTGACAACCGCTTCGAAGATCCGAGGCCCCTATTTGTTTACCTCATTTTTGAACATTTAGCGTGTTAGCACGGCGACGGCGTTTTTCTCCCCACTTTGTTTTTTGGGTGGAAGTGAACAATTTGTTCCTGGGCCAAGTTTCCACGCGCAGCATAAGGGAGACGTAGATAATGGCTTTTTGGGGGGTGGGGGTGTGGAATTGTGCGATGACTGGGGCATTATTGGGAAATCGGTGGCACGGCAAAAGCTGATTCAGTTGGTCATTGGCGCTGTGTTTTCGTGTACACGATGATGCCCCCTTTTCGATATGGCAGCGGCCGGGGACGGGTTCATTATCCTTCTCAGCTTCCTAAGACGACAGCGTTCGCACGCGTTATGTTCTGGCTGGCATTTCCAATTGCAGCATCGTGGTTGGGTTGATGTTTCCGTGTACAGAAGACGATGCATGCAACCTTTCCAAATCGAATCGAATTGAACGAAGTGTCATCGTCCCTTGCCTTGCCTTGCCCTTGCTTTGCTTTAGGGTTGAACGTCATAAGGCACCACCACCTTTATTAGGGTTTCTTGGGGTTAGTTAGCAGGGAGATGTCGTCGTATCTCTGTCCATGCACAGTGCATGGGTGGTATTAATAAGTCCGTCCCCCTTTGCATAACCAAATCATGCATGCATGCATGACAAGAGTGGAAGCTACAGAAAATCAGGAGCCAGACAGATCTTCTTACTTACAATAATTATTATTATAAGGTGTAAACATTTGATTGAGCAAGTTGTAGGGTAAGGTAGGGTTAGTAAGTAAGACGAAACTCCGAGGACCCGGCCCGGGCAGATATCATTATCATTGATGCCTTGTGTATGTAGTGTAGTGTAGTGTAGTGTAGTGCTGGCTGGTCGGGTGTTTAAAGCGAGATAGTTACAAAAGAAAAACAAGGTTAAAGTAATAATAAGAGGGTTCAATATCTAATCATCGTTATAGATATGATAAGACTAGGAATGTGTAAAATTCTCAGTTTGAAATTTTCGAATTTTCTAATCGTGTCCAAGTGCATGCATGCGTGGGGGTATCTACCTTATCCTGTCCGCGTCTATACATCAAACGGCCTATCTATGCTGGGATTTCAATCAATCAATCAATCAATCAAAACCCCCCAAACTCGAGCTTTCCCCCATTGCCCATATGATTCATTCATTCGTTCGTCCGTCCATCCGTCGAGAGCTATCCCCCCGCCGGGAAGATACGATCCGACAACTGCACCAGAACCCTCCCGACCATCGTAGCAGCAGCCACCGGGGCGAAGATCTGGAAAATCTCCCAAGGTGCCCTGGGTCGGACTTCGGTGTTGACGTAGGGAGTCTTGAAGGAATCCGTCGGACCCCCTTCGATCTCGACCGCGGACTTATCGGCCGGGAATTTCCCCGTCTTCATGAAACTGTCCAGCAATTCGTCCTTTTCCCGCCATCGGGCGACGATCCACTCGTACATTTTCTCCTTGTCGTCGAGGGGGAGGTCTTTGATTCTAAAGCGACGCCAGTGCATGTTTACGCTCTTGGGCGGTCGGCCTTGGAAGTAGACGGAGCGCAGCGTGAAGAGCTCCGCCCCGTACCCGCTCGGGGGAACGCCTTCGTAGCCGATCGTGCAGTCGTAGAGGTATTCGACCGTATCGTCCAACTCCTGCAGGCAGAACTGAAGGCCCGTGCTCCGCGGTAAGACCAGATGGCGCATGTCCTTTTGATGGGATTTCTCGGCGAATTTGGCGGATTCCCGGCGTGTGTTTGCGGAGAGATTCGTGCCTTCGGGGAAGATGAGGAGCCACATGGGATCTAATTGTTGGGCGCCCCGTTGTCCGGACATGGGGCCCGAATGGCGGGTTTTGAGCTTTTGCAGTCTGTAGCGCATGCTTCCTTGGTCGTTGGCCCACTTTCGGGACATGAAGATGAAGCCGAAGTATTGCATCCCGGGACCTATGAGGGGGACCCACTTGAGGGAGTCTTTGAGGATGATGTAGATGTGTCCATGCATGGGTATGACATTCGTATACGCAATCCACCATAGGTATAGCCAGTCTGTATACAGCTGGTGATTTGCCATCAAGACCGCGCGCTCTCCGAAATCTACGGATAGCATGCCGCTTTCGTCTTGTTTGAGTAGACCTGCCACACTCTTGTCCCCGCTGACGCGCACGACTGTAGGACTCCACAACTGCGTCATGTTCGTGATGAGGAGACCGAAGAACTGCTTGGTCAAGGCCCGCCAGGCGTAGAACCAGTCCTGGCTGAAGAAGTAGAGAGGGTATCCCAGCGTCTGCGCGCCTCGGATGCAGAAGCAGCAACCAAAGAAGTAGATGCCAAAGCCGACGATGCGTAGCAGTTGCATTGCTCCGCCATGCTTAGGGGCGCCGAGGGGATGATCTCCCGCCGTAGGTGTTGTGTTTCCATTCTGCTCTTTCGGGCGCTCGGCGGACTGCGGCGCAGTCTTGCGTTGCTTGAGTTCGCTCATGAGGAAAGGAAGGGTCTGGAGTCGGTGGTAGGGTTCTCGGATGCGCAAAGCCGGATGTAACAGAGGCTCGACTGGGAGGGAGGATCAGCGTCGCCGGCGAGCGCCGCGTAGTTGAGTTGTCTGCTCAGTGCATGTCTTAGGAGAAGATATCAGCAGACGTCTTGACGGCAACAGACTACGCCAATCGGAAAGGTGTGGATGGAGCTCTCGTGTCTGGTGACGATGACTTCTCACTGTGGAAAACGAAAGCGAGAAGCCGATCGGGGACATGACACCCTGGCAGCCGATCCATCCATCCCACTCTGTGCCACCACAGCCACACAGCCACCGTTCACCGATAAGGTACCTTATCTCCGTGCTCACCTTACCCGCTCCACTGCTCCATCACCATCCAGGCTTCCATTCTTCGCCATGACAATGAACAAGATCGAATCAGCCACATACGCCTTCCGATAGTCCGGATCTGCTCTCACTACAGGCGTTTCTTCCCATGAGACCGTCTGGTTTGGAAATCCGCCATGTACTTGCTGAACATGTCCCACGATCCCGGATAGTAGCTATCCAACGCAATTGATTCGACCTCAAGCGGCGGCTCGGTCAACACGCGGTATCGAATTGAAGCTACGAAAAATCTGTAAAGTAAGTATCGTACGACGAGCCATCGGACTACTGCTGCCGATAGGACGGGGTCATGTGACGACTACGTATTCTATCGCAGTGTGATTGCGGCGACCGCGCTATCCTTTGGCAATGTTAATGATGTCGGCGGGACGGTACTAAGTGAACAAAGGAAATGTGAAGAGCACTGTGCACGGAGGGCATGGATGTTAATTGAATCGCATCACGTGACAGCGTCCCGAGTCTTGACGCGTCGCTCGAACTTTCACGCGCGCTAGTTTGCGACTCCACGTTCGGTTCAGTCGCTGGATATCCATCAATGCGACCGGTCATCTTTTCGACCTGTCGCAAACAATGGCATCCTTGACTGAGGACAGCCTGCCATCGGAGCACCTCGCTCAGCTCGAATCACTGAATCGACGGTATTGCGGGCAGGTGAGTGTCTCTATGACTACCACTCGCGGACTGCATCCTTCGCCGTCTGTGCTTCATGAAGCCAAAGCTGACGCCATGCTCCCAGGATTTCGAACCTAATGCCGCTGGCGACGACGCGCGCAAGCAACATCAAGAGAGTGGGGAGAATGCCAACGCGTCTGTACAATTACCCTCGACCGTCCAGGAATCCGCGAGCGCATACCTCTCCCCCAATTCATCGCCAATAGGCAAACCTAAACCGGGTACCCACGCGTCGCACTCCGCGCCAGGCGACTTGGAAGCTATGCTTCCTCATTCAACTCCTTCGCAGGAGGCGTTCGCGGAGCTGACAAAGGCGAAGAGCTTCCCTGCTGGAGATGTGGTGGAACCAGAGCACGATACGCAGGAGATGCCGTCGCAGGTCTACCACGAGGAGATTAGGAAGTCAATGGTGAAAGATTCAAGGGCCACACCTGAGAGACAGCAGGAAAGCTTCCCCATTGAAGAGTCGGATACGGATCAGATAGAAGATGGCGATAAGACGCAGCGGACGGTTCGAGAAGGCGAGACTGGACATATCGATTTGGTCACGGCATGGCCAGAGACCTCATCCCCAGCACGTTCGACGCAAGGCTACGATGAGCTACTTGAGGCTCCGAATTCCGATAGCCCGCAGACGGAGTTCAAGAAGCCACCGCGACCGTTTGAGCCAGCCACGCCTGCGCCTGCTCTGGCTGGACAAAAGCATGATAGGAATGGCGAGCCGTTTACTTCTGAAAAATCGACAACGAAGAAGATGACGGGCTTCTCGCAGATGTTCCAACACACGGCGGACGGAATCCTGAGCGGCACACAATTGTTTGATCAGACTCAGACACGCTCATCGCCAATTCAGGAGCCACTCCGTTCGAGTCCTGCACTTACTCGCCCTTCTCCCAATTTTGCCCAGAATGAGCCGCGCATGGAAGCTACATCAGAGTACGGCTTCTCTTCGCCAGTAATGCCTATGACTGCTAGGCCCTCGTCTTCATACTCGATAAACGAGCCTCGGGGTCACTATACGACTACCAAGGAGTCTCAGGAGCGTAAGGCGCGAAAGAAGCTGGAACGATTCGAGCGAGACCGGGCAAAGGGCTTCGTCCGAAATGACATGGACGAAGAAGATGAGTCCCAGCAGCGTCGCAAGTCCAAAGCACTCCAGCGATCGAGGAGCGCCGAGGCAATGGCGGATCTTCGCCAGCTGCGTGCTCCCGAGCGCCTAGGATCCCGCACATATGGCAATCGAAAGCAGCGTGAAACAATAAACTTGGTCACGCCCGCGATCCGGCGCCATCATGAGCCTCAAACCCGCTCGGAACCCGTGGACGAGGATCTTGATCTACTGGATGACCGGGAGCCGAACGAGAACATGGAAGATGACGAGACAGTGGATGATATCGACGAGCTTGCTCTCGATGACGACGACGAGCGTGGCGAATTGCATGAGCTCAGCGACAATGATGAGTACGATGAGCTTGGACAGACTCTGAGGAGCCAAGGAAATGAGCCGGAGCGCTATGAGGAGGATGGCTCAGTCGCAGAAGGCGATGCCACGGATGACTTCGACTTGGACAGTGGATTGCAAAACGTAGATGGTGAGGCCGCGCCTGCGGACGGGATTCTGGATCAAAGCCATGTCATACAACGCACACAAGGGTCAACCATCGCAGATTCTCAGCCACCTGCGCAGCATGCCACAGTCGAGCGATCACCCAGGCACCAGCTGCATCATTCGCCATTCGTGCCTGGGTCGCATTATGAGGAAAAGACGAGTGAGGAGCAGGTGATACTCGCGTCTTCCCAGCGGAGGTCACAGAATCGAGTTCCTGCATCGCAACTCAAAAATCAAGCAGCCGACGAGGACAGTGTTCCTAGCAGTCCTCCGCTACAGCCAGCACTTGACGACACTCTACCCAGCAACTCTGATGAAGCGTCAATGCAGCGGCGAGAATTGCTCCAGGAATTCAAGATTCGCAGCCGTTCTGCAGAGCAAGAAGAATCATATTTGCCGCGAGAAATCCCTGAGAGCGACAGACCGGACCTGGAAGCTTATCCCGCCAAAGAGGAGGAGAGCCAAGGTAGTAACTTCGCTGTTCCCTACTCCACGGCGAGAACGCATGTCAGCGGCTCTGCGCCTTCACCGGCGAAACCAGCTCCGAGTCAGGCCAGCAGCTTGATAGATCCTTCGCCGCGCAAAGCGGCCGGCGTTCGGCACTTTGGTGACATGGCCGGAATTTATAGGAGCAACTCCAGCTTTGATGTCACTGCAGATGTGGACGCTGTCATGAACGGAATCATGACCGATGACGACCGCATGGTTCTAGCAGCTACATCGGATTCTCTAGAACAACCGAGAACAAAGCGGCGCAGGCTCAACAAGGAGGTCTCCTCCAATGCTACAACATCGGAAGCCAATTCGGTTCTTCCTTCTACTCATGCTACTTCTGACGTCGAAATGCAAGGTGAAACGAATCCGCCGGGCGAGAGCAAAGCCGCCATACACAAGAGTCCAGATCTCGCAGTCGATAAGGAGCAGCCAGACGCGCTCCGGGATCGCTCAAGCAAGGGCAACGAAATGGCTACAACTTCGACACCGGTAACCTCAGAAAGAGTGCGAAACGAGACTCCTGAGAGCCGACGTTTGCGCGAGAAGGCTGGTGCTGATGCTGCTTCGCAGTTGATCTCTGCAAGAACCGCCAAAGTCTCAAAAAAGGCGAAGCAGGTCACGTATGGCCGAACTGTCAAGAGGAAGTCCACGATAAACGAGCCTGCGAAATCAAAGAGAGCTAGCGCTTCGAAGCTCTGCGAGCCTGACGAGACCGCTAATGAGGAGATGACGGATCGACCAGCGGCAGACTTGGAGGAGCCGCGAGTCGATGCTAATGTTGAAGCTGACGATGTCTATCATGAGTCTGGAGCAATGACAGTCGAGTCTGCCAGTGGCGATATAGACGTCGTTGGTCCCAGCAACGCCTCCGTCGCTCAAGCAGATGTCATACCTAGCGCTGAAGCCCCTGGAGAGACCGACGACGGGGCCCAGAAAGCAATCCCCGCCCCGAATCGCATCTTCGCCCTGTTCAAAGGCATGCCGACAAACTACTATCCTGCGACCTGGATTGGAGGCACGGCAGATGGAATGAACTACAAAGTACGCTTCGACGACGGTAACGTTACCGAAGTCGGAGTTGGCCAAGTTCGAGCTCTCGACCTCCGCATAGGCGATAATGTGAGGGTGGATGACCCTAGGACCAAAGGAAGAGTCTGGCGCGTTGCTGGCTTTGGCAATGCTGCAAGTGCTGAAGAGCGTCAACTCGGTGTTGATGTCTATGGACGTGCCCGGGTCAAAGTGCAGGCTAAAATCGGTCGGAAAGGCACCTCGAAAGGCATACCTAACGCAAGCAATCAGGCCGGTGGCGAGATCTTTGAGGTTTTGCTCGAGCAGATTTTCATCCCACCTACGCTGTGGCCGCAACTGGATGGGCGAGCTCATGTTCCAGCATCGGCTACGAAGTCGACCACTGCTGCCCCCGCGCAGACGCCGTCAACTCGTTCGCGCACTCCAAACAGCGAGACCCCATCGTCTCGATCTCGTCGCGCTGCAGTGCCGCCGCCAGGCCAAGTGAGAGGACGCAGCAAGAGCCGAGCTTCTCATCTGCGCGAAGCATCTGTTGCCTCATACGACGTTGCACCTGTTGATGCCCCGGCAGCTATTTTCAGCGGCATGGCGTTTGCCATATCGTACGTGGGCAACGAAGCAGAAAAGGCGGACGTTTCCAGCCTGATCGCACGTAACGGCGGGACGATCCTGCAAGATGGATTTGAGGAGCTGTTCGAGCTCCCTAGCCTTGGAGAAGGCAACACAAGTTCGCCAAAGAAAAAGTCGCCGCGGAAGCAGCAGGAAGAGTCAAATGAAGAGCAGCGATCTGGACTACAGCTCAAGTCCGAGAATGAGAATGTTGGGTTCGTCGCACTTATCGCTGACCGGCACAGCCGAAAAGCCAAATACATGCAAGCGCTTGCTCTAGGGCTGCCCGCACTCTCCGGCCGCTGGGTCATTGATTCTCTGGACGCATCCAGGAATCCGACATTAAGCAACGGCAAAGTCGCTCCCCTGGCCTGGGACACATACCTTCTACCTTCTGGCGAGAGTAGCTATTTGCGGGGCGCGATACGTTCTCGCACCATTGCTCTGCAAGATTCTCGATCGGCTGAGCTGCCAAAGACGGTAGCGTCTCGGCCTATTCTTCTCCATGGCGAGAGCGTTCTGATTGTTGCTCCGAAGAAGGGCAAAGTTGGCTGGGACAAGCGCAAGACATATGCCTTCCTCACGCTTGCCCTTGGCGCTGGACAGGTGAAGCGTGTGAATGATCTGCAGGAAGCAAAGGCTGTGATGGAGCAGAGCCCTGACACGCCCAAGTGGGTCTATGTGGACGGAACTGTCGCAGAGGCTGAGAAGGTCTTGTTTGGCAAGACTGCTGCCGGCAAGAAGAGGAAGCGGGAGAGCGATGGCGCCAGGAAAGAGGATGGAAGCAAACTGTCTGCCACAGATGGAAATGTGCGGATTGTCAATGACGAGTTTGTTGTGCAGAGTCTCGTTTTGGGGGCTTTGACGGAGTGATGCGGCATTGCAAAGCTGCCTGGAATTGAAGACGAGCGGATCTTCTGCTTTGGCTTACGATCACGACTGACGAGGAAAGATACCCACTTTTGAGGTGATGGCCTGGGTACTCTGTAAAATACCTGTACAGGACTCGGTAACTGCGTGGCAGATGTCGCTGTACGATAGATATACATTCTCAAGATCTTATTTACCGCAATATGCGCCCTTCTGCCTCTCTTCGCCCCTGCTCTCTTCAAAATCTCAAACCCAACGGCCTCAAAATCTTCTCCCTCGCCGTCTTGGCCGCAACCTCTCCACCCTTGTGCAACGCCAACGCCCCCACGATACTGTACAAAGTATGCGCCAACACGACGTCCACCCCGGACGTCTCCAAATCGTCACTCCGTCTCGGTTTCCATCTGATGACCCTTTGAATCCCAAACTTCCTCGCCAAGTCGGCCAAACGCCTCTTATCCAAGACTTGTGCTTTCGTGAAGGCGGTGATATTGTCCGCTCCCTCAAGGGAGGGATGTCTGAAGACGTGGTCGGAGGGGAGGGAGACAGGCGGGGATGGCATGGAGAGGAGGGCGAGGGAAGTCTGGAGGTCGACGATTCTTTTGCCCAGGAAAGCGAGGCGGTCGTTGAAACCCCTCCGGCCGTGGTCGAAGGATTTGTGGGTGATTGCTAGCCACTTTACACCCAAAGGAAAAAACAAAGTGTCAGCGAGGAGAGATCGACGGGATAAGGGAGGGACAGAGGAGATATACGTACCCGTGTGTCTTCATCTAATAACTCCCGACCCAGCTGCTCTGGGGGACCGATTTTGTCTAGCAGGCGGTCGTACATGGCGTATAGCTTTTCGTCATCTTCGTTTGCTTTCCACGTGGGTTGCTTCGGGACGGGACGGAGACGATAGGGCATTTTCATGGCTTTGGGGGTGGTTTTCCATCTTGGGAGTTGGTCGCCGGTGTGGGCTTCGGCCAATGCGGATTGGGAGGGCGTGTTGGAGAAAGGGCGTAGTAGGGCGGTCGTAGGTTTGGTGGATTGGCGGAGGGCGCGCGCGCAGCTTGCGCAGACGAACGAGGGGCGTGATGGGTTCATGATGTGTTGCGAAAGGGCGAGAGGGCGAATGTGGTGCGTTGTGGTTGGTTGTGTAGGAGTTGAGTTGTCTGGGTGAAGTGCGGCGAGACGGGACTCCCGAGATGTGGTGGCCTGAGGCAGCAATAATACCCAACATCCCTGACCGCGTATCCGCGCGTTTCGTCCGCGACTGCACTTCCTCACCATCTGTTGTCTTGTTGCAGTCTGGACTGAAGCATTGCTGAACCTATTCTCAGAGATACAATCACCGATAATTTGGATTCTTGGACACTCGGACTTGGGACCGGGAGGATTGAGATCTTACGAAACATCGAGTACCGTTGAAATGGCATCAACGACCAACGGATCAGCGTCTCGAATGGCGCAGTCTTCGTTGAAAGAGCAGCTCACGAATGCACTACCGACGGGATTCAATGGCAAGGTCCGATACGTACACTCACCGCCCAAAGCATGTGATCCTTTGTTCTCCGCGTTGCCCGGTCAGGAGCCCGAGAAGACAAGGCTGGCCAGCCATTTCCTGACAATAAGCGTCGATCCAGCGTCACTTTCCCACTTAGAAGAGGCCGCATCGGGAGAGGCTGGAGACGATGTTATCAGCTTTGCCGTGGAGGTATTGGCCTACACAAGCAAGCACCTGACGACGTTGTTTGTGAGCAAAGTGGACTCCACATCGTATATCCCACGAATCAAGCCTTCACCCATCAAAACTGCCGTAACGACCTTTCTTCGATGGCTAGCAGTCGAAGAGCGCCGAAAGCGACCGAAGAGGAAAATCGTCATCTCGTTGTTTGCGCGAGCTCAAGCTCAGTACTTGTTTCCGGGCTCCTCCGACGACAAGACGAAACATATACTGGATGACCGCCAGCTGATCAAATGGTGGGCTCGTGTACTTGATCCGATCTTTCCGAAATCTGAAGCTGGTTCGTCTGATGAGGAGTCCGGGGTCCGCTACCAAGGCTACATGACTGTGCCGGGCTATGTCGGCAACGAGCTGCGATCTTTCATGCCATCTTCAAACTCGCAGACTTCGGACAAGCCACATTGGAAGCCTGGAAACCCGCTCTTGGAACTTGCTCGAACAAGAGGGGTGGCGGAGCACGTGCCGCCACGATGCTTGCTGCCACGCTTTCCTGACGACCCGAAGGCTAGGTTCATGCAAGACCTAGATGATGAGATTGGCATCTCGCAGGATTCGAAAGTCACCGTCAGCCCTTCGAAGCGCAAGAATGGCAGATGGGCCTCGGTGAGCGATCTTGATCGATTCTGGGAGCAGATGGAATTTAGACAGGAGTGTTCTTCTGGTCGGGTCGTTGGATTCCTGTGGCTCGTCATCTCACCAAAGCACAGTGATGCAGAAGCTTCCGCCAGTCAGAACCTCGAAAGTCAATCTTTTGAGGTGGCTGACGTGGACAGCCAAGAATCAGCCATGATGCTCGATGTGCCGGCAGGAAGTGGTGCGCTAGACGAGTCTGCGTCTACGTCTCTTTCGAAAGCGGCTTCAAAGAAGCGCAAGCGAAAGCCACTCACCGGACCGATCACTCCCAGGATGCCAAGACTAAAGACGGCTTCCACATTGAATCTTTCGGAGATGCAAGCAGAGCTTAATGCACACGCCGGCGAAGGCTTCATGCTGCCAAAAGAGGGCTACGATCGAGCAATGCAATCTCTACTGCAGCAGAACTTTTCATCTCTCAAGATTGCAGCCCGATCGACATCCAAATGGATCTCCGAAATCAAGGGCATTGCTGGTCGGAACAACGACTTCTCATTCAGCATATCAGGTTCTGGAAGAGCGGAAACAGTCGCAAGCAATGGCACAGGTAACGGCACGCCCGCGGTCCACGACTTGGGCGGCATGATCCGGAAGAAGAGGAAGGCTAACGGTGCTGTGTCTGATGGGCAGTCTGCAGGAGGAACAGAAAACCAGCCTGCGGTCAACGTGTTGGACGCTGGAATGATCCGGAAGAAACCCAAGGCTTGACGAGAGGACGTTGTCTTTCAAGATCAAAAGTGATCAATTTAATTTTTAATTACAAGCTCTGGTGCAGAAAGATCTTTCGCGATCGCTGCGATTGCAAATACCTCGCGAAACCTCTGTCTTTGCCGAGCGCGGAGTACCCAATTTTAAATGTGAAGGCGGCACTTTCATGCCGATGATTTCCCGTCCCCTGTCACTTTCACGTGCTTCACACGCTAAGCTTGAGCTTAATTTGCATGTAGAGTCGCCGAAGCACACACGACACACGATTTAGCGATCCAAAAGGTTATATCGATCGAATGGGCAAATCAGAGGGAGACCATCGTCAGACTGTAGTCTTTGAGATACACACTCTCAAGCTATTACAGGGGAGAAGTTCGGAGAAGTAGAGCGACTTATCATGCCTGCCGTTGTAGACAGATGTATGCATTCGTTAGGATGGCGGTCAATCTTAAATAGCTAACGACTACAACGCAAGAGTGGAATTGTCTTGGATCTATTGCTCACTGCGTTCTTGGAGAGATTTCTAATGGCATTCACCGACCGGTGACACAAGCCGGTGCGCGTGGCTGAGCTGAGCTGAGCTGAGCTATCTGGCAAAGCTGCGTAGCTTGTGCGGCTTCGATGCAAGAGCTCTCCGCATGTAGTCCACCGACAAACACTGCACAAGAGCTGCAGTGGTAGAATAGTCTGCGAAGCAATGAGAATGTTGCGCAAGATGCTCCAGAGTCCAGGTACGCGATGGCGCTTTCGAGCGTTCAGCAAAGGCCGTCATCCGCATCGTTGTTCGGATCTTCCTATTCAAATCAACCAGAGGGGTCGCCTCCAAAGAAAACGATCGACTGTTCGAGGGGGCAATCTGCTACAGAGCCCAGCGTGCCAACACCAAGACCCGCTTGCTGAGCCTCCCAGCTGAGTTGCGTCTTGAGATCTACAGCTATCTGGTGAGACTTCTCAGTCCTGTGAAGTTACTCTACAGATACAAAGAGATTACGGCTTCGCAGCGCAGTAGAGAAAGATAGTGTCCATCGAAACACCCTGCTTACACGTTTGTAGACATATCAGAGCAGAAGCGTTGCCCATGTTCCGTGTTCAGAACACCTTTGAGGTCCCCAACTGGGGCATTGATCTTCAGAATCAGGAATGGAAAGCTTTCTTGAGTTGGCTGAAGTTGATAGGGTTTGAGGACTCTGGCGCGCTTGCGAGGTTGGTCTTGAACGATCGGACTTGGTTTGTTCGTCGCGTGGAGGCGGATGTAATGATATCGGAAGAATTCATCTCGATGCTCAGACCGCCACGCTAGCGGCGTTAGATTCGCAGAAAGAGCTTAGCGCGTGGCGCGAGGTACGGGTCGTAGCCTTTAAGGTATTCTTTACTTCCACTTCGCGTGCTCCATCTCCGTCTCTATTTCCACCACACTCCAACAGGACACAACATCTGCACCAATGAGATGCGTCATGTCGACATGCATCCGTGTGGCTGCAGCCACATGGCCGGTGAAGTCAGCTAGCGGATATTGGCTGTTCAGCTCCGTCAGCCGCACGAGTCTAGCCTTGTTATTTCGACGCCTTGCAGCAGGATGGATGCTACGTGGACAGACAGTACATATTGTATATCGCCCTCTGCGGCCAAAGTCAAGGATTTGGGAGCCCCTCACTTGTCTCGTCTTGTGGGGCATACCATCTTTTGCAGTTCTGATCCCTCTTCAACTGCTCGACCACTTCCAGCATGGCGAGTAGCGAGGATGCCTCCGATTTGGCCAGGCTCTGGGAGGAAGCCATTGCCGACTTCAAAGGGTCAACAAAGTTGGATCTCACCCAATGGCATTTCAAATCCATGGACGAAGCAATGGACAGCGCAAAACAGCAGTCACAAAACTTCAGCGGCTGGCGACACGACCGAACCAAGGTCGACCATGTCAGATCGCTGCTTGGGAATAACCTCAACAACATCCAGAAAGTGGTCACTGGTGCAAAGATGGCGGCTGATGCCGCAGGGGCCTTTCCTCCCGCTCTCCCTGCCACGTTGCTGATGACGGCATTTACCGTGGTTTTCCAAACTTTCAAAGACGTCAAGGCGGACTACGACCGGGTGTGTGGGTTCTACACTCAGATGGGCTCATTTTTCGATCAAATTTCGATGGTGGAGAACAAATCACCCAAGTTGGAACCATTTGAGCGGTGCATTCGGAAAGTATTCAGCGCTATGTTGACAATTGCTGGCATTGCCGCCGACTACAAGTCAAAGGGTCGCTTTAAGAAATGGGCAAAGAACCTCGTAGACGGAGGAGGCGATCCCAAATTGGCCAGTGCTTATGGTACAATGGACGATTCAATTGTAAAGCTGCATCAGGCAGTGGGGCTTGCAACATTATCGGTTCTTGTGGATGTTCAGGAGGTCACCACACGTATCGAGGGCAAGACAGATCAAGTGCTCGTATCGCAGCAAGAGATCAAAGCGATAAGCGTCGACACGCACCGCGACGTAAGCTCTTTGAGGGAAGGACAGGAAGAGACGCTTGAAGAGATCGGCGGGCTCCGGCGTGTAATGAGTACTGGATTTGAAGATGTCACTGCTCAAAACCAGCAGCTTCATGCTGATCTGAAGAAAATGATGGTGGGTACTGACTACTATTACTTGAGTTGTGCTTGCGTTGACTGACACGACATTCATGAATCCAGAATGACGCATTGAAGCAATCTGCGGCGGAAAGAAAGGTCGATGCTAATTCGGAGAAATCTGGGAAAAGCGAAGTCTCTACTGGAAGCAGGAGGTACAAGAATGCAAAGGTCAAACGCCATTTCTCCGATGGCGCAGAGGCACGCAACTTCGTCCGAGCTCAGCGCGGAGACATCTCTGAGTCCTTCGTAGAGGGCACCACGAAATGGATCTTCGAGGATGACACGTATAAGTCCTGGTCAGAGGGAGAAGTACCAGCCCTCTGGCTTGCTGGCGAGGCTGGAACGGGAAAGTCGTTCCTCGCGCATGCAATTGCCGCCAATCTCGAACAACGGCAAAGGGAACACGCGTCCGTCGCGAGTTTCTTCTTCCGGGAAGATCAAGATGCATTACGATCACTCCGCAACGCACTCCGCTGCGCCGTGCTGCAAATCGCTGATTCCAATCCCGCTTACCTAGAAGTGGTCGCAGCAGAGATTGCAAAGCAAAGCGCCGATGACGACCCATGGTCACAATTCTTCGCGTCAAGATTCCCAAGAGAGTCGCAGGCCCATCTATACTTTGTTGTTGATGGAGTTGATGAAGCACATGTGGCAGATCAGGAGGCCATTGTTGCGCTCATCCAGCAACTTCCTACCGCAGACCTTAATATCCACGTCTTGTTCACAGGTCGGCCATCACTCGAAACTCTCTTCGCGAATTCAGCTCCGGTGAGAATAAATTTGTCCAAGGAGCGCATCTCAGCAGATATGAAACTTCTTACTGCTGCCCGGATCAGATCTCTACCGAGGCTGCGCAAATTCCATCGACAAACCAAACGTCAGCTGGAACAGAAGCTCGGCGAGAAGGCAGACAGCATGCTTTACATCGAGCACATGCTTCGAAGGTTCAGCTCAATCGGTCGAGAAGGCGCGGTTCTGAAGGACCTTAAGAAAGGCATGCCTGACAGTTTGAAAGAGCTGTACAAGCTGCTGTTAGCAGAGTGTCAAAAAGGGCGAACACACGCGCAATACGTGACGCTCAAGACTCTCTTTGCAGTCTTGGCGTATAGCGAGAGGCCTCTTTCGCTGGGCGAGGCAGCTGACCTTGTCACCCTGACCGACCCTGACGACGCCTTCGACATCGAAGATGAGGTGATTGGTCGCTGTGCTCGCTTGTTGGACCTCTCCCAGGATCAGGACGAGACCGACGACAATGAACTCATATCGGATCTACATTCTGATGGCAACGACGCCAGTGACAGCGATCACGTGGCCGACGTATCCAGCGAAAGAGAGAAAACGAGGATAGCATTCCAAGAACGGTCTATGCGCGACTATTTTCGTGCAGTGAACGTGGAGGAAGATGGACTACGCACGTCTACGGCGCACAGCCACTTGCTCATCTTCAAGCTCCTTGTACAACTGCTATCCGACGAAGCCCCTCAAGAGGTGATCCAGAAGCCATGCTTGCACGCATACGCCGCGAATTACTGGGCCGATCACTTTGTCAAAATAGATGTGTCGGCGAAACACGTATCAGAAGTCCTGGGCGGGCTCTCGAGTATCTTCACCAACGAAAACAACGCGGCTGCGTCCTTTGAGTCGTACAAGGCCCCGTATTACGACTGTCTGGAGCAGCGTACAGGTTTCTTAGCCAAGTTCGAGTCCTTCCTACAGCTAGTAGATGTCGTCGACGACCTTCCTGCAACACTGAAGGACTGGGCAGAGGAATCGTTGAAGGCTCCTCGACGGGTGTTATTACCGCTAGCGCGAGGTCACATCAGGTAGCTTGACTGAAGAGTACTCGCCTTATGACTTTGATGCTAACCCGTTCATAGCAATCAATTTGACCCTCTCAGTAGGCGCCTGGTGGAGCAATGCTTTCTCTACTCCCGATCAGCTCTAATTACAGCAGGCGTCTTCACGGCGGGGGAAGATGAGAAGCTGGACATTGTCAGCGTGCTCGAGTACTTTCCCGACATCGACAGCAGGAGCGTGCATGCTCTGCGTGGCATCGCTCATGTGCTGCAACGCCGCAACCAACTTGAATTGTCCGAGGAATACGCAAGCAAGGCCCTTGCACTCGATGACCCAAGTCCTCGAAATCGCTTTAAGCTCCATTGGATTTCAAGTTACAATAAATATTTTGCAGGCTACAACGCCAATGTGGCAGCGGCAGAGTCCACAGGCGGACATGACACCGATTCAGAAGTAGATTCTGGCAAGAAGACCTCTGAGCAGCTACCGCAGCCGGCTGAGACCACGTCAAGCGTTGATGTAGATGTACAAGCAGCATCTGGTGCGGAGCAAAACAAAGTCAACAACCTGTCTCCAGCAACACCCGGCAAAGTCAGGCTAGAAGAGGCCTTGCAGCACACCAATACTGCAATGACCCTGTTGCCAGAAGGATGGAGAGATGATGAGAAATGGGTCGTATCAGTAGAATCGATCTACACGCTCAAAGCCGGTATTCTCCGGCTTTTACAACGCGAAGACGAAGCTCTGGCAGCCTACCATGACGCGCGTGCTGTGCGACCTGAAGTTGATAATCTTATGGCTTCCATTCTCAACGCCATGCTCAACATGTGGCAGTGTGACCTTCACGCAGGGGAAAAGTGGGCTGCCGATGCTGTCCATCCTGAACAATACTTTGACATCATTGAGTCTTGGACGCTCTCGGAGCGCTTGAAATGGGTTACGTTCCTCATAGAAGTGGACCTAAACCAGGGCGCCATGTCCGGCTGGGCGTTGCAAAAGTGTGCCAAACGAGCTGGTACTCGTGGTCACAGGATCACAATCAACGTCTATGAAGCATACCTCAGGTCTGTCAGTCGTACGTCTAGCAAATGGGCGCAGGCCAAGGGCGACCTCGCCCTAATCTACAGCCTCTCTGTAGGCGACCTGCAGAAGGCTTGCGATACCGCGATCGAAGTTCTGAGTGTTGAATACTCGGAAGACGACACAGAGAACCTGGAGACCGTTCTTTTCAATGTGCGACAAAACCTCTGCGACGACCTCTTCACCCTTTTCCGCCAGTCCGGCGATCCTCAGCGGAAGTTGAAGCTCCTCGACACGATGATGAATCTTCCAATCATCAAGATTGGCACTGCAGATGATGCAACAGCAAGGGATGAGGCGGCAATAAGCTCCTGGGAGGAGCTGAACGAGTCGCCCGTTCTTGTGATGCAGGCGTTGATGACCAGGACGATAGGTTCGCCAGTCAAGTTCCGCGAGATGATGGAGAGACTGTTCCAAATCTGCGTGGCCGGCCTCACTGATAAAGTTGGCAATAACGACTCTTCAAGTTTCCGGCTCCTAGCGAAAGCTCTGGCATGTGTTCCAGGCCTTCAGAGGGATGCTCAGATTGCGCTGTCGTGTCAGTACTCTGTCACGGATCCAGAGGTCGAGCACCCTGACGAGAATGAAGGACGTGAAGATGATGATGAAGAAGCAGAACAAAGAGCAGATGAGAGCGAAGATAATGATACTATTGCTGGCGCTGATGTCGACGAGCATCAAGCCGAGCAAGACGGTCCGACAGTCGGAGTTACGGTCAACAGCCAAGCAGTCGAGATCACACAGCCGCAACTCGATGAGCTAACGACGCAGCTGGCCGCTGAGGTGGAGAAGTTGACCGTCAATGGCGATTCCATAGGTATTCCTCCCAAGGACTCACTGGAATCTCAGGCATATGAGGAGAATGAGGAAGATGCAGAGAGAGAGGACGAGGACATTCTGGGAGACCTTCTTCCCGAGTACGATCGTGGCGCAACGTGCGATGGCAATTGCGACTTCTTCGAGAGTGACTGGACTCAAGGCGTTATGTACATGTGCGTTCACTGTGCTAATTGCGACCTGTGCGAGGATTGCTATGAGGTAGGCTTCTCTTTCAGAATACGAAATGGGACCTACGGCGACTAACATCTAAAACAGAAACGTATGGCCTGGAATCGAGGGGTACCTAACACAATACATTGGACAGACTGGTGTGGCCAGGACCACGCGTACGTCAAAGGCCCGGTGGAAGGCTGGCGAGGTGTCAAGAATGGCGTTATTCGCATCGGCGAGGAAGAAGTTGAATTCAAGGAATGGCTTCGCTTGCTTAAGGAAGAGAGGTGGCCTAAAGCTTGGGAGGACTTCTGGAGGGGTGAGAGTTTTCTCCGTGCAGGATCCTGATTGTGTATTCCCCATGGCCGTGTCGAGAATGCTATGAACTTATCATGCATCTCTCATCACGACATTGGTTGTGCGCCTGGACTTCGCGGAACAATGGCTCTGTTTATTGTACAATACCTTTCATGTATGTATATCTCCCTCCCTGAAGATGCAATGATTAAATTTAGCGCCTTCGAATCTCCAAACGCATCTGCTTGCAAATCGTCAAACTTTCGAACACAAACTAAACAACCTACAAGGCTCAAACAAACACACACACATTCGCAGCTTCGAGCCTTGCAACCAAGAACGCTCATCAATTCGCTAGAGCGCCCAATCTTCTGGCTCCTCAGGAGCGTACCCTGGATCGAACAGAGCTCCTCTCGCATCCTTACACGAACGTATGCTTCGTGATGTCGGTCGCCTGCACACTGTTTGCTACCATCATCGGCATTACTTATGGGGAATACGTACTCCTCTCGTGGCTGGAAATGCAATCAAGATTGGCCGTGCTGGTCTATCTGGCTATCTCCTGGCTTGACAGGGAAAGTTTCTCTGCATGAGCCGCTGCCCGTCTGGAGACCGATTCAGCCCATTTGGGAAGAGATCACGATTGGGATTGTTGTGTTTGATCTACGCGGCCAAGTTCGAGCTGGTGGCCTTGAATATCGTAATGACTACTGGGGAGATCGATTGGCAGATTGAGGGTGGGCTCTGGAGGTCTATGTGGGCGGTTTAGGAGGCATAGGAGGATTATGGGCCTAGGAACGGGCAGAAATGTGAGGGGGGGGCAAGAGATGAGGAATGGAACTCAAATAGAATTCGAATGAATCGTCGATTTCCTTGCTTTTCACTCATTTCAAGTGAACAAGAGTACTCTATAACCACCTCATACGACAGCACGCACGTGAAACTCCCGTCCGTGCGCGCTTAGTCAATGATGCCAGCGACCCGAGTCTTTCTTCATTTCCGTCCGCTCGCCATCGCCAGCTTTCGAACAAATCAGAAACAGAACCACACCCTCGGAGTTCCGAAGATGACACCTTCCGGTCCAGACATCCTCACACCACCCTCTTCGAAAATGCGCATAATGCGCACTGGACCGACCAATTCCTGCTTGCTCTAGATTACCTGGCCCTATCTATCTATATCACTATGACGACTCTAATCTAGCTATCCATGTTACTGCGACTCGGGGGGTAATGTGGTTCTCGGTAGCGACGGATTTCTTTCTGCCTGATTGATGCGTGGTTGAGAACGGAGGGTTGACTCTGCGGATGGTCCACGGATCGGGGAAATAAAATCTATCGAGGAAAACACCCCCCAAAGGAGACTGGCTGCGTAAAATCCAAAAAAAAGTAGCTGGTAGGCCTGATCCAAGAAGAGGCAGACAGACAGACCGAGAGAAAAAGAAAGAAGCAAGTGGAATCAGATACCGTCAAATCCTCCTCCTCCTCCTCCTCCTCCTCCTCCTCCTCCTCCTCCCGTTTCTTCGAATCAATCAAATCTTCCAATCTATCTCAAATCCCGCACAACCTGCTCAGTCAACCTCAAAATCTTCTCCTCCTCCAAGCGCTTCCCAGTCAACTGCAAGCTAATAGGCAAGCCATTCTGAACTTCTACATCAAAAGCCCTCTGAGCCTCCTCATCCACCTCGCCATAAAATTGCCCCTCGACCTGCACTGCGCCGCCGTCTTTTTCCTCGTCTACAAAAACGTCCGGGACGGGGAAACTGACGGAGCTGTAATCCAAGATATTAAAAACACCCGTGTATCCCACATGTTTAAACTCGCCGCTCTTAGGCGCGCCGGCATACGGAGTCGTGGGCCCTAGAATGGCGTCGATGCCGGAGCTTTCCATGCGGTCGAGGTAGCGTTTCTGTAGAGCGGTGCGTTGTTTCTGGGCCTTCCAGAGCGCGTGGACGCCCAGTTCCGTCGCTTCTTCGTAGGGCTGCATTTCCGGGCGGAAAGGTTCGCCGGTGGGAGCGAGGATCTCGCGGATGGAAAGCCCGCCGTCGGCGAGGAAGAAGGTGGCGAGGAGGTCGACGGCTTCGGCGTGGTCGGTCGCGGGCCAGTCGATGAGGTCGTAGCCTTTGGAGTGCAGTTTGGAGACGGTTTCGCGGAGGGCGCGCGTGACGGGTGCGTGGGGTGTGACGAGGCCGTTGTCCCACAGGACTGCGATTTTCGGTTTGGGTGGGATTTGGACTTCTCGCCAGGAGAGGGAGGGGATGCATTTGGGATCCTGGAGCCAGGGGCTGGTGTTGGTGACGTGCTCCGCGAAGAGGCGGATGTCGGCTACGCTACGGCCCATGGGACCGTGGACGCTGGCGACGGCTTCCTGGCCTGCGAGGCCACTGCGGGCATCGAAGTGAGGGAAGCGACCATAGGAGGGCCGGAGGGTGTAGATCCCCGTGCAAGCTGCTGGGATGCGAAGAGAGCCACCAATATCGGTGCCTACACCAAGGGGGCTGCCTCTCAGAGCAATAAGCGCAGACTCGCCACCCGAAGAGCCACCAGACGTAGTCGCCCGGTTCAGAGGATTCGTCGTTCTAATTAATCCAACTCCGGTCAGTCTCGACAAACACTCTCCTCGATATATAAGATCAACTCACCTCCCATAGCAATTATTCACAGTCTCAGCAATCATCATAGCCGTCGGAACGTTCGTCTTGACATAAGCCACGGCACCCAGATTCCTCAGCGTCGTCACAATCGTACTCTCCTCTTCCATAATCTCCTCCGCCCAACTGCAGAACCCCACCGAACTCGGAAATCCGGGAATGTTGAAGTTATCCTTCAACGACACCGGCAGACCGTGCAGGGGCCCGGTAACTCGTCCAGTCCTTGCAAATTCCGCATCCAGTTCTTTCGCCCGTTGGATCGCATCGTCGAACATGATCACCGTTAAGCAATTCGTCTGGCAATCCCAAAAAGAAAAAAACATCAGCACCCCACTCCCGACTGTTCTCTGTCCGTTGTGATCGGTCTCACCAGTTGATGCGCAATAGCAGCCCTCTTACAAAACGCCCTCGCAACATCCTCCGCTTTCCATTCCCCCTTCGCAATCCTCTCGACAATCTCCACCGCAAAAGAATCCGTGATTTCGATTTCCAATTTCGATAAGAGCCCCGACTGGGCCGGGAAATTTGTCACATCTCGCACTTCGTCACCGGGCAATCTGTCCGTGGGAAGTTTCCATTCGGCGGGGATATCACTCCAGACTTTCTGTTGGGCTCGGTTTGAGATTTCCTGCCAATCGTTGGATGTAGAGCCCATTGTTTTTTTTTTAGAGGTTTCTTGTTAAATGGAAATGGAAAGGGAGAGGGAAGAAAGTGGAATGGTAGCAACGCAGTAGAAATGAGAATAGTTATTATGCAGGATGGAACTTAACTTGTGAGAGAGAGCTGTTGCATGACGAGACTGGTACCCATCCTTCGTCTCTGCTGCGCCGAAGCGGCGAGTGAGGGCGAAGGAGAGGTGGAGGGTACCGCCGGGAGATTTGGCCTATCATCGCCGCCGATGTCGCCCGAGCTTGGCTTGGCGTCACGTGCTACCAATATAGGGGTAACACCACCACACCTATAAGGTACTATCTGTGTTAAGACGTTCAACGCCTTCGCTTGAGACAAGCACAACAGACCTCTCTTATTCTCTTATACCTCACAAGCGCCAGAAAGCTCAAGTCGGTGCCATCAACCCCAGCTTTCCATGGGCAGCGATAGTTTCTTGCCGTAGAGTCACTCGTCTTCTCGCGAGCGAAGAGATACGCAAAAAGAAAAATACGAGTCCGCGTTGAAACGTTGGTGCATTCCAGCTATTACGAGATGGCTCGATGCCTATCCAAGACTCTATCCGGCTTCCCCTTCAAGCAATAACTCCATCATCCCAATGAATCGTTTTGAGCAACAGAGAGCGGTGCCTCTTCCACAGGCTCCTCCTCATGGCCTTCAACGGCCCCTGCATCCTCAGACGTGTGCGAAACATTCGGTCCCACTACTGGCGCCTCGTCGTACACATCCTTCACTGGCTGCAGCAGCATTGGTGGAAGACAAATTCTTCCGTTGCCTCCCACTAGTACCTCTTCTTCCCAGCCTTCTGGATTGGGCAATTGAACTAGCATGCCATATTCCTCCCATGGCTTCCCGCCTATCTCCGCCAGCGGGCTGGCGTCAATCCGTCTGAGGCCCATCCACCGCCGGTAGAGTGTCTTTGGGAACTGCGCTTCCACAAAGAACGAATTACCGATGAGGTTGCGTGAACGGTCGTACGTCCAGATACTGTCGCTCTTCTGGCCCCATTGAGCGTCTTCGCCGCGATCCGCATTCACAACGGCGTCAAGATACCACTCCGGCCACTCTCGGTCCGTCCAAACAGGATGTGGCGCATAGACTGCTTTCAGACCATGACGCAGCGCAACAGTCGCAGGCCACATCTCTGCCGCCATCGTCCGCCCGGCCAGATTCTCCAGATGCATGATATGTAGTTGTCTTCGGCTCAGCCTCACATGGGTGCCAATACTGGTACGACGAGGAAGCTTCGCAAATGCGGAATGGCGAAAGTTGACAGCCATAGGATCGCCATCCGTGAAAGCCGGTGTGATTCCTGGCAAGAAATTCCAGATCTTGTCCTTGAACGCCCAGTCCACCCCCCTAGGGTCCCAGATGGGCTGCAGCGTGAGGAGATCTGCGTCTTCGCCAACTCCCCACTCGAAGTTGTCTGTCTCCAGGGGTCGAGGAGGCTTTGTATCGACGTATAGGGGAGTCTTGTGACTCCCTTGCCGTGGACCCCAGACTGGCTTCAGTTTGCTAGCACCCGACGCCTGCTCCACCATATGGTTAGTAGAGTTGAAGAATTCTCGATAAGAGCCATGGATCGCATGAATGTGAAATCGCTGGTTGCGTTCCCATAGGTACTTTCGCGGAGCATTTTTAGCGAATGCCGAAATTCCGGCGAGGAACTCGTAGTAGTTCCCGGTGTATCTGACGTCCGGATACCAATTCCAGACATGATCGAATTCGGGGTACTTGAGGCTGAACCACTGGACAGGCATGTACGGGTGCCAAAAGGTGTCGTAGTGACCGACGTAGGGATACATTCGCTGTAGCAGCTTCTCACTGTAGAGTAAGGTAATGCTCCTCAATTCTCGTGGAACTGCGTTCAGGACGTCTCTGTACAGTTGTTTGTTTTCAAATACGTCCTGTTGGTTGTCAGCTTGGGATCTCTATAGGGTGGCTGCCGACACCCCTGATGCCAGGTAAGGCGGAGACCGCTTTTGATGTGCTCACCAGATTATCGTCTTTCACTTCAAACAATATGAAAACCTGATATTCCGCACCGCTCAGAAGCGAAAGCTCCGTAATTAAAGCCCGAACATTCTCCAGGTCGTCCTCAGTGTATTTATACCCTTCTCCGAGACGCACGAGCACCGCGGTGCGACGGTGATACCTTGAATTCGGTACTTGCTGTGGAGGGACAAAGTCCTGTGCTTTTGGTAGATCATCCCGCCCGGGACTCAGGTCGGCCGGCTCTCGAGCTGTTGGCAGGTATCGGTCGCTATTATCGCGAAGACATTGGTCTTGTAGTGATTTCCAATCTACGGTAGTCCAGTCTGGCATGCTGAGCGGCCTCTGCCAGTCCTGCACGTCGTCCCGATCACCATGAGCAAATCCGTAAGGGCCATAGCGATGGTATCGATCAATGCAATGGTTGAATGAGATGCCGGTGACACTCGGATCGCCGATGACAGGATTCGGGAAGCCGCTTGGCAGGATGCCGAATGGCTTGATCAGATCCTCGTCACTTGCATTGAGCACTTTGCCTCTCGCACCTTGGCAGGGACGGAAGGTGCCGCGGAATTTCCTGGACCACGCTTTGGAGTTGTAGTGCGGGTAGCGGCCGTATACCGATGTGCTGTTCACCTGGTCAACCTGATCGATTCCCGGGTGAGTGTAGAAGTCGGTGTTCCATGGGAAGCTCTCCCAGATGTTGGGATCGTAGTCTTGCTCACGGTAGCCATCGTAAGGGGGCCAGTGCTCCTTGTCTTCGGGGACAGGCCGGGTCTCGACCCATTCTTTGATCCTGGCTTGAGTCTCTTCGTAAGTCAGTGGTTGCGGGGGTAAGACGAATGTAGTATGAGGCTGTTCCGGAATGGGGTATGTATCAGGAGGCTCATCGGTGTGATAGTCGGGGCTGAAGTAGGTGTTCTCTTGCGGAGGCTGGTCCCATTCTCGGTCAGGCTCGGGGATTTCAATCGTAGGGGCCTCCTGATTCTGCTCGCCGGAGTTGGCTCCTGTGTGCTCGGTGTTCCATGGCAGGTGGGGAAGACCGTGATCGGACAGATAAGTGGAAGTGGTGTGCAGGTGGTCGTGTCGTGAGTTGGCAAGCAGGAAGAAGGTCACTCCAACAACCAGCGCCGCCAGAAGGAGCAGACGGCGGAGCGGATTGGAGCAGGAGCAGGAGCGCCTCATCATCATCGTCGCTGCCGCTGCCGCCGATGGTTCCACCGCCGATGGCACCACCGCAGAGCTAACTTGATGAGACCGCGCTACTCTGTTGGTGCCGTCGATCAGCCGTGCCGCGCCGTGCCGTGCCGTACCGTGGCGCTCTTCACTGCTTCATCGTCTCAGCTGTGACTTCTTCTCGTCGACCTTTCTCCTCTCTACTACACTTGCGCTCACTGCAGTGATCTCTTCCCTTGGAATTACAGTCAGGCTCTCCGCACCCTGCCCTGCCTTTGCTTCGGGAGCGTGCGTGTCTCGTAACCTGTTTCAGGGCACAAAGTTCAACGCCCCGGCCCTCAACGCCCCTCGGTGGCTTCCGGTACTGTGATCCTGGTGCTGCTAAATCCACCCTCCAGCTCTGTTCCCGCCACCTCCGGCTTTCCAGATATCGGTAACAACTTACCTATCAATGCTCATCTCATGTCGTGGTGTTGGCTACGGACCAAGGACGCAGTTGATCAGACAGGTCATTGGCTTCTTGGGAGCTAGTACAACCAATTGCACACACGACCTTACTTAGATTTCACTCCCTTCCTCTGAAACACCGCCAAGACTAGCCACTCTTCCATGACCCTTCTCTGCCCTGAAGGGCCAAGAGGGCTCAAACTCGCATCGCAGCAGCCTGCACATCCACCTCATCCTTGTACGGCTTGGCTCTGTCGGGAGAGTCGACGATCAAGTCGTCACGCTTCGCAACAGCAGCCTGCGCATCCACTTCCTCCTTGTACGGCTTGGCTTTGTCAGGAGAGTCGACGATGGTCTTTAAAATCAGCTCTGAGCACGAACGGATGGAAAGATAAGAGAACAATACTCACCGTGTCTGGAATTGGACTTGCCATGCCAACGACGCAAAAGGCCAGGAAGGCGGCGATGAGTTGCTGAGTGAGTTTCATGTTGCTTGTGAGGAAAGTGTTGGCGATTGAATGAGTTGCTTCGAACGTTCACAGGCGATTGACGAGTCTTTTGAATCCGCCCGGGACTGACGCTTGCGCGTGACCATTCTTGACTAGTGCTCCAGAGTTCGACCTTCACACCTTTCGATGAGAGTTGCAGCGCATTGTCACGCGTGCAGTGTTGTTGCACCAATGCGAGTCCATGGAGTAGATACGAACAAGGATGCACGCCCATTGGGCTTGCCGTGGTGTACCATTCTTTCAGCTGGGAGGTCATGCCTGAATTCCGTGCAGTAGATACGAAGAAGGACGCGCACTTATTGGGCTTGCCCTGGTGTACTATTCTTTCAGCTTGGAGGTCATGCCTGAATTCCGTGGAGTAGATACGAACAAGGATGCACGCCCATTGGGCTTGCCGTGGTATACCATTCTTTCAGCTTGGAGGTCATGCCTGAATTCCGTGGAGTGGATACGAAGAAGGACGCGCACTCATTGGGCTTGCCCTGGTGTACCATTCTTTCAGCTTGGAGATCGTACCTCCACAGAGCAGCTGGCGTGCTGAACAGATGCAACCCTTCGTGCTACGTCGACTTCAGCTTTGTGGGTCAGGTCCAGCCATCGTGCGGAGCTTCGTACACTTTCCCTATCTTCAGCCGCGTGGAATGCCGATCGAGGAAGATTGCCATCCAGAGCTCGAAGAGTCAAACGTCACCAGACTGTCGAGTTGTGCGATAATAAGAGCACTTCAGTGCCCTACATTCTTGAACAGCGCTCATACTTCACACCCAGTCAGCTTGTCGTTATGTCATCTACTCCTCGCTGGCAACAGTTGCCACAAGACGAGAAGCATCTCCTCTCAGGAATCAGCGATGAGCCTGAAGACATCGCGAGCTCCTCGTTACCTCTCGCCAATCGATCATCACGAGATGAAAAACCTTCCTCAAGATCATGGTTGCTGCTGTCTGGGCTGGCACTGCTGTGTTCGACCGTACTCAACATCGTTCTCGCGCTCCAAAGTTATGGCCGGAATCTCGATGCGTTGTGCACAAGGCAGACAACACTCCATTGTATGTGGCGTCGAATGATGAGTAGTTGAGAATGCTCACGGCCATACCGCTAGGGTCGCCGATTCTCGAACAGCCGATGAAGTATTCAGACATCCGTTTCAACGGCTCGCTCTTTCGCTCTGGCATTTATCGACAGCCTCCGAGCCCCGAGGTAGATCAGAAGTGGCTCGACTTGGGGTTGAATCGTAAGTCAAGCTTGCCTTGTGCTTCAAATGATGGCATATTGACCTTGGGCATGTTTCCCCAGTCCGGCCTCAAGTCTTGCCAGCAGAACAAGCGGAGAGAGCAGGACTCACTCTGGATCAAGCCAAGCGTCTAGACTCCCAGGGAGGAGGCTATTACGTCGAGGTAGAAGCAATCCACCACCTCCATTGCCTGGCAAGTCACCATTCGCTAGTTCCGAAATCGAGACGACAGCTGACAGGCGTGCAGAACGTGCTACGCCAAAACATCTGGTTCAACGCAGAGTATTACCGCCAACGACGAATGGGCGTCTGGGCCAACACTGAAGCGATCGTACGCCTGCACGTCGGGCATTGCATCGACATCTTGCGCCAACAGCTCATGTGTACAGCCGACACCGGGCTCTTCGGTCAGATGTGGGCGAACACGACCAGCATGAGGACGTTTGCGGATTTCAGTACGCACCACAAGTGTAAGGATTTTGATGCGGTGAAGAAGTGGGCGATTGAGAACCAGGCAGGGGAGACAGATGTGGCGGCTTATCACGAGGGCGATTTGGTGATTGACCGATATCCTTAGCGGTATTGTGGATGCCTGGAGGGATTGTGAAGCCCGCGAAAGAAGTGTATCGCTGCCGCGGCAGCTCTTGATGTGCAACCTTTTAGAGCGAGAAGACAGCGCAATCCAGCAGTAGCACTATGTGGTTGGGAGAGAACGCACCCCATCAAGCGGAGAGACGCGCTGGGCTGAATCCTCCTGACGCGGTCGGCAAGGTCACGCAGCGGCTCGAAATAGGCCCGAGGGGGTCCAGAGGGAGAGGTTGCCGTGGTAGGCTGGTGATAGACATTCCTTATCGTCTGTTCGGGAGAGCCGGAGCGGCACGAGAGCAGGTCATCTACTCATCTCTCCTCCCCCCTCCCCCATGCCCCCTCACGTGTCTCTTGGTGCAGGAGACGGGAGACAGTCGGCTTCAGCTTCATCGAAGGGTGAAGAGGCAGCATCTCGGGTACGGGTGCGGGTGCGGGTGCGGGTACGGATACGGGTACGTCTCGTTGTGACAGAATCACGCGTTGTGGTTGAATGTGTGAGGTGTGAGGTGTGAGGTGGGAGAGGTGATTCTCGTCGGGCTTTGGCGTGAGTGGGAGCATCTCTAGCGTCATCGCGGAGCTGTTGCTTGCACCTGCCTGCCTCGTGCCTGTCTACCTTACTTTACCTGTGCGGCGCTCCCGACCCTCTCCACACAGCCTGGAGCACTACCTCCACCCATCCATCTACCTACTTATCTTCCAATCCTACTCACACCCACCCACTTCCCCATACCGCACTCGGCTCAACAGGAAGAGAAAGACCAACACCGCGCAAGCGCGACCCTGCCATCCAGGCATCTACAACCGGAACACACTCCAGGCAGAGAGGCAGACCGGGCACCGTTCGCCCTTCAGCCTCCTCACCGAGCACTCCTCCTGTAGCCAACCGGACTCGATCACGACCATACCGCTACCCTCCTCTTCACCCACACCACCTCCATACATCCATCAGCTGCACATCAGCTTGGGATAGCCCAGTCGTCGCTTTGAGGCCAATGTCTTCGGCCGTTTAAGGCCACCGAAGACACTTGGACTCTCTCTCTCTCTCATTCCACTCTCCAACACCCTCCATCCGCGTGCCAGCACCACCACCGTCCTGGAGCGCGACCAGTCTCCCCAGTCCCCTATCATTAACGCCGGCCCAACCACTTCGAACTCCCCTCCTACACAGGAATCTCAACGAGCATCTGAATCTACTGCCCCATCGCCCATACCCAATCACGACCATCCTACCACCGCCTCATCCGAGGTTCTTGCGGGAGATCCTACCTACCGCCCCGACGATAGCATCATCGAGCAATCAGAGCGTCCACGCAAACGTCGGAGACGCTCCTCGCTTTCGCCAGTCAACGGCTCGTCTGCTCACCTACCCGCAGCCAGGGCTACAGCTTCCGGTAAGCACCCTCGGAAGCGTGCCCGAGCATCCAACGACGAACCCCCACATCAGGACGACAGGACTATGCGGCCTGACCACGACACCGAAAACACACAAAGACCCCATCCACGCCCTTCCACCAACGGCTCCTCCCAAAATGGCTCTTCCCCGCACACAAATGGCTCCGTCAAGAGCGAGACGAACGGCTATCACGCGAACGGTCATGCAGAGGAGACGGTAGCTGCTGCGCGAAATAACGAGCCTTTCTTTGGACATGATCGGGAAGAGGTCACACGGATACTGCTGCAAAGCTTAAGTGATCTTGGTTATCAGGGCGCAGCGCAGCAGCTTTCAAGAGAGAGTGGATACGAGTTGGAAATTCCATCAGTAGCGGCTTTTCGGAATGCCGTACTAGATGGCGAGTGGGATGAGGCAGAGTCTCTGTTGTTTGGACTAGGCGCAGAAGAGTTGGAAGGCGGCGGCGTGGCTCTGGGCAACGGACATACAACCACTCCATCGCGGCGGAAAGACGGTGCCGGGAGGCTGTCTGCCAGCAGTCAGAACGGCTACTCAAGAAATGGGTTGCCATTAGCGGAAGGCGCAAATACCACATGGCTGAAATTCCTCTTGAGACAGCAGAAGTATCTGGAGCTTCTTGAGCAACGCGACCTGAATGCCGCATTGATTGTTCTGAGGACCGAATTGACTCCACTGAAGACTGATATAGGCAGATTGCACTTTCTGTCCAGGTAAGCACGGCTTGGTCTCTGTTCGTCGAGCGACTCTGACAGTTGATGTAGTCTTGTCATGTGCCCGTCTGCCTACGATCTCCGCACACAAGCCGAGTGGGATGGCGTCGCTGGCCAAAGTAGGAGTCTGCTCCTCTCAAATATCTCAAAATCGATATCGCCGTCTGTGATGATACCCGAACACCGACTAGCGACTCTACTCTCGGCGGTTCAAGAAGAGCACATCCTGGGCTGCCGATACCACAATACGACGGTCCAGCCCAGTCTGTATACTGATCATGCCTGTTCGTCGGACGACTTCCCTTTGCACACGCAGTTCGAGCTCCGAAATCACGGCGACGAAGTCTGGTTTGTGGAATTCAGCCACGACGGTACTTTGCTGGCCACTGCTGGCAAGGACGGATTGGTTTGCGTATACGAGACCGCTGGTTGGACACTCAGATACGAGTTTCGAGAACACGAGCGGAGTCCTCTGGCTAGCGGCTCTAGCAGCTCTGCCGGTGCTGCAGAAAACCGAGGCGTCACGTTTGTGGCTTTCTCGCCCAATGACCAATACTTGATCTCGTGCAGCCAGAACAACGAGTTCGTTGTCGTAGATGTGAGAAGCGGAAATAGGGTGGCCACCGCAGACCATTTCGACTATCCGGTCACAACAGCAGCATGGCTTCCTGATTCGGAAACTTTTGTGATAGGATCGCAGGGCTCGCAACGACCACTGGGCTTGTATTCGCTCCGGGCACCGCCGAATTCGTCCGCTGCGGTCGTCAAGAACAACGAGATCCACTCATGGCGGGAACCACCGTGGAACCCATCAGTCAAGGACCAGCCCAATAGCTTCCGCATTTCGGACTGTGCTGTGAACACGGAAGGCACCAGAATGGTTGCAACAACCCTCGATAACCGCATCATGCTGTACTCGCTGGAGCCGACGTCCCGATACTACAAGATCGATGAGTGGTCCATGGAGGACAAGCTCACATCCATCAACTTCTCGGCCGATGGCGAGCTTATGCTCGTCAACATGAACGAAGGACGCGTGATTGCTCTAGACTCGGAGACTGGCGAAGTTGTGTATAGGTATGAGGGCGCATCTCAGAAGGAATTCGTCGTCAGGAGTGCATTCGGAGGTGCTGGACAGGGCTTCGTGATCTCTGGAAGCGAGGGTAGGTCGCTGCCATCACACTCGATGGATTCATATGCTGACCACAGACTTAGATTCACGAGTGTACATCTGGCGACGACAGACTGGGGTGCAAGTGGCAGCCCTGGATGCTCACCACCCCGGCGCGGTCAATGATGTTGCGTGGCATCCCACAAACCCGGCAATTTTCGCGAGCGCTGGCGACGATCGGAAAGTGAGAATGTAGGTGCTCCAAAAGAATGCTCGCGGGAACACAGCTGACTCGTTGCAGATGGACTTCGGCTTCATCAAGGCGGAGACAGGATTCCTCAGAAGCATTATCAGGCGCAATACAGCCTCCTAGTGGAGGCGAAGGGAGATACTACCCATTTGGCGGCGCACGGTAGCATTTGAATCAAGCGCTGGACAGGCGCAAGCATAGGATCTACGCCTACGACACCGCTCTTGCCATATGCTGGTGGAGAGCATTGAATGTGATGATTTTGACAGGAGATATTAAGGATGTATAGAGATGACAAGGATATTGGGCAAGGTAAGTCAACTATACGTCTCTCGTTCTGTCCCCTCTCTCTCTCTCTCTCTCTCTCTCTCTCTCCCTCCCTCCCTCTTCCATCTTCGGAGCGCACTGCCCTCCGTCCTATGGAGACCCAAGCTACAACGGCTACGCGGTTGTGGGCGATCGTCGTCACGAAATACATGCGCTACACGCGGGATTCCCGCATGACGTCGCGGGACGCAATAGTTCTACTTTGACAACACGCATCGCGACAACACCTTGTTTCGTCCATAGATATGCAGCTGGCGCTGCTTGACCATCATGGCTGCCATCGCCAACAACAACAAGGACCACGACTACAACTACGAACACGATCACATGACTACTCCCGGCCGTCAACGCATCTCTCCTCTTCGCCTGGCCCTCAAAAACTTCACCTCCCAATTCTTCCTCATCCCCCAGGGAACCGGAATCCTCTCCGTCGTCCTCCACCAACTGCACTACCAATTCCCCGGCCTGACCATCATCTCCCGCATCTGCGGCATCCTCACCGCCGTCTGCCTCTTCGCCTTCCTGGCCCTCTACCTCCTCCGATGCTGCCTCTTCCCGGCCCACGTCTGGACGCAGCTGCGCACCGCCATCATGGAAACGGCCTGCCTCTCCTCCATCGTCATCTCCTATACGACCCTGATCCAGAACATCGCGCTGAACCTGCACTGGGCCGAAGGCGTCGTCGTGGGCCTATGGTGGGCCAACGTGGCGCTGGCGGCGCTCGCGTGCGTGGGGACGCCCTACGTCTTCACCAAAGTCCACAGCCCGGGCATCGACTGGGTGCCGCCGGGGATCCTTTTGCCGCTGATCGCGGCGCTGACGGCGGCGGCGGGCGGCGGCGTCGTGGCGAGCTATGTGGCGGGTGCGAAGCGGGAAGATGTCGTTGCGGTTTCCTTTCTGCTGATCGGGTTGGGGTTGCCGTTGAGTGTGGTGGTGGATGCGGTGTTTCTGGCGCGCTTGATGGATCGGCATTTCCCCGTGCATGAGGAGGTGTTCAAGTTGATGATTCTCTGCGGGCCGCTGGGGCAGGGGGGCTTTGCGATGATGATTCTCGGGGTGGTGATTGAGAAGGCGCCGCGGCAAGTGGGTGGGGGGTCGTTTTTAAATGACGACACGGTGGGGAAGAGTAGTCAGTTTTTGGGCATGATTACTTGGGTGAGTTACCTACCTTACCTACTGGTTACAGATGATGATGATGATGATGACAAGAGGGACATGTTTGCTGATGATGATGGTGGATACTACCTACAGGGCTACGGGACTTTCTGGTGGGCATTTGCTTGCATAGCCATTGGACATGCTCTCGTCACGACGCCCAAAGAGATTTTCCACTGGACTAAGATTCTGGCCGCTTGGAGTCTGGTCTTTCCCTGGGGAGTGTATACCAACGCCGCGGTGGAGCTGGGCATGATTCTGGATTCCGTCGCGTTTAATGTCTGGTCTACTGTCCTGACGGTCTTGCTCGTCTTGCTCTGGTTAGTCAACGCGGCGGCTACGATTGCGGGTCTCCTCAATGGAAAGTTGCTTGGGTTGGAGAAGGGTTGGAGGGGAGTGTATCTGGACGAGGTCAAGGAGGACGAGGAGAAACAAGAAAATCTTCAGAATGGCGAGGACGGCGAAGACGCGGTTGCAAACAGCAGGTTCCAAGGACTTAATGCGGGTCTGAGGCGCAGAGAAGGATCGTAAATCAGTCAGCGGGCTGTATCACTCTTCCTGTCTCGCACAATCTGCTGGAAGATTTTGGAGTAGTGTTCCAAACCAAGCTCAATGACCCATTCTACCTCTGCGCTCGACGATTGGCGACAATGTGCTTTGCTTGGGCCGACATTTCCGAGACGCCTTTCTTGAAGTCTACTCGAGCCACGTGTGCCAGTGAGGGATAAGCTGAAGCTTCAGAGGGCCTCTGGTCAAGCTTAGCTGAGGCACTACTCCACTAGAAGCGATCTGGTGTCCGAAGGCGAGAGTGACTGTCTCGTTACTTTTTGTTCGCCAAAAGACAACACAACCCCTGTCATGTTGTTCTGAGCCGGTCAACAGCTGCTCTGTGACACGACTGCTGCTGTCGAAAGCGTCTTCTGGGTGTACTTCTTCCAGAAAAAGCTGTGGCACCCTTCCGTGGATGATCCGCTTATTTTCGCTTTGAGCTCTGCTTCGAGCTCTTCCACGCTCTCGCAAAATCGTCAAGTCTTGCCACTTGGCTTCAAACAAGAATGTTCGTTCAAAATTTCGCAGACTATCCATACTTCCATCTGGACGCACAGCTGTCAACACATGGCAGACTACGCTTGTCAAATGCCTCGCTGGCACGGTCCTCCCAAGAGATTGTTTGCTCAAGCACAACGCGACCTGCGTCATGGGTGCTGCAGAGTGTTGGCAATTCAACACTGCCACGACACGGTCCGCTGAGAAGGACGTATGGCCGGCTACTGATTGGCAATGAAATTTCTAGCCCCTTGTTGGAAAAGAACGTAAGACTCGTCGATGCCCGGATTGTTCCCAGCTCAGAACATCATGCGCCAGACGGAAGCCAAATTGGACTAGGTGAGAACCAGCCGGGCGCAATGCTCACGTTCCCAGCCTGTCCAAGCGAGCATGGAATGGTCCGTGGAGTTCCGGATGATTTCCTCTTGGAGTCTGATGCATGCTTTGGGCCCTTCTCCGTAGAGCATCGGCATATTGACATCGAAGAGGCCCATTAGGCTATACGCTCGGTCTTCTTCCCGAGACGTCTCCCGATAGAGTCGCCCAGGCCATTCGAGCTGCGATGCTGAACACTCTTCCAACGTCGCGCGGTCTCGAAGAACTTTGATGTCGATCCGGGGGTGATCTCAGCGAGTTGGTCCGCGAGGCGCTGTTTTGATTCCGATGGGGCTCCCAATCCTTGTCGTAGAATTCCACGTAGCCCGGAGCAATAAGTTCCTTGCAAAGTCCAGCTTCTTGTGAACCATTTCGAATCTTTCAGAGGCACGCCGGGTTCAACATCGGCAAGGTAGGCGTGGCAGAACTTGGCTTCATAGTACCAGCGGCACATGCTGTTAATGGCCTGGGAGAGAGTTCGGCATTCGAGGTCTTGCCTATGCAGCAAGCAAGTATCGACCCAGACATGGTCCAATTTGTCAGCCAATGCTTTCCGACATGTCTGCTCGATCTTTGCATATCCAGGCTTGTCTTTCCCGTTTTCAAAAATATCTTAGAGCGTGACTTCGTCTTCCAGTGGGATGAGCTAGGCGTGCGAGAAAGGACGGCATAGCGGCCGTACTTGTCTCGTTCGCTGGTGAAATGCTCAAGCTGGAGGGTACTTGCGTTGAGGAGCCACATCTTCGACCGCGGACGAACAAAGCGTCATTTCGTTGTTGGATGAGGTTTGGATCTGGAAGCTCGGGTGAAATGGAAGGATGGATTTCGAGGCTGAGCAAAGAAGGCTGTGGGAAGGACGGGAGCTTTGTACTGTAAGATTAGCGCGTGGTCTCTGCACCTACCTGCAGCTGGAGGTAGCCGATATAGTGCACTTCGACCATAATTTACGTCTATGGCCATGTGCTGGCATTTCTTTTCTCATGGTTCAGATGCTTAAGATATGGTGCCTGAAGATGGAACTCCGATTATAGCTTCAGACGCACTACAGTCTCGGCCTGCTCTTCTTGTCAATCAGCTCCATCGCTCCATCCTTGATTTGATAATGCCTGCCACGATGCCACCCAGTCCATTGAGCGAGCGTTTCCTCACCTCCCTCTCCAGGTCTCAGCCCAGGCGTATTCCATCCTTCTCCTTCGACTCCGATTCCCGCTCCCGTAGCATAAGGCCTCTTATCCGCATCCCCGTCGGAGATTGCCAGACCCGGAGAACCTTGCAGCGTGACAATAGGTCTCTGATCAAAACCTCCCTTCTCCAGTTCTTCTTGCGAGAGGACGGGTGTCACGCAAGCGTCCGTACCGTCGAAGATATTCTCCCATTCTTGGCGCGTCTTCGATTTGAAGATCTTGGTGAAAGCATTTCGTTGGTCAGGCCACGTTTGCTTATTTAGTCGATCCTTCACCCAACGTTCTTTGCTAGGATCGATTTCCAATCCTTTCAGCAAAGCAGAGTAGAATTGCGGCTCCAGTGCTCCGACGGCCACATACTTTCCGTCCTTCGTTTCGTACGTATCGTAATACGGCGCACCGCCATCAAGCGTGTTCGTGCCGCGCGGTGCATTCCACAGTGGTGTCTTGGTAGAGAACCTCGGCATGGAAGCGAGATGCGCAGAGCCATCAACCATGTTCGCTTCCACAACCTGTCCAAGTCCAGTCTTCGAATCCCGTTGTAGCAAAGCCATAACAATGCCCATGAACAGCACTGCACCTCCACCAGCGAAGTCTCCCACGACATTCGCGGGCGCATGTGGCTTTTCTCCCGCTCTTCCCAACATACTCAGAACTCCAGACACCGCGATGTAGTTAATGTCGTGTCCCGCCATGTCCTTGTATTTCCCATCTCTTCGGAATCCCGTCATCCTGCCCACGATCAGTCGCGGATTGATCCTCAGGAGTATCTTCTCTGGGGAGAGACCCATTTTCTCAAGCACTCCTGGACGGAAGGGATCGATGACGATGTCGACATTGGGAATGATGGATTTGATCAGAGCGATGCCTTCAGGCGATTTGGTGTTGACGGTTATCGAGGTCTTGTGCCGGGTAAGCTGATCGTTGGTCGGTGGGGGTGGGTTTTCGGAGTCGTAGGCATTGGGATGGGCACGATCGACACGGAGGACCTGAGCGCCATAGTCTGCTAGTAGCATGCCAGCATACGGACCTACAGAGTCGTTAGAGACCGCGAAATGCGAGATGGTGAGATAGCTTCACTGGCCTGGAGCCAACCCGGCGAATTCGAGGACCCGAATGCCCTGCAACGGCGGTGCTTGCATCTTGCTTCTCTACCGATTCCAATTCCAAAATCCAGTTCTCTCCTATGGCAACTTTGCCATAAGATCCGGAAGGCGCTTACATATTGATCTGACACGATCAGGAGATGCCGTGAGAGGAGCTTCCGGGAGACGATAGCCTCGGGCGATGTGGCCGATGGAGGACGAGAGTTGGCGGGGAAGACCAGGACCGGGCCGGTAAGTGAATGCACGAAGATGTGCACGGGCCAGCATGAATTCCGTAACATCCTCCTTCTCCACTGCTCCTCTTCCTCTGCAAAGCAGGCGACAATCGCTGGCCTGAATCCTTCTAGGGCGAGGAAATCGATCGCATTGCAATGGTAATGATGGGCGAAGCCAAGTAATATACCTTATCGGACTCTCTTTTCCCTCTCATCCTCACCAATCTTAATCGGTCAGACACCACAAGGATGTCAGACCTACAATGTTACCTCAGCTCACGACCAGCATACGAGCCTATTCGGACCAAGGGAAACGCTTGCTAGCAAGAAAGCAAAAAGAAGAAATTTCGAGGTGGTGAATAGGAGACTGAGGAAGAGATGCGGGGCCGTGCTGTTTTGGTGAAGAAGGAAGATCATGAAGATTGGGAAGGGAGAATTTCCCGAAGTTAAAGATGATGAGAAATGGTATGCGACGCCAAACCTGCCTGAGATTCCGATGGATTGGGACGTCTTCATCGCACAGATCCGAGAAAGCAACGAGAAAGCATTAGCAGAAGATGGCTGGCAGAGTTAAGGATAGGCGCACTCAGTCTAGCTCGGTTTTGATTTGCAACGCTTCTGTCACGTCTCCACTGTCACGCAAGAAGCAGAATGTATCCGTCGTCTATCTCATGTCTATACGCTTTCGCTGCGTTCGTTTCGCCAGCGCAAGACTCGTTTAGAATCTCTCGCATTCCGCATTCCGCATTCCACATTCAACATTACCAGGACGCCGCTCCCGTGAAAGCACATGCTGCAAGCGATCCCTCCCAAGAGTAACGGTGACTGCAAACTTTTTGATGCTCTTCATACTTCGCTCAAGAGCAATGTGTGTGTCTTGCTTGTACTGCCTCTGTCGTTCAATTGTTGCCCTTCGATTAGGCCCGTGAGTTTGCCGAAGAGCGGGTGGTATGATAGCTTGCTCCAGTGCTGTCGTCGTGCCGCACGGGATGGGCCCGAAGTGGATGGGTCCCCTCTGACCACGGAACCAAAGTGCCATTCCCTCTCTCACGCGCCAGACTTCCGCTTCGTGAATGCATGACGCCGTCTAGGCTTGCAGACATGCGTTTCGTGGACCAGATGCCTGCATCCAGAGTCTCCGGACCGTCCCAGTAGGGCGGATCAGTAGCCCAGCCGTCGAACATAGAGCTCTGCTAAAACACTGTGCCATCGGATAAGATCATGATCGGAGGTTCTTTAGTATTGGGACGTGACACCTCTGCGAGTTCCCGGCCGCCCTTGGAAAGTGTTAGCGTTAATATCGGTGATACAGCATGGAGACCTACCTTCCAAGTACCTGCCTCGAGCATTTGCGCGAGACTAAGCTTGTCACCGCCACTCAGGCCAAGCAGCTTGTTGACTTCCACAAGCAGCTCATCCAAGAAGCCCACAGTCACTGCCCGCCACTCAACTATTACATCGTCATCGGCTGTAAACAGTGGAACAACCTCCACGTTGGGCTGCCCTTGACGGGTGGCGTTCATCTGGTAGTGCTCGATGCCTCGCTTGCTGTCCTCTGGCTTCAGAGTCAGAAGTCCAGTGTCGACCAAGAGACCGCCATTTCGGTATTCCGGCAAACCAGTCATGAGTTCCACTCCAACGAAATGAACGTGAGCCAGCTTTTGCATTGGCACCATAAGGGAGTACGTGAGCCATTGCGTGAGCTTGTGGAAGGGAACAATGTTCTCCCATGGATGTGTTGGGTGCGAAGGCATTGACTGGCAAGGCCAGGCATCTCCAAGAGGTACGCCATCGATCTGTGTGCGAGTAGCTGGCCAGATAGTCGAAAGCCCATTCATGAGCGTATCCCACAGTGTCGGAAGAGGAATCATCGGCACTGACGTTGCACGCGTTGTGGGGTGGCTGAGTAGGTAGTCGAGCATGTTGCCAGGGCGTGCTTCTGGGCCGAAAATTTCCTGATTCAACAGCGCGTCGCCCAGCCGAATGAGCAGACTAGTCCGTCCTTCTAGACCATCGATGGGATTCTCCTCCGACACTTGCAGAGCTTTGCCCATTTTCTCCGTGGTGAGCTTCTTCAAGCCTTGGCTATCCACTTGGAATGGCTGGTCGGCATGGCTTGAGAAGAGACCCATCTTAAACATCTCCAAGCTCGCAACAGCCAGACCTTCGCTCCGCCTGTAGAACTTGCCACTTTCTTTGGACTTGTACTGCCACTTTGTTCCTGCACCGGCGTCAAGAAGGACTGAAACCAGGAAAAGGTCGATCAACCGCCGTGTCCGTTCCTGACTGTCGACAGTGCTGGGCCAGCTTTGCATAAGCTGATCAACCCGAGGCCGCCCGCCGACTTCAAAATGCTGCCACCGTCCATGTGGCGGGATCTTTGCGTAGTCCGGCTCGAAGTCTCGCTGTCTCAGTGTTAGCATTTGATGAGCGTACGCCTCGAAGTAACATTTGCAACTCACCTTGATGATACTAACAACATAGGCGGCAGTGTTCGAGAAACTGGACAAATCGACATCGAAGTGCCGCAGTTGATTCTTCTTTGCTTTCTCGAGCACCAGCTTGCTCCTCTCGCGCACGGCATAGATGCTCCGCAGATAGGCGGCGGGCTCAGCATTTGGATCCGGAGCCCTAGGCAGCGGGACATCCGACATGATTTGTGATGGGTTGTTGGTGTCGATGGACTTCAGAACAGATCTTGGAGTTGAAGTTCCGTTCGACGAGTGATGTTGGCCGTTGGCCGAGGGCTTTGACTTTCTCGAGAACAAACCCATGTCTGCGGCTATCGTATCCGCTATCGGGCGGCTGCGAAACGGTTGGCTGGTTGGCCGCCGGTCACGTTGTTGATGACAAGCTGTCGCTTGCTTGCTGTTGCGGGGTTGTGCTTGTGCTTGTGCTCAGTCGATGCTCGTGCATGCGCTGACGATGCTCGTGCACATGTTCTACGACGGAGGTGGTGGAACGTGATGGTGTCTGGTGCGGATCCTTGGGAGCACGTGGAAAGTGACGGGATGGTGTTGTCGTGAACGGGGAAGGAACATAAGTCAGATTCGCAAGCACTCTCCATGGACGCGGTTGGCGACTTCCACTATCATCAAAGTAAATTGAAGACATCGCGGTTGTTCCTTCCCCGTCCTCAGTGCCCGCTGACGCACGGTGGCTCCGCTGTCAGTCGTTCTTGCCCACTTGCAGGGTTCTCTTAGGGGCACTCTCCCAATGCCAAGACACGTGCTCTCTTGAGCTTATTGTGCCTTTTGCTCGGTATCAAGGATGCAGGAAGAGGAAGGTGCGGTCCAATCTCCATTTTGAGAAGGCGCTGCCTCGGAATGGGAAAGCTACACTTCATCTCCAAATCTCCAATCGTCAAGTCTGCTACAACCACCCAACGCATCCTACCCGGACCATTGGAGTTACATCGGTCCAATGAGCAACCTTCTTTCTACCTGACAAGGCACCATGCACATCCACTCCATCGTCTCCTCAATAAATCGCGTCAGAGCCATCTTTCGACCTCTCTTCTCGCAAGCATCCTTCTCGGCACCTACACGACCCATATCTTCTGCATCGAGATCCTTCCAGATTCGCGTGATGCCCCACAAGTCGCCCGGTCCTCTTCCCTGCACGGTCCTGTCCATGACCGATTCTGCCGAACCGCTAGCTGGAGTAGGAAACCAGACCGGGTCAGACTCAGACCGTCGTCGGGGCTGTGCGGTTCGGTCGCTTTCCATCTTACTGGTGCCCGGAGAGCAAGAGCCCTGCTGCCCATATCCCTCAATCTTGCATCAAACCATCGCGAGCGTTTGCGGAATTTTGCAAGCAAAATCGATCCTTGAGCTCAACTCTACGACAAGGGAAGATCAGAGACCTCCTGCCTCTTTCGCACTTCAACCCGAGCCACTGGATCTACCATCTGGAACAGTCCATTCTCGACCGTCACTGGTTGAAGTCTACCTTCAGTCTGCTGTCGAACTTAGTCAGGATACGAGCTAAGCATAACTTGATCTCGAAGTCCGCAAAAAATCTCCCAGGGCAGATGTGCCTTCTCCTACCGAACACGCCATGTTTCTTGGTGGATGATATAAAGGCAGTACGGTCATCGCCACATTCACGCATCTAGAATCATCGATAGCCACCAGAGCAGCAGGAATCAGCGTGAAATTCAGGATCCCACATTGAGGAAGCATCAACAGCAACAGTTGAGTCTCGTGGAAGAAGCGTGCCGTCCGGCATGAAGGTGTCGCACACCACTTGACGTTCAAGGACCCACTCCATCCCGTGTCCCTGGTCGGCTGGCGTTGTCGACGGCGGCCACCAAGCAGCCGAACGAACGATCTGTGCGCTCGTTAGCCTCATGCCAAGGAGGTCTTGTTACCAAATCTAGCTTTGTCCTTGTCTGGTTTAATCAGTGAGCAATTTCAGCTAAAGACCACTCGTACTTCAAGAATCGGACGTCGGAGCTGCATGCAAGCGAACTGGCAGGCGATATTGGACGTTGCTTGTTGTTGAGTCAGGAGTATCCACTGGAAGAACCGACTTCCGAAAAGATGCTGTACCAAAGCCAAGCTGCTGGAAATTGGCGTGTGCTGCAGCTTTTCACGCCAGCGCAAGTAGAGCGGAGTCTTCCACCAGTGAATGACGATGGTTCCACAGTGGAGCAGGACGACCTGGGCCGGCAAGCCCTAGGCGCTGAGCACAATTTTCGCATGTGAAGTCCGTTCGGTTGCGGTCTTCTCTCTGGGTTGGGTAGCTTGAAATTGGGCTTGATTATGCACAAGCAGTGCTTGAGGGAGTTATGTTGCGCAGAATCTGGTGCTGCTCAAAGGGTCTGCAGCAACATGATGCGTGATATTGGAGCGTGTATACGCCCGGGATGTATGGCGGAAAAATCCTGATTTCCGATTTGCTATCTATATGAAGGCAAGGGCAAGTGCGCTGACCACACTGGCACCGACGACGAACTGTTTTCCTGTTAGCATATTCACGGGGCTTTCGAGCTGACCTCTCTACTTACCCATCCGCTCTGGTTGACCTTCTTGTTTGTAATCTGTCGTGCCCCAAATCAGCACGCGTTGACTCATATCTTCGTGCTTCCAACAATCTTACCATACTAGCAGTGTCCCAAACCAAATGCCTCACACCATTCAAGCAATGGAAAGTAAACGGCAGCGCAAGCGTGACCTTTGTCAGGATTTGTGCGAAGATCGGCCACGAAGCGAACGAGGCCGCAAGGACGGCGGATTCCACGTGCCAGCCGAGCATCGGAGCGACGAGGTAGAGGGCGCCGTAGAGGTAGAAGGCGCCGCTTACAGCACAGCCTGTGATGCGGTTCAGGGCGGAGAGATACCAGGTGATCTGGGGGCGGTAGATGGCGAGGTGGGGTGCTACGGGGCGGTTGAGGCGTTGGTTCGCTGTAGGCATATGGTGTTAGGGTCTTTGTTCCTTGCTCTTTTGCTTATGGGATTGTGGTTTCTCATACCGAGGATGTTGTCCCGGGCGGAATCTTCTGTGACGGTTTGCGCGGCGACGAGTCTGGAGGCTTGTCAGAGACAGGACTACACCATCGTCGTTGATATTTCTGACCTCCTCTGTACGCTACCGTTGTTAAAGACTCCCATGGCGACTGCTGCCGGCGCTGCGAATCGGTAGACATTGTTGGGCTTTGCGGCTACTGTAAGGACTGTCAGCGAAAGGTTCTCCCCTAGCAATGCTCCCAGCTGCACTTACACCGCCGCAGCGACTGCTGAGCAACTCTCTGGGCCAGCATGATGGTTCCGTAGTGCTTCAATCGAGGTAGAGAACGCGCGATAGAGGTGGAGGAGGTGATGATGTCTGGATATAACGTATTGCCGAGGGCGGACCAATCGGCCAATCAGTGACAGCTTCGTGGTAAATCTAGTCACGTGCGATGGGCGGGGCCCGTGCGCCGCCGGGTAGAATTTGCGGCTTCACGTCCTGCGTCCTCTCCTCCTACAATAACCAAGGAATCTCTCATCTCCGTCTGGATCTTCCATTTGAAAGCGCGGCGAGCACCCGTGGCAGGGCGTTATGTCTTGCTCTTGCGGTGCGTTTGAAGATTTCGGGAAGAAATACCACGTAGTTAATCACTAGCCATGAGCGAGACTATGCCTTGGATAGCTTCATATCAGTGGGACATACTATACCTGCCATCGGGACTGGAGATGCCGGCCATGCAGTAGAATCACAATCAGAAACTTTCTGAGCGAGGCGGAGGCATTCAGCGTTGAGGTTCACTACCCGCCATCTCACAAATCGTACTTGGGCCTGTCTGCTGGAGACGAGGTCGCACCCAATTCCTCAATCCAAAGAAGCCGCCTCCATCGCCCACGCAAGGTGCTCATCCGTGCATCTCTTTTCTCTTCCAATGTTCCCGCATGAAGCAATCGAAATCCTTCAGCGTCATCACCTGCAAATTCGTCGCCTCACCGTCCTTTGGAGCAGGAATGACACCCTCGTCCACAATACCAGAATTCTGAGTGAGTCTGCATTGCACCTGACGCTCATCGCGCCGACTGTGTGGAGCTAGGACAGCAGGAAGGCGTCATTGCCCACGAATATGTAGCGAAAAGTAAGGTATTCGAACTCGTGACTGGGTATATAGATAGAATATTCGTAGATTTTGCCGTTTTCTAGGAGTCTTACCTAGGAGTTAAGTGAATACGGACAGGAAGGTACCACGCCGCTAACGAAAGGTAATGGCACCACCCAGAAGCAAGAAAGGGTACTTTCCCACCAAATTCATAAAACCAGAGTCGAGTATATCATTAAGCAACTACAATCGATGCTGTATTTACTTGCATCCTCATAAGGTACGGGGTATCATCTGTAGCAAATTGAGCAAAAAATCCACGCACCACGCTCCACTAGAACTGTCCGCCTCTGCTTCCCTTCGGCTCGCCTGGACCCAGAGCGCCTGCTCCCCAAACACCCACAAGGCCCCAGAAACCCACTCTCCATCCCCGTGCCAATCCCGCCGCGCCTTGTCCGCGCCGAGTGCGTAGCATGCCACTTGGAGCCTTTGTGGTTGTCTCACCCTCTGTGTACATAATGGAATAGAATGTTGCCCACACGCCTACGTATGGGGCAGGGTCAATTACCAGAGGAGCCTCTGGCTGTGTTTTGACAATCGACGCAACTTGAGCTCTTCGCACGACGGTCTCCAGTGGTAGACGGATGAATAGTTCTGTCAGGCTGGTCGCGAACGATGCAACTGACCAGAGACTCGGTGTGAGCTCTGGCGTGATCTGCATCTGTCTCCGGAGAAAAAGCGGCGCCGCAGCTGAGAAAATGTTGGGGACTGTATGGAGAAGTCCCGTTGGGAGCCAAAGATCGGAAGGCGCGAGCAGAGATGGGAGTCTTCGCAGGTTCTGCACCAAGCCTCGTGGAGGGACCGACATTGGGGTGACAATCAGTCGCGTGCGAACCAAATCCAAGGGGGCTAACATGAGCCCTGTGAGGCAGCCCGCCAGGCCAACAACGATCAAGGACCCTATCGCATTTGGGCTCTCGCTCAAATCAATCCCGCTGAAACCAGCGCCACCTCCAGAGCTCAAACCTGGCGCCAGGCCTCCTTGGTCTGGTCCTGATAGGTCGGGGAGACCGAGTATCGCGAGTAGCAGACTTCTAATGAAAGAATCCGTTGTTCTCAGGAGAATAGAGTACAGGAATGTGGTGTTCGTGGCACGCCACAGACCAACAGCCCCCGAGGTATTGTAGAGTGCAGATATGGCGTGCATGACGCTCTCTGGCTTCTTCACTCGCAGCTTGAACTCGTCGCCAGTGTGCTGCTCCCTACGGTCTCTCGGCCGAGGAGTGGGAGAAAGAGACATGTCGTCGCTAGGAGGGGTCCTCTTCCTTTTCCGGGGCGAGCGACTTCGCGGTGCCGTCGATGAAAAGTAGTCTGGGATATCATCGCTCTCACTGTCGTTCTCGTCTGTTTCGTCCGTCTCGTCATCGTACCGATCACGTCCTCGACCTCTGCTGCTACCCGCATAGCTACTCGTTTGCCCATATCTCTTCTTTTGCGGCGTAGCTGTCGTTGCGCCAGATGGCGGATATGAGACCTGTAGTATTGTTTTGGCGACGTCGAAGGGCTGCGCCAGCAATACAGATGTGTAGCGCCATGCTAACGTGTCAAACAAGCCCCGCGTATGCTGCCAAGCTTCACTCGTCGTCGACTTGAGGTCGATGTCCAACTCCGGAAAGTAGTCTCGAGCTGAATTCGATATTGTCGCGCTCGAGCGCCCTGCATTCACCCTTGCGGCATGCGGTGTCTGTGAGGCCGATGCTGCGGGAGTATGAGATCCTATCGATGGCGGTGTGTAGTAAGGTCGCAGCGGGTTCGGTTCGCGCGAAGGCGCCATCGGGAAACGGTCTCTGTCCATCGTGGAAGGTATAGCAAGGCCCACGTCCAAGATTGAAGCAGCAGGTTGTTCGATATGGTGATGTTGTCGCAGGTTGGTACCGTTTCGTAGCTCCAAGTCGTTGGCTCATGATGCGGGCAAGTCGATCTCTCCCGGCTTGGCACCAAAAGCTTGGGCCGGCGAGGGCTGCTTCGAACATTCATTCATCCACAGCTTTTGCTTTTGAAACTGCTTACCACGAGCATCACGTGCGAACTGTTCGACACAGACTTCGCGAAGAAGTTGGAAAGAACGCGGAAATCTCCTCGACATTCGCACGATCATCATGGTACGAAGCACTTGCTCACGGACGACATCGACCATCCTTCGAAGCGCATTCCAGGAAAGAGCGAATTGCAGATGGCAACCTAAATGTCAGCGGCAATCTTTACATACAGAAACACCAGCAGAGCGGTCAATAACGAGTCGGTCGACGCCTCCACAATTATCACGCCTCCCCCGACTCCAACAGCAGCATCTTCGGAAACCGATTACACCCACCTCTCGTCGAAGAGCCTTTTCGACCTCCACTCCGTGGCAGCACGGTGATCTCACTCCTCCAAAGCCCGGTGAAGAGCGAAGAGTGACTTTCATCGACAAGGAGCTTCAAGAGCACACATTCGAAGTAGCGGACGGAGACAATCTGCTAGACATTGCTCAAGCCAATGACTTGGAGATGGAGGGTGCATGCGGTGGTAGCTGTGCGTGCAGTACCTGTCATGTCATTGTAAGAGACGATGAGATGTACGATTCGATGGTAAGGCTATCTTGCACGATTCAATCGCTACAGCGGACGGGAACAAACCAAAGCTGTTGAGCATGGGACTAATATCAATGGCAGGAGGAGCCTTCTGACGATGAGAACGACATGCTTGATCTCGCTTTCGGCTTAACGGAGACGTCCCGGCTAGGTTGTCAAGTCATAATGAGCAAGGAACTGGACGGTCTAGTCGTCAAGCTACCTTCGATGACGAGGAATCTGCAGGCCTCCGATTTCGCAGACAAGGAGAACAAGAGCTGAACAGATCAAAATTTCAAGGCAAGTCTTGAGTTTGAACCATGCTCCTGATGATAGATACGACATGGTAGAAAGATCATAGCGCGGCGCATATGCACGTCCTGGTACAGATATAACTACAGCCGGCAGCCAAGTTTCAGAGCAGACCTGGGGCACTTGAGAACGCCTCTCTATACACACAACTGTCCTAGTACAAACTGCGGCCACGGCAGTCCAGTCTTATACCAAAAGCAGTATGAGGTCCAAAGAATGATCCGATCGAGAAATATGTTGTACAAACTTCGTTTAAAAGCTCGGCGGATCGAGATCGTAGTTTGCTTAGCATTGCTCTGCATCGAGGATGATCCTTACGGAGGTACGATCTGCTTATGCATTTGCAAATTTAGCATGCTGGCTTTACCGATGGCATTGGAGTTTAGGGATTTGAACTCTCGTATTCCCTGATGCCTGAATCTTGCTGACTGACACTTGTCGACCTCTTGTTTCTCGACATATCGAATCCTCAACAGCTCCACAGCAGCAATGAAGCTCTTAGCTCTCGCATTGGCACTCACGTGCTCTGCGTTTGCTCGCACTTACAGGCATAGCAAGACTCAGTATCCTGCTCATACGATCGACCAGCCTGTAAGTATGACACAGAAGATGCCTGATCGCGATACTGATGCATGCTCTGCAGATTGACCATTATCCGAATAGCGGGAGATATGAGCCGCACACGAATGCCACTTTCAGCCAAAGATACTTCTTTGACAGCTCATACTACAAACCGGGAGGGCCGGTCTTCCTGTACATTGGTGGAGAGGGGAGGGGCGAGGGCTCGTTCAGCAAAATGGGAACTGGCAGTAATTACCCTTTCTCTTGCGAATGTGTGAATGCTAACCTTGCAATTCTCCCAGTCATTCAAATATTGATGCAAGCTACCAATGGCATTGGTGTGATCTTAGAGAACAGATACTATGGCAAGAGCTATCCTTACAACACATCTACGACGGATGAGATGCGCTTCTTAACCATCGAGCAAAGTAGGTCTCGAGAGAGCGACCGAATCTCCAAGTACTAAACAAGCGAATGTAGCTATTGCGGACAATGCCTACTTTGCGCAGCATGCCGTCTTTCCCGGCGTGAATGCTTCTCTCCAGGCGCCTGGTACACCGTGGATTCTGTATGGAGGCAGTAACGCAGGTGCACAGACAGCGTACTCCCTGAAGACATACTCGCCATTGCTATGGGGAGGTATCTGCACAAGCGGGACCATCAAAGCGAAACATACCTATGTCGAATTCTACGATCCAATCCAGAAATTCGGGCCTCAGGACTGCATCGGGAGTATCAACGCCATTATCGACAATATCGACTACCTTTTCGCTCACGGAAATGCATCGCAAATCCATCACATGAAAAGCATATTCGGTCTCGAGGCCTTGAAAGACAACCGCGACTTCGCGATGACTATAGCCTTCCCACTTGGAGGTCCTTTGTATTACCCGACCAGCACATGGCAAGAGCTGATTTGGGACCCAGCCCAATCGGACATGGACTTTTGGTACTTCTGCCGCAATGTGACGAATCTGGATGCACCGCATAATATTCCTCAAGTGGACTATGAACTCGCACCGTACACTAACGGCGAGCCGTGGACCAATCTTGGCAATTATGCCAACTATATCAAGATGCAGCTTATTCCCACCTGCAACGGCGCCCCCATTGACAGTAGCGCTTGTTTCGGCACACAGGATCCCGCGTACTGGGCCAATACCACGAATGATAAGGACAGATCCTACCTCTACACCGTCTGTACCGAAATCGGATCGTACCAAGCCGCGCGCCTGCACGGCCCTACCCTCCTCTCTCGCGTCGTCCAGGCAGATCATACCCAACAGTGGTGCGAATGGGCTTTCCCTCCCGGCCAATACAACAAGATCCCGCCTTCGCCGGAACTCTGGTGGGCGAACAAATATGGCGGCTACGACGTTTCCGCACCGCGGTTGGCCTATATCGATGGCGACCAGGATGTGTGGTTGGATCTGGGCTACCATTCGCATGACGCGCCGGAGAGGGTGACGGCGAGTGCGGAGGAGGCGTATCTTCATCCGCAGTTGCTCATTCCTGGCGCTGGACATGGGTGGGATAGCTATGGGATTCAGAATGTGTCGGCGGAGCCGGACTTCATTCGGGAGGCGCATTTGTGGTGAGTGTATTTCTCCCTCCCTCTTGCGGTCATTGACCTGGTACGCTGACGTTCTTTGATATAGGGAGATTCGCATTGTGAAGAAATGGTTGGAGATGTTTGAGCAGCAAAAGCAGAAGGATTAAGGAAGGCTTCATGGGCCTATGATGAGAGATGACAATGGGCATGTACAATATGACTGCACTGTCGAACTCACGCTAATCAAGCAGACGCCAATTCAACCCAAGGGGTATCCGCTAAACGTATTGCAGACCAATACTCCTTGCGTCCACAACCTTTGACGCATTTTCAATTCGAAAACGCTTCTCTCATATCTCTCGGATCACGCATTGCGGGTCAAGACTGCACAGACATCCGCCTTCGAGTACCCAGTCGATTAGTCCAGCGCTTCCGAACGAACTTTCCGCCCTTCTTGGGAGCTTCTTCATCAGCATTCGCGACGGCAACTTCGTTCCGGCGAGCAGGTACACGAACCCAGGGAGTGACCTGGACTGGTGCTGTGTAAGTTGTAGCCAGAAGATCTCTAGGCGCAGGAGTCTCGGCGCTCGGCATCGCAATCAGCTTCAATTTCTCGACGACTGCGACCGCGGTTTCAGACGGCGAAGCGGAGTTGACAGAGGTCATTGCCGTGCTGACGGACGACGAGTTGCAGTGAGCTCAAAGCGAATTCTACGTGGAGAAGGGGATTTATCTATACAGACAGCCAGGTTGTACTAGCCTCGCGTCGTGCGGAGTGCGGAAGGGGAAGGTGCAGTAGACAGCTGCCTGGTAAGTCTGCATGTTGAATCAAATCTGTATGATATATCAAATTAACAAAGGCATCGTGCCTCGTCGTCGTCGTCGTCGTCGTCAGGAAAAGCTCTATTCATCATATATCCCCAACTCCCTTCGCCTCCCACGCCCCTATCCCCAAATTCCACCCTTTAGGCCGCGCCCCTATACGCTGCCTCCCTCATTCAGAATTCACTACCCGATGACCCTTCATCTCCTCTACATCCATCCGCCCAACATTCCTCATCAACCCGAACCTGCCCCGCGTCCTCCCAACTCTCATCGTCCTCCATAACAGCACGCAAATCATTGCCGTACCCTATAACATCTCCCCCCCCTCATCCTGACACTTTTCGAAGAAAGGACGAGGATTTTCTTCATTCCACTTCTGAAGACTGAGACGTTCCATGGCTTCGATCGCGAGGGGGGGAATAGGACATGATGTCTCCAGGCAGGTTTTTCGGTGCGGAGGAAAAGGGGGAGGGTGTACTATACGAAATCGAAAAGGAGGCGGGGCGTTGGATAGATAAGGAAATGGTCATTTCCCTGTGGTGGTGGTGGTGGTGGTGGTGGTGGACAGTAGTGTTCACGAGCGTACGTATCTTTGAGCGTACTTGGTCGCGTGACGTCTAGCAATTTTTACCGACTGCATGATTGAGCTTTTTCCAAGGCTATTGTTGATCTTCTCGATTGTTGGGAGGCCCGGGTCTAATGGAGAGTATGCGTATTTGCTCCCTTTTTGCGTGACTGGTTTGAGAGAGGATAGATTCAGACATAGACATAGAGGAATGAAATCTGCAAGGCAAGCAGAATCTCCTCAGAGCTCCCTACCATGGGCTGTGACACTCACCTGTCTCCATCGAGCTCTACCTTCTCCTTCCCTTTCACCCTCCCCTTCGCACGCCACCCGGCGTAGAACTCCATCCCCTCGGCCGGCCAGGTGCCATCCTAATAGCATTGCAGTTGTTCGCCGTGTTGAGCAGTCATGGCATGTAGAGCACGTCGGAGTAAGACATTGTACCTGGTGTCGGAGGAGAGGTGTCTGTGGAGTTGATTTAGACTGGAAGAGACATATGTAAGCACTTAAATGGACGTGATCGGCGCCTAGTGCCTACTCCAAACCGAGTCGAGGAGGATGTCCGCCCTGCGAAGATCCTCCAGCAAGTCGCACATCGGACGGTAAGACGATTGCCGCCCGGCTATGGTAACGGCGTCTTTATTGTGTGCTGCAGCATATGTCTTTGAGGTCACACATCCGGATGCCAAGAGAGCCGAGCCGGGCGGCTCCGGTTGATTTTGGATTTCGGATGGCGAGCCGGAGGTGCCTGCGTTGCGGAGACGGCCGTGTTGGAAAGATGATTGGTCGAGGCAACGTCTACCGCATAAGGTAGCGGGCGTAAGACCCGAGACTTGAAGACACTGTACGCATCGCATTGTTAGCATTGTGAGATGCGATAGTACTGTGCCTGTGGCCATACACAAGATGCAGGTTTCTTGCAGTTCCTGTCACGGAGAGTAACATTGTACAGACATTGTGCTGCACCGTGCCGTGCCATTCAAGTTACGCGAGAGTAGTGGTTGATATGAGAGGCGGGTGGTGGGCAAGTGGGGGGACAGGCGGCGAGGCACCGGGATGGGTGGAGGTTGCACGTCGCGGTCTTGGCAGTGTGCAGGGCATTATTGTCCAGTACATGCGCGTCTGTCACGCGACATATGCACGCACCGATGGATCTCATCTGTCCGTCGGTGAGTCCACCTCCCAGGTTATATCTATACCGCCCTGCATGTGTTGGCGATATCATGGCAGCTGCGATGGACACTCCATCTTCCCATCTTCACTAGGGCCCTCTCCAGGCTGAGCTGGAGCCGCGCCCGCGCGTGAACTCCGGCGTCTGTTGGTAATCGGCGTCCTGACGGGATGACGAGCCAGGCTGAAGGTCGGCGACCGGCTCGCACGAGCAATCGCTGCTGGGCGATCGACACACGGCGAATCATCACCGCGGCGCTCGAGCGTGCCCCGGCGGAGCGGTGGTACGCGAGGTGTCGGGCGGGGATGCTAATCAGTCGAATCAACTTCCAAGTCAACTTGAATGGCGGGAGATGTCACGGATTGCTCGGCCTGCACCGTCCCGCCGACGACAGCAGGCGGCGGGCAGGTCAGGTCACCACTGCACCTTCCCGCTCGCTGAGCAGACTCGCCGTTTGGCCGTCGTTTGCTGACCGAACGCGCCAGCCCGCGGGCGATGGACGATTGGACTACAACAATGCGGCAATGCCCCGGGAAGCTGCTCGATCCATCCTATACTACTACTTTTCGCTCTCGAGAGAGCTCGACGGCAACATCCATCCATCCATCGACATAGGTACGCTCCTGCGCACGTGAAGGGAGAGAAGGCAGACGCCGACGCCAGGGCCTTATCAGGGAAGTGCCCACCGCTCCCACCGCTCCTTCCGTTCCCCAAGGTACCACTCCTATGCCACCGCGCGAGTCATACCGGAGCGACGTGGAACTCTTGATCATGCCTTCCGCTCCCACTGCCACCGCCACCGCCACCGCCACCGCCAAGCACGGCCATCCCAAAGTCGCCCTCGACGACATTGACCTGGAGAAGCACTCCTCTACCGGCAATCTCTTCCTCAACCACGACGTCACCAGCCTGGCATGGCGCGACCTCACCGTCACCGTATCCGACCGTCACACGCGAGAGGCTCGCAATATCCTTCACAGGTCTTCGGGGATCGTGAGGCCTGGGCAGGTGCTCGCTCTCATGGGACCTTCCGGATCTGGCAAGTCCACTCTGCTCAACACCCTCGCCCAGCGCGCCAAGGCCAACGCGGGCGCCGTCCTAGTCAATGGAAAGGAGATCCCACTCGCCGCCCATCGAGTCCTCAGCGCTTTCGTTGAACAGGAGGATACTCTCATCGGCGCCCTGACGGTCGAGGAGACCCTCGACTTCGCTGCACGCTTGGCTCTCGCGGGGTGAGTACGCACGTCGGAAGCCCAAGGATGAATCACATGCTGACTCCCATCCCAGTCGTATTACCCGACATGAGTCTCGCACTCGTGTCGCGCAGCTCATCGACGCCTTCGGTCTCACCGCCCAGGCAAACACTCTCATTGGCACTCCCATCCAGAAGGGCATTTCAGGTGGCCAGAAGCGCCGAGTCAGCGTCGCCACCCAGCTCATCACCGGCCCGCGCATCCTCTACCTCGACGAACCCACGAGCGGCCTGGATTCGACCGCCTCCTTCGAGGTCATGTCCTTCATTCGTAGCGTTGCACGGAGGAACAACGTAAGTCCGACCTCTCCATCGACCGCGGGCCGCACCCCTTTTCTAACCAACTCGTACCGTACAGTTGATCGTGATTGCCAGCATCCACCAGCCCTCCACAAAGACTCTCGAGCTCTTCTCCAAGGTGCTGCTGCTTTCCAAAGGCGAGACTTGCTACTTCGGCTCGGTTGCGGACGTGTCCCAATACTTCCGTGGTATCGAAATGCCCATCCCGGACCTCACCAACCCTGCCGAGCACATGCTGGATCTCACCAATGCCGACTTCAACTCCGCTGACGGTCCCTCCAGACTGCAGCACATCTACGAAGAGTGGCAGAGCTCGGAGCGTGCTACGGATCTCCAAGAGCAGCTGAATGCGCTGGACGGCCCCGAATTGCAATTACGCGGCGAAATGTGCTCTCCCATGAAGCCCGTCAAGCACTCCAACCTGATCTCTCAGGTCATCACGCTGCTTCATCGATCCTTCATCAAGAGCAACCGAGACTACCTCGCCTACTGGGTGCGGCTCGCCATGTACATGGGTCTCTCCATCATGATGGGCACCGTGTGGCTTCGCCTCTCCGATGCTCAGAAGAACATCCAGCCATTCATCAACGCTATTGTGAGTCGAATGTGGAGCTTACGAAGATGCACACACACTGATACTGCTTAGTTCTTCGGCTCCGCATTCATGTCCTTCATGGCCGTCGCCTACGTTCCAGCCTTCCTCGAGGACCGTGCCACGTTCGTCAAGGAGCGCGCCAACGGTCTTTACGGGCCAACCGCATTCATGATCTCCAACTTCATCATTGGTCTTCCTTACCTATGTAAGTCCGCTGACGCAACACGCGGCCGGTCTTGAAACCGCTGACCTCCTTTTCAAAGTCATCTTTGCAGTACTATTCTCGGTGTTCTCATACTGGATGATCAATCTGCGCTCGGACGGAAGCACTTTCATGAAGTGGGTCATGTGGCTCTTCCTCGACCTGCTCGCCGCGGAGTCGCTCGTTGTCTTCATGTCCTCAATCTTCCCGAACTTCGTCATTGCGCTCGCGCTGATCGCTTTCGCAAACGGGTAAGCAATCCCACCCGGAAAGCGAAGAGACTTGTACTGACAATGGCAATAGACTCTGGATGAGTGTCGGCGGCTTCTTGGTTGCAATGCCCATTCTTAACCCATTCTACAAGTACGTCTTTCACTACATCGACTACCAGGCCTACGTCTTCCAAGGCATGATGGTCAACGAGTTCAAGGCCCGCGACTACCGCTGCGCGTCTACTGGATCCGGATCCTGCTACTGCAGCTTTCCCAGCTCTACGACGGATCCCTGCAAGATCGAGGGCACTTCGGTCCTCTCGACCTACGGCTACCCGCTCGGCAGAGAGGGCAAGTGGGTTGGCATCATGATCGGCATCATTGCGGTCTACCGTCTGTTCGGATGGGGCGTCAATTGGTACCGCAAGACATAGACAGACGGATAGTGGGACTGGCGCTTGGGTGGGTTACTTTGTAAACATACAGGTCAGTGGACATGATAGACTAGAGCAGCGCCTTTGGGCTGGTGCAGTTGTTACATCGGCACAGGGCTCCGGGTAGACTGTACATGTAGATGGGCACACGCCCCCGTTACGATGGAATGCATGAGACTTTCTTCCACTTGACCTTGTTCTGGGTCGTTTTGGCTTGATGATCTCGGTGAGTATTCGCTGTTGTCTTTTGCTGACAGAGTCTTTACTTCTTTGCCGTACAGAACCAGTAAATCATTGCAACGAGATAGTCCAGCTCGCTCGGGGGCCTTGCTGACGTTTGGGCCATTCTGGTCCTCAACAAGATAAGATTCTATATGCTGGATCTACACTTGAGAGATTAGATTCGCTTGAGCAGCTGGGACCAAATCAATCACCTCTTTTGCGCAACAGCGTCATAGAGCTCGGAATCTTCTCCCATAACGCCCGCCCGCAACCCAATCTCGCCCGACAGCAGAAGGGTTTGCTTTCGCCGACCGTACCGTCATCTCTCACAGTTCCAGCTGTCGGACACTACGTCCGCCTTCCAGCTCTTCTAATACTACTCTTCAAGTCTCTTACCCCCCCATCTAGCGGGGTCTCGGCCGTACTACCGGACACGCATCGGTCCGAAGCACGAGCAGCTCATCTTCTTCGTGCTGACTTTAGGTGGACGAGAGAGACATTTGACTGGGTTCTTTCTCCTGGCGCGGTACCTCCGGCCAAGACGGTCGAGCCCTGGTGCAAGGAGATCCTTCGACGGTCGTACCGTCGTTTTCCATGGTGGCAAGCACGACTTGACCGCGTTCTATCTACACCCAGACGTCTCCGCCGGCAGCGACGTCGTCGATGATACTCAGATCCTCTACTCCGGACTCCGGTACGAGGAGGACATCGCCCCCCCCGGGCCTCGAAGCCTGCGCCACCATCGTTCTCCAGAAGGCTGTGGCAAACCCATCATAACCCTGTGGAGGACGACGCATGATTCCCCGAGGAGGCTCGGAACGGGATGAAAGCTGGTGGGAATGAGAATAAAGGTAGCAACACTGCTCGCAAGGCTGGCATTGCCTCTCGCCAAGCACCCCGGCCTCGAATCCAGGCCGCCCGGTCTCGACGCTTCCATGAAGCCGGCTCGCGGTCCGGCGCAGCGTTCCTCTACTACTCAAGCGTCATGCGCCCACTTGCACCTCTACGACGAATACGTCCCAAGACTTCAGGCCAAATGCATCCCCCAATACCGTCAACTCGACTCTCTTCGAACCCGATGACTTTGACGGCTCTATGGGAATTCGTACATGAAGATTTTCGACGAGTGTATCCAGCAGGATGGGATGTGGATTCATTCGCCTGTTGAGGCTGCTACGGCTAGCATGAGGGGCTCTCTCCTTGCATCGGTCGTCCGAAGGGTAAGGGAGCTATCTTGGATGCTTCCCGAGGGAGGTAGATTTTCGTCGCGGTGTGGAATTTTGGGGAGGATGTGGACTGCCATGGAAGGAGTTGTATCTAGGATTGGCCTAGGGTCCTGTTTAGCTAGACTTCACTGATTACTGATTGCGGCGCGTGCGTGTGCAATGTCTGGGTAGGATTTTCTTTCTAGAGCTGATCAAATGATTCAGGGGTAGTTTGATTCCGTATGTGCCTTCACGGTATTCCAAAGCAATGAATCTCGAGTCATCTCGTAATCAACATCTCGTAATCAACATCTCATATGAAGGCATCATTAATAACGACTTCGTCCCAAGTATACTTTTTCAAGTCGTGCATAGTTTTCTCCCCCCCTGAGACCACGGTATATGAAACCGTGGCGAGCACTTGTGGGCGGCCGACCATGTAAGAAGACACGATGATGTGTCCATCTATTGCAAGACGTGAAGTCGTCATGACAGAGAGATGGAAACGGTCTTGGCAGGGCAAGATTCATTAGCGCAGCGCTAACGATGCACAACATCTTAGCGTACCGTGGAATTGAACCACCGAGCGCAGAGCTTTTGGTCGAGACGGGAAAGCTTCGAATGCGCAAACGAAAATTACAACAACGCACCCAAGATGGCCTTCGAAACGATCGACACAACACCAGCGATCGCAGACTTTGCGCTGCTATCCGAACACCAAGAACAGACACCGAGAACCTTCTTCGGCGGCAGACCAGTCCTCCATCTCCAAGTCACCTCTTCGACCATCAAGATCTCGCATGAGCAGTTCGCAGCGCAGCCGGATCTCAAGCGCCTGACTGGTGGAAGCAATCCTCCTGCGTCTGCGGAAGATGGCATTCTACATATTGCAGGCGTCGACGTCTGGGTTTCGTCAAGGTACGCGCGAAGCGAACCAGTACCACCACCCCCACCACCAAGAAGTCTCCAATTAACATTTTTGGCAGAAACCTCACCCTCTTCTCGCCCGCGCACACCTCCGGCCTGCAAATCCCGTACCAAACAATCACCGTAACCGCACAAGAAGGCCAGGCCGTCCTCCTCGAACTCAACCTCTCGGACGCAGACACGCCCGACGAAGAGCTGGAATTCGTCCAACTGCGGATCCTCCCCGGTGCGATCGAACGCCATGCACCAGAACCAGCACCCGAATCCGAAGAGCAAGCCGCCGGCGCCGGAGCAAATGGCACCACGACAACTCATAATAGGGACGACGCTGCTACGGCCCTCTTCAGAGCCATTTCGGATTGCCAGGAACTCAACCCGGATCCGGATCCTTCAGAAGATGGAGATGGGGAGGATTTTCTGCAAGATCAGACAGCGCCTGGCGCCGGGGGTTGGATCACGTCGGAGAATATGGCGGATTTTATGGATGAGAATGGGAATTTCCGTATGCCGGAGGGAATGACGGTCGTCGGTGGAGGAGGAGAAGAAGAGGCAGGGGAAGCCAACCAGCTCGGTGAAGGCGCTGGTCGGACCCGGACAGCAGCTGAGCTTGACGCGGAGGATGGCGCACCGAACGGCGACGAGACCAAGTGGCAGCGCACGTCATGAATGAGACGAGAATGTGTCTGATGACAAAAAAGCGGCTACATACTATGAGCGTCAATTGCGCATGACTCACAAAGCTGGGGGGGGGGGGGGGCGGGGGGGGGGGGGGGGTACCCCCCTTTTTTTAAAAATCGAATGTGGATAAAAAGAGACGTTCTATCGGGTATCATGGACATCGAACCTAAATCAAAAGAACATACCCCTCCAATCCCGCCGCAATCGTCAAAACCCTCCTAGGCCTTGAGAAATCCATCGGCGCCATACAGACTCTCCGGCGTTCCACACACCGCGCGCGTCGTCTGCTGCTGCGAACTCTGCTTCAACCTGGCAACAGGCGTCGACAACAACAACCTCGGATCCACCGTCCGCGAATCCTCCTCCCTCTCCCACCCCCTCTCCTTCTTCGGCGGCGAAGTCTTCTTCTCCGAACAAGGTATACCCCCAGACCAATACCTCTCCCCATCATCCCACACATTCGAACTCCTCTGCGCTTCCTGCCCGCTCAAACCAGGACTATTGGCCTTCTCCGCCCTCGAAAGGTCATGGTGATGGTGCTGCCGATGCCGATGACCATCCCCCACCGCCGACAACCGAGCATACCCCAGATTCGCCTCGAATTCCGCCTCAAACTCCGCCAGCGCACCGTCGATATTCCTCCCGAAAGCTTCGAGATCCAAATCGTCGAGGGCGGAGGGGCTTTCGTTTCCGGCTCGTCGTGCTTGTTCGGCGCCCCCGGTCGTTGCGTCGAAGTCGAAATCGAAGAGTTCGTTGTCGTGGGGGACGGTTTCGGTGGGAGTTCCGATCCAGGGGAGGAGGGGCGATGCTTCGCGGCCGAGACGGGCGTAGGCGCGGGATTCGCGGTTGGAGGGGGAATAGGAGGAGATTTCGCTGTTCATGCGGCGGAGGGCCATGGCGTTTTTGAGGACGGATTTTGCCGGGGCGGAACGGGGACCGCGGGGGGAGGTTTTGCCTGCCGGTTTGGTTGTTTGTGGTGGGGCTTCAGGTGGGGAATCGTCGCTTTGGGGGATCGTAGGGAGAGGTGGTGGACGGGCTGTTGTTGTGCGGACGGTGGTGCCGGGTGTCACTGGTGTTGAGATGGACACGGAGCGATTCCTATGATGCAGCGTTGAATGGGGAACGATTGGGGAGGATTGCCAGTGCGTCTGGTACAGATCTTCATACCCCGTGGTCGGTGGTATTAGAATCGGAACGTTGGTTCCAAGGAAACTCGAAGTGCCAGGTTGCGACTCGGGCATACGTGCCATGATTGAGCTCGCATTTGCACTCGTGAGCTTTTCATCAAAGACAGGCTGAGAAACGGTCTTGAGCAAGCAAGACGGCTCATCGTCATTCTGTGCGTAGCCGTCTAGACGGTTTCGCGGAGAGACATCAGCGTCCTGGTTCGCGACGACGGCGGCGAAGGGTAGAAAGAAGCCGGAACTCCTTTCTGGTTCCGTGGCATCGTTATCCCACACCACCGGCGGGCTCGCTGGGTCGTATTCCGCCCCCAGCGTTGGCAGACTGGCCATCGGCCATGCGGGGTCGTATTCCTTCGTCTTCGAGATTGGAAGTGGTGGAGAAGACGGCAGGTCGATTGGAGAAGTTGGTGACAAGTCCACAGGAGAGTCTCCGTGCGGTGACGCCGGCGTCGACTCCTGAGGCAGTGCCCACGGACTACAGCTGCTTGGGTCCCCGAAGCCAAGTGTCGGGCTCTCCATATCGAAAGAGAATTGAGGCATTGGCGCGGTATCGATCTGGCTCACTGCAACCGACGCTCGAGCCTTAGTAGGCGATGGAAACGTCGGGATCACGAAGCCGGAATGTGAAGATTGTCTCGACCCGGAGCGATGACTATTGATTGGCGACATGGAGAAATTCGAGTGAGCGACTGAAAGGTTCGAATCAGAGTGCTGCATGGGAAAGCCATGCGCTTCTTGGTACGCATTCCAAGTCGAAAGTGTCGGCGAGCTCGGAGTCAACGATGCACGCAGCGTCTGGATTCGTAAGTTGGATTCGCTGGACGTAGTGCGGGAGGGCATTGGAGGACGAGTCCTTCGCCTCTCGTTCGCAACAACGCGCTCGATCTCCCGGTACTCTCCACGCTTGTATTCGTCGCTCTCACGCTCTTCAATGATGCCGTCCATCATGATCCCGGCTGGACTTGAACTTCGACTCGTCGAAGCTGGACCCAGAATCTGTGGCGTCAATGTGCTGATGCGGACGCAGTTCTGTCTCCTCTGGCCTTTCCTGGCATTTGGAGAACCTTTCAGCGCACTGGGCTTCGTCAAATTACGTGACGGACTGCAATCCCACTGGAATGGATTGCCATTGCTGCTTCGGCCGGAATCTTGCGTGGAAATGGAAACTTGCCGCTGCGGTGCTGGCTTCGTCGCATTGCCCGAGATGTCACGCAGAACATTGTTCCTCTTCCGCTCCGCAGGCGATCCACTATGCGAAACGGAGCTGACCCGCCTTCTCGAGGGCCGACGAGTAGGGGTCGTGATCTTCTTGACGGCGCTCCCGGAATCGCGCAGAGAATTCGAAGAAGAAACACGACGGATGCTGATGCTGTCTGCGGTCGCGATGTGTGGGACGGACAAACCATTACGCCCGCTGTCGCTCGATGCTGTACTTGCAGTCGAGAGCTGGCGACTCAACAGACTCTCGCTACTGAACCGGACAATATTTGCCCGCACGGAAGCACGGGACTTTTCCACTCTCATCGAGTTGCTGCTACCTGCCCTTGGTCCTGCAACACGTGGTCTCTGCCATTGACGATTCGTGACGTTCTTCAAGGCTGCGTTCTCATCGTCAGCCACGACGTCTTCTAGCGTCGGTGTGCTGAGTAGCCCTTGATCGTCAGTCCTTGCCAAAATGGGACTTGTGATCAGAACGGAGCTACCTGCCGAGTTGATGCTGCTGGAGGAGGACATTCGCGACACGCAGACGCCTTGGCGTGAACATTCATCGTTTGTTATGGTGTGAGGAGAGATAACGGGCAGGGGCGGCACTGGTCCAGAGGGTGGTCTGGTGAGTGGTGCCCCCAGAGAAATGGAACGCTCGTGCAGCGGCGGGCGATTCCTCCTGGGGTTGCGAATGATCTGTTCTGTGTGGCTGAAGACGGCACCATCGGCGTTGAGTGCCCCCACGGACGCAGATCTCATTCCCATGCGCTTGGGTTCATCATTTGCGATGGCTGCGCCGGATCTTGCTGGCGATCGGAAGGCGAACGAAGGCAATACTTCAGGCTTGGGGCTACCAGAACAACCGATCACACTCTGGTCAGGATGCAGCATCACGGCCTGATCTGTTGTTGTCGCCTGACCTATGCTCGAGTGGTGTGGCGATGGCATTGCATTCTCTGCTGGTGGCATCGCATGGATTGATGGCTGCGCTGAGGACTTTCGGCTTTCACTCCGTGGGCTCTCTACGATCGCGGAAAGATGCTTCCATCTCTTCAGTTGAATGTCTTTTGACTGCCGAATTCGTTTCGGCAAAGAGACCGTCGACCGCTTGCGCTTTGGGTTTGCAACCTGTTCTGGCTCGTTTACTGTATCATTGGATCCAAGCATGTCCCATCCTCCCTGCGCGTGTGACGAAGCCAACCTTCCAGTTCTTCCGCTGCTCACTGGTCGTGGAACTTCTTGCATCTGTCCCCTCGTAGCGGCGCCTGCTCTCTGCTCCAGCTCGGCCAAAGCCCTGCGGTGGGCCCTTCGTAGGCGAAGAATCCTGGCAATCACAATCGCGATGGCAATCGCTAAGACCACTGGCACGCCCACCGCGATTCCAATAATGAGAGAGGTGTTCGATGCCGCCGCTGTACTCTGGGCGGCGGCTGGTACTCCACCATGTTGCCTCTCCACAACAATCTGAGCGTCCGCTCCCAGCACTGCGCGCGCTCCGATCCAGTTTGGCGCCATACTTCCAGATGACTTTGGGTTGCGTGTTCGCAAGGCCAGAGACCTGTCGTCCTTTGCAAATTATGTCCCGTCCCGTCGGGAGATCCTGTCGTCCTTGGCCGGTCTATGGCTTTCCATCGCAATCGGGGTTCTCAGCCCGTGTTTCTGCTCGGCGCAAACATCGGGCTGAGGTCGACAGCGATTGGGGTTGTTGTTCAGTGTTGTGACGCGGTACTGCGCGGCATGCAATGCGGCCCGTTGCCCTACCAGGCAGTGCTGGAATGGAATGTAAAAATGACTGAGCTTCACTCTATCCGAGGCTTATAGCTGTGGTCAGTATGGGGCACCTGATACGAAGAGACAGAGATGGGAGTAAGAAGTGAAAGAAGAATTGTTCTGATGAAGTCTACGCACAACCCACCACCCAGGAAGAAGGACGAAGATATCCATTCATCTTTCTTCGGGCGTATATACACCACGACGAAGATATACACCGCGAGGGCTGCCTCGAGACGTAGCGAGCGGGAATTTCCCGTCTTGTGATGCCGCCGCAAAGCATCATGGGATCTCGTGCGTCGGTGGATTGAAGTCAGGAGCGGAACTCGAGCTCCAACATCCGCAGGACGCTGACAAAGCACGACCGACCCACCCTCCATCGCATCATCCACTGCACACCCATTCGCTCTACCAACTCTGCGTCGTCGTCGTCCTGCATCTCGTCCAGACAATTGGTCGCGGAACAGATCGATTCTTGCATTGCATCCTCGATACCGCGTCGCATCAGGCACGCACCATGGTGGTCCGCCCTTTCGTCAAGGAGTCCCCCGAGGACAGTTCCATGGAGAATGGCATCTTCAAGGAAGACAATACCGTTCCGCCCGCGCAGCAGCGCGTTCTGCCGCTGTTTAGTCTGAAGGGCAAGACGGCTATTGTCTCCGGTGCCGGGGCCGGGATTGGACTGGCGGTTGCACACGGGTTCGCTGAGGCCGGTGCGAATGTGGCGATTTGGGTATGTTCCCTGAAGCATCTTCCTCCACCACCAACTTTATGAACAACATCACGTCCGAAGCCACATGGACCGAAACCAACGCTCTTATCACAGTATCACGGCAACAAGAAAGCCCTCGACCGAGCCGCCGAGATTGAAAAACTCTACGACGTACAATGTAATAGATCCTACTTATCCCCCTTACCCATCGTCCATTCACCCACTCACAATCCCCCTCCCTACCTAGGTCGCGCCTACCAAACCGACGTGACAGACTCCGAAGACACCAAACGCGTCATCGCCCAGATCGTGTCGGAATTCAACCACCGTCTCGACATCTTCGTCGCCAACGCCGGCATCCCCTGGACCCAGGGCCGCATGATCGACGGCCAACTCGACCACTACCATCGCGTCGTCGCCACCGATCTCGATTCCGTCTTCTACTGCGCACGAGCCGCCGGGGAGGTCTGGAGACGACAGTATCTGACGGGGAAAGATGCCCGGGGCGAGGCTTTGGAGGGTTATAGTTATGGGAGTTTCATCGCGACCGCGAGTATGAGCGGGCATGTGGCGAATATTCCGCAGTTGCAGAGCGCCGTGAGTTCTCGGATCTTTTACTTTTTTTCAATCTTCCAATCTTCGTCCTCCCCTTTGCTGATCGAGAGGGGGGTGGTGTTGTTTTGTCCGCAGTACAACGCCGCCAAAGCCGGCGTCATCCACCTCGTCAAATCCCTCTCCGTCGAATGGGTGCAATTCGCCCGCGCCAACAGCATCTCCCCGGGCTACATGGCGACGGAAATCTCCGACTTCGTGCCCCCGGAGACGAAGCGCATCTGGCATGGCAAGATCCCCATGGGTCGCGAAGGGCAGGCGAGCGAATTGAAAGGTGCCTATCTCTATCTGGCTTCGGATGCGAGTAGTTATACGACCGGAAGCGATCTTGTGGTTGATGGGGGGTACACGAGTGTGTAAATAATGATCATAATCAAGAGAGAGAGAGAGAGAGAGAGAGAGAGAGAGAGAGAGAGAGAGAGAGAGAGAGAGAGAGATGCGCGGCTAGATAGCGAGAACAATTAATGAATGACCTTCCGTAGGTTGTATTATTGAGCTGCCGCACCCTCGACGCAAGAAGAGGCAAATTTTTAATTCTGTCAAGCATGGAATATAGAGCCCGGGCCTTGGTCTTGGCATTGGCATTGGCTTGCCATTTCTTCGGTTGGTTTTCATCTGCCCCGGGCAGGCAGGCAGGCGTCGCGATGGAAAGAAGAGAGTAGTATGAAAGAGACGCAAGTGATGAAGGGGGATTGACTTGCTGTTGTGCGATAAGAGTGCGTTTTTGACGCAAAGTGGGAAAATCAGAAAAAGTTGTGCTTGTTTGCCGCCCGCTATTTTAACGGTGAGCCGAGCTGAGCTCTTCGCCTCATCATCATCAAGGACCTCCGATAAGGTAGGGTCTGGAAAAATGGAAACGCCACCATCGCACCGTCCACCGTCCACCGTCCTGCTCGGCAACATGATCGGGTGAATTACTCTTGCAGCCAGACGCGCGAGACACTGTCGAGAATTTGCGCTTCCTGCTTCACTGGCGAGAAGAAATGATGAGGATCAGCATCAGCAGCAGCAGCAGCAGCAGCAGCAGCAGCCCAAACGACTTCGCGCGCACGGCATCAAAAACATGTCTCACCCAGCCCATGGGGGGGTTTTTTTTTTCATTATTATTCTTAAGCTCGGCGGCGGCTTCGTTTTTTTTTTTTTCGTGTCAGATCACACAGAACACAGAACACAGAACGAACATCTTCATCACATGAAATGATGATGATGATGATGAGGCGTCTGAGGTGGTGTTGCGCTTTGATGATGCGACGCTGGTTTCAGCATGCATGCATGCGACTGTAGGAGTAGTAGACGTTGTTCTTTGACCTGGTGGTAGGATCATTCCAGTGTGCGAGGAGGACGGAGGGATATCTCAAACGGAATTAGAGGATGGTCGATATGGCTGCAGTGCGGTTCGCCACGAGCTCTGTTCTCGTAGATGTATTCGGGAAGGCAATGCTGGTCCCGTTGGTGAGGGTGCTGTGCTGCGTGCTTGATGTTAGTAGTAGTAGTACAGCGCCTGCCCTGCTGGATGGCTTCATTCTCGTCTTGGCACAGGCCACACAGCCTCCACGTGGCAGAACGATGGCAAGCATACACATGTACTGTAGTCTGCAGAAATCGAAGAGTGTACGATCATTTGAGAAGAGGAAAGATGTCAGCACTTCTGACGACGGTCGTTCGACTAGCGTGTTCTGTTGCACGATCGGGTTACCGATGACACGGGACGACAGGCAGAGGACGAGTCCGTTTTATGGTAGTCGGGACGCTACACAGCTAGGTCGGTGAAGGGGAGGATGGAAACAAGGTACCGTGACACCGTGGGCTGGGCTTCGATTTTTCGTGTACACGGCAGCATGCTGTGTAGGAGTATAATTTTTTTTGGAGGCGAGCGGGCTGTGGTGTGTAGGTATCTCGAGCTGTTTTTACACTTTGCTGTCTGCCGGTGCGGTTCAGGTTCAGGTTCGGGAGGGTTCCATTGCTGTGATGGTGCTGTGAAGCCGCGGAGCGCATGTGCACGGAGCATGTGCGGCGAAAATAGGTGCGCTAGTCGGCCGTTGAGCCGTACAGTAAATGTGGACCCTGGTTTACCGGTTCCACGTCACGATCTCGACCCGCGCCAAGAACTTCGAAGAGATGAGATGAGGAGGTGGGGATGGATATCTTGGGGCAGAGATATTGCTCCTCATCCTCTCCTCTCATCATGATCTCTGCTCTTGGGTGCATGCAGCGTGCGTGCGGATGCGGGCAGACTGCCAGATAGACGGTGTGGGCATGCAGGCAGGCGAGGCCCTGCATGCCGGTGTAGAGCTCCCGCGGTGAGGCATCTCGTTTGAGGAGCACCTTGCAGCGGTTTTGCTGCACGCGATACCGATTGCAGCGTGCATTGTCGACCTGCACCGTCGCGGCTGGTAGCCTGGTGGAAAGATAGCTCTAGCAAAGTCTGAGGCGCATGCTCTGCTGCTTGGAGGGGCAGAATGTGCCCAAGTCACCATTGCGAGGTACCACGACTACCGTCGAGGCACACAGTATTCGAGGACGGCAGACGTTCTGATGAGATGTTGAGCCCGTACGCACGAGAAATCGGCGATTTGACACAGCAATGGGAGAAGCATGTCACTCGCCATCTGGGCATGCCGGCACAGAGTTTCTGCGCCCGCAACACCATTCGCGGCGGAAACCGACACCGTCTCATCGTGTCGTGTCGCCCGGCATGACGAGCTCCCACGTTTTCACCCTGACCAGCCGGATGCGGCCAATTGTGAATGTGACAGCGCAGTGTCGGAAAGTCCTCCGTGCTCCGCATCCGCCATGCGATACGATACGATACGATTCGGCGTGAGCGATGCGTCTCGTATGATGATTGTAGAGTCGCAACTGTGTGAGTTGTTGTCCGGAATAGGAGGATGACGTTGGGGATCTCTCGTCTTCTCCGCACGATCGCGTTCCAAATTAGCGCTCGCCTCAACCTGACCCGTAATCATCATATTAACTAATCCTTCCACCGTGTCAACGTGTCCGGTATTACCGACAAACATCATCCTACCGCCGGCCCATCTGCCGCATACGCACGCAGGTGTCCATCGTGATTGAGGTCCACCGTCCATCGAGGTCCATTGAGGTCCGATTGGGGAAGCGAGGAGCGTGGGTGAGTCGCCATGAGCCGTTCAGAAGGGCGGGAGGCTTGCTGCCACGACGACCGTCGAGCTCTCGTCTGCCGCCATCCGGCCCAGGTGCTGTGTGCAATGCAATGGGCTAACTCTGACCGACCCTTCACGCCTAGCAGCTCGCATTGCCGTGCTATCTCCCTCGCGACACTTGACCGGACGGGCCGACTGCATCCTACACTCGTACTTGTCTCGCATCACATCCATCTCTGCCGATCCCCTCTCTTCAAGTTCCCGAGTCGTTATCTGCACCGTGGCCCGCCCGCCCGCTTGCAGTAGCCCACCCATCCGCGCAACCTTCATTCGCCGACGCGCCGTGCTCCCGCAGTGCAGCTCTGCATAGCTGATCAGACGCATCCTGGCAACACCCATCGACCTTGCCGCAGACGCCTCCAGTTCTTGTTCGCATCCACCCACCCAACCTCACTCGCTCCTTTGATAAACGCTGCCTTCCTCCTCCGTGCGAGCCCCGCAGCCAGCTGTCCACCACCTCCATTGTTCCTGCCAAATCACCTGGACACCCGCCCGTCACGCACGCGAGATCCAGCGTCTTCGCGCCCATTGGGAGGCCACTCACCATCATGTCGACAATCATCATGAACAACAGCGGCCTCAATCCCCCTCCTCACCGAAAGCCCGTGCCGGGCAGGACTTCTGTTTCGCCCGCCACTTCCTTCACCATGCAAACCCCGATGCCGAAACAGCCACCCGCACAAGCCCAGCCGTACGCTCGACAAGCCTCTCATTCGCGGACACGCACAAGCTCCTCCAATGCCATTCCCTACAACGCCTCCAACCCATCGCCGCCGCAGTTGAACACGGATACCTGCACAATGACCTCGCAGCATCCACGGCAGCAACCGCCATATCCCGGGCAAAGCCGCCGCACGCTGTCGAACGCGACTTCCTCCACATCCTCCACCAATACCACTGCCGGTCTGCAGAGGGTTCCTACGAGCTCGGGCCAGAGCACCACCAGCGGAGTTCGACGATCCACCTCGTCCCGCAGCAATGGATCTTCGGCATCGCCAACTTCATACGTTGCCCTCATGCGAAAACAGAAAGGCACCGTGTGGTGCGACCGAGCGCAGCATGAAGACCCGAGGATACTGTCGGCTCAACGGCAGGCCAAGATGAGGGCAGCACAAGAAGTCGCCGGAGGACACAACTACGCAACTCAAGTACGGACGAGCACGAGTAGCACGGGTGTGGTCGGAGGAGTGCGGAGCAAGATTAGGCACCACGGTGCACCCAAGGCCAGCGCATACAACGCTGCAATCCTTGGCGGATCCGGAGGAGTGCCAATGAGATTGAGCGCCTCCGAGGTGGATGACGGGAATGACAGCGACGAGGAGACGGGGGCTCGCCATCACGCAAGAAATGGCAGCGGACGAAGCAGTCTGGGTAGCGGAAGAAGGGGACAGAGCTACGTCGGATCCAACCTGGCTTACAGCAATGGCTCAACGCCGCCGGGAGTCAGTCCTGTGGATAGCATGGGCGACGTGCAAGAAGAAGAAACACCGATGGTGAACGATGATGGCACTCGCAAGGAAGACTACTTCACCCAGACGGGTGGCAGTGGCAACAGCGGCGAGCAAGAAGAAAGCTTCGGCAAAGTCGGTGGCCTTCCTCCGAGGCGCGCTGGCGCAGAGCAACCCACCAAGTCTACCCTCGACGACCTGCGCCGGCGTGGAAGCGTGGACGAACGGACGATGACCATGAGCGGTCCACGACTGTTCGTTGCCAACCCCGACCTGAGCGATTAGGAGGAATGTGCGGGCCATATTCACTTCACACGGCCGGACGCCGCGTTGGCGTCCTTTGTTTCAAGGCCAGCATCGTGTCTGGATTGTTTCATTTAGAAGATCATCTGGAGCGAGAGAGAGACAGCGACGCTCGCTGTCGTCAGGGGTTCAGATTCATTTAGCGCGTTGGGATACCACAGCATAGCACAGGAAGTCAGGGTAACATATGATTATTATCATTATTATTATTATTATTATCAAACACCAGCCGCGCTCGGCGGCGATTTCTGTTCGATCTCGTCTGCTCCACCATTGTTGCTCATCCATGTCTTGGAGCCTAAGGTACTCGCTGACTGGGACAAATGGTGCCATTCCCTTCCATTCCTCGCCATCGACCCACCAAATCTCACAGTCCGCACCTTCCCTGTTCGGCAATTGAAGTGGATTGGATCACCTACCTATGATTTGACCTCACCGTGGACCTCTCTGCAGCTACATGCACCTTACTTACCAACTTCACCAGGTAGACAGACAAGACAGCCAAGTATAGTGGACGACCTATCTAGCACAATGGGAAGTCTTCCAAAGAATACTTGGATTTTTTTTTTTTTTTTTTTTTTCACAAATTCCAAAAGAATGCATTCCAATACAATGGTGTGTGTGTGTGTGTGTGTGTGTGTGTGTGTGTGTGTGTGTGTGTGTGTGTGTGTGTGTGTGTGTGTGTGTGTGTGTGTGTGTGTGTGTGTGTGTGTGTGTGTGTGTGTGTGTGTGTGTGTGTGTGTGTGTGTGTGTGTGTGTCTGTGTAATCGCAGGCGAGGCGATGGCTTACGGTTCCCCCTCTGCCGATGATAAGGGTGAGGGAGTAGGAAGGAAGGATGTTGGGGAGGGAGGCGGGGGGGGGGGGAGGTTGCGGAGAAGTGGTTTTGGAGTAGAGGGTTGAGGGTTGGGAAGAAGGGAAAGGACTCTTCCATGTGTCTTGGCTAATGTGGCCGTAGTGCGGGTTTTCCTCTCGTTGTCTCCGGGATTTGCTACCGATACCCACGGCGGTGCCTTTCGCTTTCTTGAAACTCCTGCTGGATGCAGGGAAGAAAGGTCAGGAAATTCCCACGGGCGAAATCGCGGGTTCTGGTCTCAAGTAGTATGTCCTGCTATCTGCGTGCCCCGGATGCTTTGGGTTGTTATGCCATCGATGAAAGCACAGTAACGCACATGGTCAAAGGGATCGCTGGGGGCCGTCTTCCCATACGGTATCGGTGCGAATGGAATCGTGCCGGATCTATTTTCCAGTGATCTGGCAGTGCCATTGTATGAGAGTTTCGGGAGCGTCGCCGGAGGGGTGTGTTCTCTGTGGAGAGGTTGAGTGCTACGAGTGATGTGGCTGGTCTCTGTTTGTATAAGGCGAGTCAGGCGGGGTTAATAGTGGGAGGATCAGCCAGATTCCGAGCCAGATTCCGAGCACGTATTAGACGCGGAGAAGGACGTTGAGCGTATTGTTGAGCATTGTTGACAGAGTAGAAGCAAGACTGTAGACTTTCTATAAGTCATCTTGTAGCGTACGGATTGCCTGCGCGGAGCCATATTTCTGCTGCGGTCGAGTTTGGATGCCTCCGTGTGCTCGCAAGTGTTGTTGAGCAGGTCTATCCTCTCTGTCCGTCGGATGTGATTTGTCCCCTTCGCCCTTTCCCTCTTGGCTGATATCGTATCCTCATATCCTCGTGCTCCTTCATTGATTCATTCGCTGTCCTGTACAGCAGCTGTTTGCCCTTCATCCCAACCTCGAAGCGTCTCCTTCATCATCCCAGATCGAAAAGTCCTCCTTGGGCTTTACGCGCTCGTCCTTCAGCATCCGCGCATCCTTCCGCACATCCTCACCCTCGACTTCCAATCTCGCCTTTGGCTCCCTTGCTTCGATCACGAAGTGGTTGTCACAGTGCGGGCAGTATTCGTCGCTATCTTCGAACTCGTTCATGTCTTTACGGAAGCATTTCTTGCATTTCTTGCACGCGAAGGTCATTTCCAGGGTTTGCTTGAGGCGGTGGTCCTGGGTTTCGGCGTGGCATTCCGCACAGTCAAACCATTGACGGCAACAGGGGGAGCGGATGGAGACTTGGGCGTTAAGAATGTGTTTGCTGAGGTGCGTGTTAGTGAAGTGAGTTCTGTATAGCACCACGGGACTGGACTTACCACATTGTGACTGTCGGAGGGTGTTGAAAGGGCTCGTACAGACGTGATGTCGGCAAGTGTTCCACAGAGTTGGTTTGACGCGAGGTTGTTACGCTTCTGTGAAACCATCGAACCCGCTTCGTGAGAGCAGGTCCAGGGATGTTCGGATATCAGGGCCGAGCCGCCTTAGTGCCGCCGATCCAACGTGCGTGGCTTCACACGGGCCACAGCTTCGTCACGCGCAGCGACGTCGTATTTTGTTATTTTGAGAGGTACATGTAGGCCGTGTTATTTACAGATCACTTACGTAGCCTTGCACGCGCTTCAGGTACCACCCAGCCAAGGACGATCACGATCACCGCGTCGCATACCAAACATACCGAACGATCACAGCTTGCAATCCGGAGCCAGCAAGCGTCAACCCCACGAATTAATTGCCTTGCCTTACCTCGAGCAATGTGTCGGCTTTGCCAGGGATTACGCGGAATGACCAGATCCTAGCGTTTGGGCTGTCACTCGGCATGAAAGACCAACTTCTGAACTCAGAGAGGCACGTCAGCCAAAATCATCGTTGATCTTATACGACCGCATCTGGTGAAGGGAAGAGCTGGGGCACGCAGAGCGCGTACAGGTGACTTGCGCTTGACATGAGCTTGTGGATGCCAACCCTCTCCCCCAGCCTTCCGACCTGACCGGACCGATTGAAAAGACGAAATGGCAGAGAGCGCCGACGGACCAGATACTTCCTCCATCAAACCCATATCCTCGTTGCGATCCAGGTTTGAGAATTTGGGGAAAGATCAGAATGCTGGACAACCGACTTCGCCTGCGCCGCAGCAGGCTTCTCTCACTACGCCCTCGCCTGTTGGAGGAGGATGGTCACGGATATCTGGTGAACACAAAAGAGATCCTGGTGGAATGGGTGTTGGACCGGTAGGTGGAAATGCCGCGCAAGTGTCACCGCTCTCGCTTTCACCGAGGCAGCCACGTCCGGATCCGCCTGCAGCTAGACCAGCCTCCATGATCTCTATGTCGCCTACACAGCCGTCGCCTCCTATGGTGACCGTCGACTCTCCGAGGTCACCGCAGAAGATATTCTCTATGGATCTGAGGCCGACGGCATCTGGATACAGTACTCCCAGCCAACCGCTGACGCCCAACCGAACGAGCGATACCCTCAACAAGGTCTATTCTCGCCCAGTCAGTAGGACAGCTACGCCGGCAATCGAAGCACGCGCCGCGGCCTTTTTGCAGTCATCTGGGTCACCTTCGATCAAGTCACATGACGTCGCAGATGTGAAAGCCGAGACGGAATCAAAGGCGAAGCCAGAGGCCAAGCATCCGCCTATAGTCAATCGAGCCGCGAAGCCCAAAGTACCTGTGAAGCCGCAGGCTTTGGCAAAGGCTGAAACCAATCTGTCAGCTCCAGAAACAAATGCAGAGCTCACTGATCAGAGCATCTCACCCTTTACTACCCCGCCGAGCAGCGGCGACAGCTCACCAGATCCAAGGAAACAACACGCAACAGCCACGAGTCAACCGATCAAGAAGGCATCTGAGGCGTCTTTTGTACAAAGGTCCCGGAACGACTCCGATGCATCGTGGGTGACGAGACTCGGGGGCGATTCTGATTCTTTCTCAATCGCTAGGCGCGCACGAGCGGAATCCGATGCTTCTTTCGTGGAGTCCTCTTCTTTGCCCGAGACCTGGCTACCTCCGCCAACCCATCACGCAGGAGCGGCACGACGAGAGTTGAATGCTCGTGGCATCACGAGAGCCCCCACGATGCCGATGCCAGCAAGATACCGGCAAGTTGGGACGAGAGAATCGCAATCAACAGACGACTTGCAGGAAGATCGGCCAAGACTACCAGCAAGACCCGAACTGCAAATTCGGAATGGGAGGACGAGCCCGCCTAAGATGCGGTCTGGACGCACCAGTCCGTTGAAGAATCACATGCTACCGGGTAGGAGATCTGAGGACGTGATGAGGAAGGGTCCAGCTGCGGACATGGATACCACACGGCGCATCCCGGCCATCAAGACCGATGTCAAGTCTGCGCTTAGCCAAGGCTTTGAAAAGGCATCGCCGATGACTCCATCAGGGGCTCCTGCAGTGCCTCCGCCGCGCAAGTCTGTCGACCGGAGGCGGGAGATGCCTCCACCTCCTCCACCTCCAGGTACAGCGACATCGAGTATCCAAAAGGGTCACTCACGCGATGACGAGGAGGACCTGGCGCCTGGCGGCCTTAACAGTGAGCAAGTCGCGGGCCCAACGGATTTTCCAGATGCCACTCAATCCAACCGGCGGCAACCTAGATTCAGATCACGACCCTGGACGATCTATACCGAGTACGACACAAGACTGTTCGGCGTGTGTGGAGAATATGTCTGCACATCTGGTTACATCACTAAGGCCTGGAACATACGGACTGGCGAAGAGTTGCTTCACATGGAGCCCCGAGAAAACATGAAAGTCACCGCTCTGGTCTTCAAACCATCACCTAACGTGGAGGACGAGGGCAAGCGGCTGTGGCTCGGCACCAGTAGCGGCGACATACAAGAAATTGACATCCCGTCTCAATCTCTTGTGAAGACGAAGAGCATGGTGCATAACAGGCGCGAGATCATTCGTATGTTTCGCTACGCCTCCGAGTTGTGGACCTTGGACGATGGAGGGGAGCTGTATGTCTGGAAGGCCGATCATAAGGGCATACCAAGCCTTGACTCTCAGTATATGAATTGGCGCATCCCCAAAGGAATCTCGTATTCGATTGCATCGGGCGCGCAATTGTGGATTGCAACCGGGAAAGAGATCAGAGTGTACCTCCCCGGAGCGAACTCGGACTCAGAATTCCAAGCCTCGAGGACTCCACTGTCACAACCAGGGACTGGAGATGTTACATGCGGTGCCACCCTCAACGGCAATCCCAATTTGATCTACTTTGGCCATTCTGATGGCAAAGTGAGCATATACAACCGTACAGACTACACATGTCGAGCCATTGTCAATGTGAGTGTATACAGGATCAGCTCTATGACAGGCGTGGGCGACTACATCTGGGCAGGGTACAGCACTGGCAACGCGTATGTGTACGATACCTCTACGACGCCATGGACCGTGAAGAAGGACTGGAAGGCGCATGAAAAGCAAATTTGCAGCATCATTGCAGATCCCTCAGCAATGTGGAAGATGAATCGCTTGAATGTGGTCACTTTGGGCCTCGACAACTCACTGCGGATCTGGGATGGCATGCTGGAAGGGGACTGGATCGAATCTCGTATGAATGCTCGAATCTCAGACTACTGCTCATTCCAAGAGCTGACAGCATCCGTTCTAACATGGAATGCCGGTGCTTCCAAGCCGAGCTACTTGAACCAGTCTAAAGAAGATAGCAACTTCTTTAGCGAATACATGACGAATGGCGAACCTCCGGACATATTCGTATTTGGCTTTCAGGAGCTAGTCGATCTTGAAGACAAGAAGGTCACGGCCAAGTCATTCTTCAAAAGCAAGAAGAAAGATCCAGCCGAGCAGGAGCACATGTCTCGTCAGTACCGTGCTTGGCGAGACTACCTCACCAAGTGTATAGATGACTGCATGCCCAACACCCAGACCTACACTCATCTGCACACTTCAAGCATGGTCGGACTCTTCACCTGCACCTTTGTGAAGTCGCATTTGCGGCAACGTGTCCGGCACGTCCACACAGCCCAGGTCAAACGCGGCATGGGTGGTCATCATGGCAACAAGGGTGCTCTGCTTCTGCGGCTGGTGCTCGATGACAGCAGCATGTGCTTTGTGAACTGCCATCTGGCTGCTGGACAAACTCAGACCATGCATCGCAACAACGACATCGCCGCGATTCTGGAGGCAAATCCGCTCCCGCCGAATCCACTGAACGACGGAGAAGTTGCGCAACACTCTGATGTCTTCGCACACGGTGGCGATGGCAGCATGATCATGGACCACGAAATCTGCATCTTGAACGGCGATCTGAACTACCGCATTGACACCATGGGACGGGATGCCGTGATAAAGCAAGTGCAGCAAGGCAATCTGACGAAACTCTTGGAGCGAGACCAGCTGCTTTTGAGCAGAAAGAAGAATCCTGGTTTTCGGCTGAAAGCTTTCCAGGAGTCTCCGATCACCTTTGCCCCGACATACAAGTACAATGTTGGCAGCGACGAGTACGACACTTCTGAAAAGCGCAGAGCCCCAGCGTGGTGCGATCGGATTCTGTATCGAGGGCTTGGTAAAGTCAAGATGGATGGGTACTCGTATCAACGGTGGGATCAAATCCGAGTTTCAGACCACCGACCTGTCAGCGGACGGTTACGTTTGCGTGTCAAGACCGTAGATGGAGACAAACGGGAAATCACCTGGGACAAATGTGTGAAGGAATTCGAGGGCGTTAGCCAGCGGATCGCCAAGGCTGCGCAGTAAGTTTTGCCTGCTGACAGTGTCTGAAGACTGTGAGCTAACGTAATGCAGACTCGAATACCTCACCAACGTACTTGGAATGGCGCCCAAAGAAGCCGAGCGTGCGCTGCAGGGCAACTAGCATTGAATGTCGTTTAGCGTTTGATTTATTCCGCTCAAGGTTGAAAGTCAATCTTGCATGTTAAGTCTAAATCGGCCCCTCCCCGCATCTTCCAATCAAATTTCCATGAGATCCATCGAATCTTCGAGTGTGGTCAATGCCCCCTGGCGCTAAGGCCCCCGCCTGGTCCCCCGAATTGAGCACATGAAGAAATATGGACGTCATCTATTCCATGCGCGCAGGAGCGGGCACGCGACTGGTAAATAATGACTACAAATCTCGTCAAGAGGGCGTTTGCATTCTCCTTCTACACACGCCAACCTGATGGAAATGAGCCTCCGTCTACTTCGTCCAGCGGTTTCCATCACAACCAACTTCACTCGCACCGTCCCACGAGTACCCTTCTGCCAATCTCGCCTCACTGCCGCATCTCGACCAGCTAATACCAGAAGCTTCACCAAGACCATCAGAATGTCCGGCGTCAACGGTACCGAAGATCCACACGTTATCGACGAGGAGAACGTCGAGGAGTGGAAGAAGCGCGCACCATACTGTATCCACGAGAGCAACGACGGCTTCAAGGCCAGATACGAGGCTTCGTGCCATTGCGGAAAAGTGCAATATGAGCTGTCGAGAGAGGAGCCGTTGGATAGCAAGTTGTGTCATTGTACTACTTGCCAGACCCAGCATGCTGCTCCCTTCCAGTGGGCTGCTATCTTCAAGAAGGACGACATCTCGTTCCGCAACGGCCACCACAACCTGGAGTGGTATGATCCAACGACCAAGTCCATCGAGCACAAGCTGCCTTGCAAGGTCCGCTGTGGGTACTGCCACAGCCCGATTATGGATGAGGGCCGCAACATGGTCCTGCTCTTTCCGAGCCTGATCCATTTCAAGACCGAGCAGGACAAGCACAACTTCAAGCCTAGGTGAGCATGCTTCACAGAAACCTTTCCTGTACTTGAGTACTGATCGTGGCTAGACTGCACATGTTCTACAACGAGCGCGTCATGGACATCCCCGACGGGTTGCCCAAGTGGACCAAGTTGAACGACGGCGAGGGATCCGAGCTCATCGAGGACTCGCCGCCAGACATGATCCGCGAGCTCGAGCGCAAGCGGACCGAAGAGCAGAAGAAGCGGAGCTCGTTTGAGACGGAGTTTGGCAGTGGTGTGAACAAGAAGTGAGCTAGGATTTCACTGTGGCATGGAGTGGTATTGCGTCCCATTGCATGGGCTGATGGGGAGCGAGGCGTTGTGGAGTTTCTCACTACTATGAAGAGAACGTGTCAGGGAAGGGTAGCCTCAGTATACAAGCCTCCCGAGTGAGATGCGAGAAATTCTGACCACATTCGATTCGAGCACGTGCAATTCTCTTGTTGTCTCAATTGTCTTATTGTCTTTTCGCCGCGAATCAATTAGAAGGGATATGAAAGACTGTGCCAGAGCATTCTTGTCCATTGTCTTCTTTAGTGCGGCGTTGGATCCTTGTCGCACGGCTTACATTCACCTACCCGTCTATGTATCCACCTTCGCCGTGCAACTTGCAATTTGACAGCTCCCATCACCGACAAACGACTCACTCCATAGGCAATCGCCACATCCATCTTCTCTCCTCGAAACACACTCGCCGTCGCCATACAATTACAAGAACACGACACACATTTCGCTGCTGCGAACGGCAGTCATCACGCGCCAAGCCCCAAGTTCGAGTGACCAATCAGCTGCGCGAAAGGCGACATCTCAGTTTCCCGTAAGTTTGGGCCTCCTCGACCTCCATCCACATCACCGGCAAACAATCTTGTACGGTCGAGTGTACGCACGACTTGTATTTTGGATTCCGACAATGAGATTTTTTGTACTGAATGCCATGGCAGCGAACCGTTTTCAGATCGCCCGGAGCGCCGCATAATGGCGAAGCGGAAGGCGACCGAGACACCTACCCCCAATACCCCGAAGACGAAGAAGCCACGCGGTGCCGGTAAGTATCTATCTCCTCTGAATCGCTCCCTGCATGCCTATCCAATGAGGGCGGCGCGAGCCGAGAGCCCGAAAGATCGAGCAACTTGGTATTGACGGGGTGTCAAACAGGAACCGGGAAGTCACCCGACAAAGCAACAGCTCAACCGCAAGAAGACTTCGACCCGCAGCAAGAATACAAGATCAAAGAGATCCTGAAAGAAGACAGGCGATACTATCTTATCGCCTGGGAAGACCACGAAGCTACCGGCGAGTCGTACAAGCCTACCTGGGAGCCCAAGGCGAACGCAAACGAAGCTGCTGTCGCAGACTGGAGAGAAAAGCAAGCAAGGCGTGAGTCTTTCCAAGTTTTACGGTGTCTTTGATTTTCCAGCTTTGCTAACGTGGCGTAGTCCGCGAGCAGAAGAAGGCGAGAAAGCGCAAGTCGTTTGGCCCAGCAGCGAGTCCTGCGCGGAAACGTGGAAAGACTGGAGGATCTTCTGCCACCACTGCGAGCCCAGCTCTAAGTCGTGATCCGACTGCAGAAGGATCCAGTCCTGCGCCTAGAGCAGCGACTCCTCGCCGCAGGAACATCGTCCCGAGTTCTTCTTCCCAAGAGGCTTCTAGCGCTGCGAAGGGACGGGTCGAAGCGGAGAGCGAGAAGATCGAGCCTGAGATTCCAGAAACCCAACCAGCCTCTCTTGGTGCCGTAGCTCCTGATAGCCCACTCTTCGTATCCAGTGAAGCCGAAGAGACTCCCAGGGCTCGGTCTGAGCAACTCAACGTCCAACTCAGCGATCCGCCTTCAAGTTATCAACGCGGAGCTTATCAGCGATTCGACGATTCTCAGCGGAACTCTGGAGCCGAAGAGCCTTCGCCGCTGCCGTCGTCGGCGTTTGGTCCACTCGCCGCTGAGACTGGGCGCGAAATCCCAGATTCTGACCCCAGCTCTGCTTCTGTTCGGCAGACGCAGACACAAGGCACTCAGGAGAATCGTGGAGTGGGCTCGAGCCAGCTTGTGCCGGAGTCTCAGAGTCGGCCAGAGCAACAGCAAGCACATCCATCGTCGAGTTTCAGGGGGTTCTCGCCCGATTTGCAACCCAAGCAGAACCCATCAGCGCAGGTCCAGGATTGCGAACAACAAGAGGCGGCACAGCATTCCTTTGAAACCCAAGACGTACAATCTGCTGGCACTGCGAGTGGAGCGACACAAGCGTACACCCGTGAAGAGCAGCAAAACCCCTCGCAGCCGGAAGTTGCATCTCAGCATTCAGTAACAAAAGAGAGTTTTGTGCGTTCAGGCTCAGACGGGCGTTTTTTACAGCAAACGCAGCCTCGGACCGATTTTCCCAAAGCGGACGACTCTTTCGAAGGCGAACCCCGTGATACGGAGACCGTGAATGGGACTTCTGATGCAGCTGATGAGACAACAAGACATTCACCTGCGCGGATAGACGACAAACCCAGTACCGGAGCTTCAACAAGGGAAAATACCCCGACAAATCGCGCAGCGAACGAGGACGAAGAGATCACCGCTGAGGGCGGCAATCAGGAGACCTCGCCCGGCAAAGGTGCAAGCCAATTCAATCGAGAACAGCAGAAAATCACAGACCGTTCACAGACCGAAGGCGCAGCAACAACTTCCTCTGAAAAATCGATTGAGGAGCTTGGTGCCTCACTGGCGTTTGCTATCAACGGGTCAGAAGGCATCGTCGTTGAGAGCTCAGCGCCCCCTATTTCATCTACCCAATTCCTATCGCAGCCCGACTACGAACCGCCTCCCGCTGGCCAGCGACCGGTCGAGTCTTCGGTTCTCGAGGGTGCTCAAATCCTCCAATCTCTCAAAGCAAGTTCGCAGCCATCGCCATCGAAAGTGCCCGCGCAAAGCGCGTCTGAGGCGATAACATCGCCGAACTTCTTCTTCTCCAGCCAGCCTAGAGCTCAACGTCAAAACCTGGTGACGCAGAGTCTTCCCGCGACCCCGTCTCCACTACGCTTCCAAACGCAGATTTCACCTCGCCCTCGTGTGCGATCTATTGAGAAAGTGCAAAGGAGTGAGCTGAACTTTGGTCCTGGACAAAAGTCGCCTGAATCGTCGCCATTTCCTTCTGTCCCGTCGCAGTCGATCGGCACCGTGGGCGAAAGCGCTCCTGGCAGGATTCCCACGCCTTCACAGAATTCTTTCTCTGTCACAGACTCGAAGCCTCGCACTCCCATAAGAGGCAGCGGAAAAAAAATGGCGCCACAGTGGATGACAGACCAGGATGCTCAAACTCCTAGCAGTCGCCAGAAGACTCCCGCCGTTGTAGTTCAGCCTGCATCTTCTCTGCCTCCTAATATCAGCGCAGAGGTTGCCGCCGCTCGCCAAGGCTCTCCTATGCTGGATAGTAGGCGGTCTCCTTCGACTGTACCCGCCATGGAGGCCGAACCTGCCATTACGATGGAAGAGATGAACACTTCCGAGAGATATGACACACTTATCCCGCAAGCCCAGGGCCGCAATGGGCTTAGCCCAGCCCAACTGCGCAATCGACGTGCTGTCCCGGGGACGCTTTCCGAGCAATTCCCTCATCCCCACGAGCCTAGCGAGAATCTTGAGGCGGCAAGTGTCCACAGCATACCTATTGTTCTGGGACCTCATCAACGTGACCAGTACTTCCAGAACATCTATTTCCAAAAGAAGGCTATCGACGGCTTTCTTGAAGAGCAACAACCCTCCGAAGAACAGATTGTCGACGCAGAGACAGTCGTCGAGCGCCTGCGCAGTATCTCCATGCACCCGGACTTGGTCAATCACGATGCCTTGTCTCAAGTATCCACTCCTGAGCGCCAGGCGCAATGGGATGTGGACTCGAGTGCGAAGTTCCGGTTTCTGAACCAGTTGTTCCGCATGTTAAGCGAGCGAAACATGCACCTAGCGTTGGTAGCAGCCGGCTATAAGGTGCCCGACATGCTCGAGACGTTCCTACGGGGCACGAGTATTCCGTACAATAGAGATCCTTCCGCTCGAGCAGACTTCCACGCTTCTAGCCTCGGCCTCCGAGTCTCTATCATCGACCTGGAGCAGGATGTCGCGTCTATTGACAGTGCACACCTTGTCATTGCGATGGACGGTTCAGTGAACTACCGTCACCCTGTCATTCGGGCAGCTCGTCAACAACGGACCCTCGATATGACCCAAACCTTCACTTGGGCGACGCTTCTTACTCTTGTTGTGCCTTTTACGGTCGAACACATAGAGCGATGTCTTGCACCCGGCATGTCACGCAAAGCTCGAGCCCATGTCATTCTCAGTGCAACTCGACGGGTGAAGGATATCGCGGGTAAGGCCGAAGCCGGACAGGTCTCCCCAGAAAAATCTGCCACCGTCATTGCAGACTTCTTGCAACGGCGCACAGATGACACCGAATGGCCCATTACTGGATTGAGCATGATCGATGACCTGGACAGTCAGACTGAGACTGAGCTCTCGCAAGAAGTCGCATCTTTCCCCCGGACGAGGTCCAAAAGCCCAGGAAAGCGACCTTACGCTGAAAGTGGCGTTGGTTCGCCCGAAGATGCGTCCAAGCGGCCGCGTCTTGATGAAGCGGAAATGCCTGGGACCATTAATCCGCAGGAGATCGAGGTTACTCACATCAGCGACTCTATGGGCAAGGGCACGCAGACTAACATTGAAATGGGCGACGTGTTCGCACCGTCTGGCCCGTCTGAAGCCCAAGCAGAGGCACTTGAAGAAGCGCGAAGCTTCCTCGCTGAGTACGAGAAAGCTCTTGAGGATGTTCAATACCGGTTTGAGGAGCAGCATGCTGAACTCGTCAAAGTCAGGCAGGCAAGAGACTCAGAAATGACACGCGCGGAAGCGGCTTTGGAGAGATTGAGCGTCACTGAAATGAACAACACGACACTGCGTGATGAACGCACGCTCCTGAAGGAACAGCTCGCAGACGCCAATGCCCGGGTTGCTGATATCTCGATCCCTGAACGTCAAGAGTTTGAGAGGCTCCGATTGGAAGTCCAGCTAGCTCGAGTGGAAAAAGAAAAAGCAGAAAAGAAAGTCGCTGGTCTTGAAAAGGAATTGGATTGGACACGTAAGATGTACCAAGACTCCTCATCCCAGGCTCGTGACCTGGCGGAGCAGAATACCGACTTGGAAGGCCGCCTGGTACGCGCTGAAAAGCAAGCCAGCGGCGAACAGGCGCGTGCTTTGCAGATGAGCCAGGACATGAAGCATAAGGCTCTGGAGCGGGAAAACAAGAAATTGAAGGGTCTGCTCAAGAATCGCGAAGATGACCTCAAGCAGATGGACGAGCGACTTCAGCGGGAGCAGGCTGGTCGTGGTCGGATCGCAACGAGACAGTCTTCTGTCCCGCGGAGTCCGCGGCTCGGCTCTCCCGTCCACAAAGGCGGTCGTGGTAGTAGACAGACAAGCCCTAGTGCGGGAGAGCTGAGGCCGAGAGGTGGCTTGCATCCGTTGAGAAATGGATGATAAGATGGTAAGGCGGGGAGTTTTATGGTGCATAGCGGTTTTCGGGGTTCAGAAAGGTGATTAGCACTCGTTCATTATTCTTCAACGAAGGGGCTGGTGACGATGATTCTTCCTGCCGGTATGATGTGTTTCCGTCGAATTGGTTCTCACGCCGTTTCCCTCGCTCCTGTCTGTCCTGATACGCCTCAGCTTCCGTTCAAATCGCGCCGTACGCTTCGCATCTGTGGCGACGAAGGTTCAAATTAGCTTCCATCCAGACAGACCAAGCTGCCGATATCCAAACAAGGCAGGCTATGACTTTCTACTCACTCACCATGCTCGCATGACGTTCATCTTCCGACGGCGGCGTCAAGATCCCCGGTCCCAAATCCGTGGTATCCGAATCAAGAGACCGAACACTATGACGATCGATATCTTCCGGCTCACTCAGTTCTTCTTCTTCTCCTTCTCCTCCTTCCTCCTGTCTAGAGACTCCCCTCTTCGCATCTCCAACATGCGATTGTACGCGACTCTCCAACTCCGCTGTCCCGGGTCTAGGTCTAGGTCTAGGTCTCTCGGTAGGCTGCGGTGCAATAGTAGCAATACTCGCCAGATCGCGATGTCCAGCGGCTTTCATCGCGGTATCGTAATCCGGTGGCGGCGGCTGCAGACTACGACGAATTTCGTCCCCCTCCCTCCTCGCGTATTGACTCTGTGCCGGGGGTTCTTCTTCACGGGAATCACGGTTTGACGACGGATAGCGTAGTGCGGTGTTGATGGCTATTTGAGCGATGGAAGACGAAGGCTGGTGTTCAAATTCCTGGAAAGCGTATTCTTCTTCTTCGTCCTTTGGTGGTGGTTCTTGCTGTGGGCGTCTCTTGCCGCAGCAGAAACAGCAGCAGCTGGAGATTTGCTTGGAGAGGGGTTCTTTCATTGTTGGATTACGCTGTCCAGGTGGCAGGTTGGTGAGAAGGGGTGATATCGCCTCCCGTTGACGACACGACTTGGGTGGATACCGGGGATGGAGAAGTCCAGATGGGGAGTTATGAAAGAGCTTCGCTGCCTCAGTGGATTCCAAATTTCTTTTTGCTTGCCGTCCTGACGTCTAATTGTCTCGTGGCATTGGAAGCTATTAATTGTTATGTGGATGCCTACAGTAAGTACATCGTGAGGTGTGAGGAGCACTAATGTGCCGCCCAAACCCTAATCATCCTCCCGTTCGCGAGTGGCCGAGGTCTTCCATCATCTACAGCTGCTATACAGCTGAGAGCTGCCTGCTGATCTTCGAAGCAACATCTCGTCCACTTGTGCTGCCAAGATCGATTCAAGAGTCGTCCTTCTTCATGTCATTTCGCATTCGCATAGGTCTTCTCATACCTGCCATGTTGCTTCGCTCACGCTCCGTGGCGCGATCATTCTCAAAGCTCCAGTTATGGCGCATCTTAAACTCCATCGCTATGCCAAATCTCGAGAGGCGCTTCCACCTGAGCGATGCTAGAGATCATCTCTTTCCGCCGCCCATCATTTCCATCATCTTTCCAATGTCCATGCCGCCCAGATTAGGCATCCCGCCTCCACCTCCACCCATGGCCTTCATCAGACTGCTAAGATCGGGCATGCCTCCGCCTCCCATACCACCTGCGCCACCGCCCATACTCTGGAGACGCTTCTGCAAGTTGGCCATCTGTTGTTGCTTGTTGCCTCCGCCCATGGCAGCCTGAGCCTTCTGCATGTTGCCCATATTCTTGCCCATCTTCTTAGCCATGTTGGCCATCATCTTCTGTTGTGAAAGGAGTTCTTCCACCTCGCGGACCGATGTACCTGAGCCTCTTGCTACCCGGGTGATACGTGTAGGTTGGTCGACGAACATCTTGCCATCTGAATCAAGCTCCTTTTGTGTCATGCTGTCGCAGATGTAGATCATACGTTTGAGCTTCATGCTTCCTTCTTCGTCATCCATACCGCCCATCATGCCGCTCAAGCCAGGGATCATGCCAGCCATCTTTGACAAGGGGCCCATCTTCATGATGTTCTGTAGCTGGTCTCGCATATCCCGGACAGAGAACTTTCCTTCCGTAATGTTCTTCATGGTCTCCTTGTTGTCCAGCTTGAGTGATTGCACGTGCTCCATGAGGCCTTGCATATCACCAAATCCGAGCATTTTCGATACGAACGATTCCGGGTTGAACTTCTCCAGATCCAATAGATGCTCTCCCGTTCCGATAAAAACGATCGGTGTATGTGTTGCTGCTACCGCGGATATCGCACCTCCTCCGGCTGCCGCACCGTCCGTCTTGGTGATAATGATTGCTCCAAAGTCTGCCGTCTCCTTGAATGCTCTACTTTGAGCCTCTGCTGCTTGACCTATTGATGCGTCCAGAACCATGATCGTCTGATGCGGTTGTACTGCGCCCTGAATCTCCACCATTTCCGCGAAAAGGGCGTCTTCTTGGTGATGTCGACCAGAGGTATCCACAATAATAATCTCAAAGCGCTCCTTTTTGAACTTCTCTACACCATCTCTTGCTACCACCACAGGGTCTGTCTGTGTAAGCGAGCCATAGTAGGGAATCTTGGCCTTAGTCGCATTCTGCTTCAGCTGGTCAAAAGCACCAGCTCTGAAGGTATCCGCGCACACTAAGCACGTCTTGAACCCTCTAGCCTGATACCACCTCGCCAACTTGGTACATGTTGTCGTCTTTCCCGCACCTTGAAGACCCACAAACATGATCACATTGCTCTTTCCTTTCTTTGGGTTATACGGCGTTTGGTGGGGGTTTACGATATCGACCAGCGCATCGAAGACGGCCTTTTGAATTATGCGCTTCTTGTTCGCGTGTGGCGGGAGGTCCTGGAATTTCACGGAGGATTTTATGGATTTCCGGAGAGATGATACGAGTTTGATGTTGACGTCGGCTTCCACGAGAGCGTTGGAGATCTCCTTGATCATGCCATCGAAGGCCTTCTCGTCGAGCGTCTGGGCACGTGTGATGTCGGTGACGGCGGCGTTGATGCGTCGGCCCAGATCTTGGAGGACCATGATTGCGAGTCTGCCTCCTGAGTATTTCAGGTCTTGAGGAGGACTCGCAATGTGGCAACAGAAGGTTGGAGAGGTGGTGTAGTTAGGTTAATCGTGGTGTCTTGAGGAATATCGAAACCCCGCGAGTTCCATACGGCAAGCCGCAGGGTCCTTATTGCTGCCTCAGGCACAAAAGCTGGACTTCACCTCTTGCTTGAGCACTTTCTCTTCACTGCATCAATTCGTGGGCATCGATATGCGAATTTGATGGGCAGGACCACACCTAAAGCAAGATCACATCAATGTCATCATTGCTTCTCTCTCCTATCGAAGGCTGTCCGCCGTATGAAGTCATACAATATCAACGAAAAATTGACGTTCATCTTCTGGCGCAGTCATTGAACAGTCGAAAGTAACATTCCTTGATCGTCCGACTCAACTAACAACGCGACCCCAATACTCATCTTCATCTTCCTCGTCTTCTTTCAGTTGCAACGAGTCTCGCTTCTCCCGGTCTCCAGGTGTCTCGCGCGCCGTGGGCACATGGCCTTTCTTTGGCCATCTTATTCTCCCTAATGAGGAGAAACTCTTGTGGTCGAGGCCAGAATCGTGGCGATGCTAAGGCGACAATGTTGGTCATAGGATCTTGAGTGGCCTACTCCGAGGATCTTTGAGACGAAATACATTACTCCACTTACGAAACCGATGCTCACAGCTCTTCAGTTCTTCGCCATTGAGTTCTCATTTGTCAAATCGTTTCCTACATAACATACAAAAGCTACTCCCGCTTCTCACCTGCTTCTTCATGCTTCTGCTTTCCCCTATCTTCATTCTGCTTCTGCCGTGGTACGACAAATTCCTCCAATGTCAGTTGACGAGGTGAAGGAGGTTCGTTATCCTTCCTTAGCTGCTCGTCTGCTTGTGACTCCTCTTCTTCCTCGTGGAAACTATCCTCGATCCCATTATCTCCACCATATATATCATCCTCCAAGTCACGTCTGCTCCAAGTCTCCTCTTCTCCACCACCATCTCGCAGGCAGCTAGCACCCATGCTCTGTTCAGGCAGCCGCGGCCGTGCTCTAGGGAGAAACTTCATGCCATAACGGTCATCATTGATTAGCCGAGCCGTGTTCTGGGAGGGAAGGTTCTCTTGCACATTAATTGTGCATTGCGTTGTGGCGATCCCAAGCCAGAGAGCGCTCACAAAGCCATCAAGGAAACCCAGCATTATCCACGTCAGAGAAATCCCGGAGATCATGTCGTTCAGCATTTGGTAAATTTGGTTTGTGATGATGTACTCGAAGCTATGTGGATAGGAAACGCAGATTCTTATACGCCGATGATCGTCCAGATCCGTCTCTACATGCACACTATCCTAGCAATCTTGCTGGAGATCCCATCGCCAGTTCTCAGATCTCTCTCCATGCGGATGCAATATTCCTCATACCATATGAAGAGCAAACAACACTCATAACTCCTCACCATCATTCCACCGCCGAAATCTCGCCAAATCCAATTCCGTCTCCAACAGCCTGACATACCCCGTCAATGACTCCATCGCATCTCTGCAGCCTCTTTGATAAGTCTCCCTAACGACTTCTTCTCTCCCATGCGCCACACCCTGCTCGTAGCCAACATTCCAAAGATTTTCATTGGCACATCCCATACCATTCTTCAGCCCGTGCTCATAAGCCCCAGCCAAGCGTTGGTCGAAGGTTGGCTGTCGCCTGGATCCAGGTTGTGAACAACGGCCGGGGAAGAAGAAAGCCAGGATATGGATAGCGAGTGAAATGGAGTACAAAACCGATACGGCGAGTGATGTGATTTCCGTGGCGGGGGTGAGTTCCATGGTAGGAGGTGAACGGGATGAGGAATAGGAGAAGAGTGGATAGACTTTAAAACCACCTGCAGAAGTCTCGCTTGTCGAACCGCTTGCCTCCCTCTGACTCCCCATTCAATTTGCTTCTCTTCCAAACACGGGTTGCGAGACCCGGCCCGATGATCTCTACTCCAATTCTGATCGCGCGGCAATTGCCTCATTCGAAATCCTTGTCTTCACCCTCCCACGCTGGGCATCCAAGTCACAGCCCTGCAATTTCAATAAATAACGCTTCATCCGTTTCCTTTCGTTCTTCTCCAGTTGAAAAGCCGGCCAGATGTATCGAAAATGGTCCTCAAGTCGGCGTTGTCTGATGTGCAGGACTACAAGTAGCGCTAAGTTTGTTATGGCCATGATCGTACAGATTTCCATGTTGTATCGGATGCTATGGTTTCTGAAATTTGTTAAGGAATAGCAGACGAACTCTGGAGTAGCTGTATTTGTTTGAAGGTCCGGGAGATGCCATCGCGATTGTCCTAGATCGAGCAAACAGGCACCTTGCTGCGAAGTATCTGGTTGCTTCTTGCTCGTCCTCTCGAACTGTGGTGAGGCCAAAGTCCAGAAATGAATTTGGAACCGCTTAGACGTCCTGGACGCAAGATTAGGGTCGCGATCCAATGAGAAAGCAGGAAACAGTCAGCAGAGGTAGGATGTCTGTACAGTTATGCTGATGAGTGAGGCTATAGCACAAGAAGAGACACTTCCACCGCATGCGTGCCCTTGATATTCTCTCCTGCTCGCCTTTTCTCAAGCCAGCCTCTCCGCTGGGCCCGCTCAACTCCGTTGCTTCGTTCGCTCTATCACATGCATAAAGTTGTCGCGCTCTTCTTACGAGCTCTCCGGGTACAAGTTCTCCTTAAGATTCACGCCCAGCTCTTCCCGGATGCCCTGCAGCTCTTGCAAGTACTCGTCGTATTGGCCCTTGTTCTCCACCTTCGCCTTGATTCCTGCGGTGGGTCAGTTGCGTCACGTCATACCGAGAGTCGTATTATGGGCTGTGTGATCGTACCCTCAAATATTCTGACTGCAGTTGGGAAGTCGTTGACTCTCCGAGCGGCCTTCAGCGCCGCGATAATGACCGATGGCGAGGGCACAAGATCGTAGGCAAAGGCGTTGTTGAGGTTACGCTGGAGCTCGAAGACGTCCTGGACTTGCTCGAACTCCTTCTCGTATCTGCATGAGTGCGCATGTCAGCCGCGAAGGTCAAGTCTGGAAGCGCATGAGGTTGTTCGGAGAGTGATCGGCAAGTCTGAGGCAGTTTGAGGTGGTTGTTGCTACGGCGAGCGATTGAGGGCCGGGGAGGACCATGTCTTGCTTGGCATACCTGGCAGTGAACTCCTCAAAGCTCTCCTCGTGGTGAGGATCGTGTGCATCCTCTGCAAGCCTCCTGCCGGCGCTCGAGAAGGCGGCTGTTGCGGTCTTGAACGGAGCGATTGGGAGGGCGCGCACCGGTCGCAGACGGCAGGCCTGGGAGGTGAACAGGCTCGCCCGCGCGACGCGAGCCAGGACGGCGGATGACATTGGAGTTGTGGAGCGGAGATGGGGTGGTAGCGGTGGTGCACGGCGGGTGGTGGTAGTAAAAGCCTTCCACTGTCAAGGAGACATCCATCAGAGGTTCGGCTGGACGCTGGATGCTTGGCAGATAGCGGAGGACCGTGCGCTGCTACGGAACGCCGTCGCCGTCATGTTCCGATGTCTCAACACTCGCCGGCGTCACGATCACGGGGTACCCAGCAGCATTTCAATTCTTGTAGATTACTTCAGCCATGCGATTTTACAGGCATGCATGTGTTGTAAGAGCAGAAAAAGTCCATAACGGTGATGACATCGGAAGCTCTCCCAGCTTTCAAAGCTTGCAGCCAATCAGATATCGAAATTGTAGAGCTTCTTGGGATGTTGCACGACGTGTCGTGTGCCATACATGCACCTGTTATTGAAACTTGGAATCCCATGGGAAGTGGAAGATGTCTGGTAGAGATCTGTAGAGATGGTGGTTTTGTGCCTTAGCTTCAGGCTAGCGTTCAGCCCTACCTGAAGAGATGGAAGGTGAAGTGCAATATTCAAGGGAGGTAACAGCAGTGTTGTTTGGTGAAAGAAACGATACTTACTGAAGACTCTGTTTTGCTCCAATCGAATGTCCTTGAAAGCTCAGAGGATAGACAAAGCGGGCCGACCTGGCGTGAGTCATTCAGCTCGAAAATTTTGAAAGGGATATAATGCAAATACTTTCACCCTTACTCATCAATCAACCAATTGAATGAACAAACAAAAAAAAGCATCTTGGCGCAGTGGAAGCGCGCCGGGCTCATAACCCGGAGGACATCAGATCGAAACTGATAGATGCTAATCTTTTTGCTCTTGTCCGGTCTAGATTCGACGGCTTGTTCAACATGTCCTTTGATTTTCTTTTTGGACCGCAGGCGTTCGAGTCGTCTCCGATGGGGTATTCCAATATTGTTACGTGTCAGAGGATAGGTTTGACATTTATCAGCAGGTAGGAGAACGCTCCTCTCGGAATAGTGGTCCCATTGATTTTTGTCTCGAGAACAGCCAGTCGAGTTCCTTCCACAAAAGACGAATTCGGATCCGAGGCTAGCGACTCGGTCCAGCTCTGGACATTTTCATTTCCGGTTGAGGCAAAGAAGTCAGGACCTCAGTCTTTGGTCTGCGCAGCGACGAGCACTAGTTTCAGTCAAGGCTCTTCGATCTGACCTCGTTGTCGACAGTGCCACTAGACAATTGGTCTAGCTCGCTTCCCGTGATGTGGCAGGTGGCTTCTGGAGAATTGACACCCCCCACCAGCCTCCAGATATGATTCTACAATGGTACGACGATGGAGCCATGCCGCGAGACATCAGATACGGAACTCAAAGTCGATCTTTATAGCCCATTGCCATCCGCCACCAGGCAAGGACGCCGCGCTTGTCCATGTTTGACGCAAAGTCCTTGACAGACCCCGTTTCGTAGAGACCGGTCTGTTCAGGGCCGTCATCACTCTCCTCAAAGTGCGCCTGGATCCTCGTTGGTCGGCCTGCCAGCTGAAAGTCCTTGTATCGAAGTCGCTGCTCTCCAGGTCAGCTCGTGCCGAGCCTGTCATTTTTGGGGATGCAAACCTTGACCGTGGCCAGCCAATTCTCGACATTGACCTTTGGGCCTTCAACATACATTATGCCGGGGCTGCCGCCGCTCCGAAGAAGAGCATAAACACTCTCAACATGAGCAGCTTGCCTGAGTTTGGCGACTTTCTTGCGAGAGGTGATATGATGTGTGGTGACGAGAGCGTGCCATGCTTTTCGTCCAGACGCGCCTGACATCAGCTCACAGTACCATCCGAGACGTGACGCAGCAGGCGAAGACTAGATGTATATACCGAGGAGATGTTGACGGTGAGGTCGAGAAGGAGCGAAAGCGGGGATACGGCATTCTTGGCCAAACTCGCAATGGTCCGCCGTATAAACCTTCCTCATGGGCAACACCAACACCGAAAACCGTTCCATGAGGTCTAGACGCCACAAAGCCAACTGCTCTTTGAAGAAGCACTACGTTCTCGATCGACCAGATGTGACTGGTTTTGAGCAGAGCATTCGCAATGAAAATTGGCGACGAACCTGGAACTTGTAGGAGGTTTCGTTTACGAGTAATGTCGTTGTACATTGGAACGACCCGCTTTCTGTTTTGAAGGATCCAGGCGTGGACCCCCTCCCGCTCTTGAAGATGCGCTCAAGCCTTCTAGCTGGACAAAGAAGCGTCGAATCTATCCACAAAACTGCAGCAGTCTTTGAGCCAATGGCTATGGCAGCCTGGTGGAAACCTGTCAGCCATGCAACAGTAGCTGGAGACCAATTATTTCTGAGAGTCCCTCAAGTGCTGTTGACTCGGTCTCGATACTCCTTGGCAGCCGATCCTCCAGACAAGACCTATGGTGTGCTTGGCCTCTTGCCAGAAGTCGTTCACGATGTGCGGCCGGATTGCCCATGAGAGAAGTCTACCAGGACGAGCTGCAGGAGCGGAATGATTGTTGACCTGGACCGTACAGCCAACTCAACCTGGAACTCTCGTCACTAAAGCTTTCTACATTGAACTCGGCGATGGCTTTGAGGGGAAAGGTGTGTTCTTCGAGATGAGACAGTTCAATGCTTAGATGGTTCGCCTTGTTCGATCAGCAAGCGGTGATCGTCTTCCCCATCGAAGCGACTGATACTGATCGTGACTTTGTGTTCCGGCGAGCTGTATGTGGAGGAAAGCTGACGGATGAGCTTTCGAGCCATGGCATCAATTCGCTTGCGAACAAGCTGCGGAGTTACTCAGGAACCCAACCGCCAGACATTGAGTTTGAAGTCCCCTCAGGGCTCCAACCAGAGGGACTTCGCCGATTACCTGTTGTGGGTGGTCCGGAACAATCACTTCTTCGTAGGTACTAAAGGATACGCAGGGCTGATTTCTGGCAACGGTGGTGATGTTGATGATGAGACTTTCATTCTCCCGAGGTCATGAGTTCCCTTCTGTGTGAAGAAGTCGCCAGCTGCTACGGACGTGTATACCCTGCGAGCACGGTGTTTCGTCGAGAACCATGTAACAAACACAAAAGCCCTAGTGGTGTATCTTCCGGCGCCGGCGAGCTGGAGAAGACAGACTGGAAGGCATCATTGATGGTGGCGTGGTGCTGCAGAAGGCCAAGGGCGAGCTCGACGAGACAGCGTCTTTCAGAAGACCTCTATAGTCTGAGATAATTGTCATTGGGCCTCTGCCCCCCTTCCACATCCATGTGTGGGCTCGTTTTGTCGCAAGCCTCGAGATGCTTCAATCCATCTACATCTGACGCAGATTCGCACCGAAGTCGTGGTACAGCATTGATCGCATGGGAAAGTTATCTCGGCGGACATTACAGCTAATTCGCTGCTCTCCGACTGGCCGTTACCCATGTCACCGCTAGGATGCTCGGAGAACATAGCCTTGCCATGCGCAGAGATGCTGTAGACCGGAATGACCATCCCGGGTATTGATCGCAGGCTGAAGTGTAACCGCCGAGATATCCGACTCCGGATACCAAATAGTAGCATGTCACGCGCGCTTGTCCTACACCAAGCAATGCACAGCCAGGCGGCTTGGAGAGCTTGGCGAGTGGAGTGTTTCGGCATCAGAGTATGGGGACATGACGAAGAGGCAGGCGCAGGCCGGGCGGCTTTAAACGTTTTGCTCGTGTGTCTCGGTTTCATGCGTTTAGCTCGGCTCTAATCTTCGCGTCTGAAACAGGTACGGAAACTTGTCTCCCCGCCGGCGGACCCTCCTGTTGAGCTACATTCCTTAGGGGGTTACGCTGACGGTCACCGAACGACATCCGACATCCATTGCCATTTGCTTGCCGCCGTTGCCTTCTTCTTTCAACCGCCCAGGATCGCATTCTCACGCGACCCCAATTGCGGTCTCGTGCAATTGACAAGCATCTGACTCTATTGCAGACGCGACAACACAGAACCACCGCCGTTGAACTTCATTCCGATCATCTCCGCATACCCCTACAGTGATGGGCTTACTAAAGCACTTCCGCTCCAAGTCGCGATTGAAGGAGAACAGCCCGCAACCCACCAGAAGCCAGCCGTTTCAATCCACGTCGCGGTACGGACGCGCAGGACCTGACCACACACAGCGACTGCCCGAGAAAGTCCTCGAGAACATCTTCTCCTACGTCTGTCCGCACACGCAAGACGTCTCCTACGAAACATGCGAGGACTCGCAGATCGGCGATGGGTGCATGCTCTGCGACCTGCGTGATCTCGCCAAGTCGGCGCAGACGTGCAGGAAGTGGTACGCGACCGCCCAATCGATGCTGTACGGAAGCGTGCGCATAGATGCGGTGCACTACTGCGAGTTGGAAGAGATACTGGGCGAGCAGCGGAGGAAGAAGAACAAACATTTCAGGAACAAGAGCAATGTGGAGCCTGTGGAGGTGCCGAACATCAGATTGTCATTGCTGTGCAGGACAGTGAGGGAGCAGCCGAACCTGGCAGCGCAGACGCTCTTTCTGAAGCTGCCTTTCATGACACGAGAGACGGCCAAAGCCGAGTTGGCGCGTACAGTGGCCGCACTCCCCAATTTGAGATACGTGGACCTTCCGGATGGATTTTATACTGGAGATCCGAGCTGCATGGCTTTGAGACAGGAACTACAGGTCCAGTGCCCGGATATTCGGAAGATGATTTACAGGAGCGGATCCGAGGACGCGCTAGAATTGCTAGCACAGAGACACTGGCAGGCCATTGAGATGTTGGACCTATCTGGCCTCTCGGTGGAGCCGGCGACGCTGAGGATAGTGCTTGGCAGTTTACCGACTCTTCACGAATTGACGCTCTCAGATATGCCATGGATGGACGATACGATATTCCAGCCAGCACCTGGTCAACTTCCTGACTTTCCGCCATTACAGATGCTCAAGTTGAAGAATCTACCTGGAGTAACAGCCCAGGGACTGAACACCTGGCTGCACGCACCCCACGTTCGCGAAGTGCTGTACTCGCTGAGCTTGGAAGCGACTGGTGTGACTGTCCAGGACTTATCGACAGTACTTTGGAATGCTAGCTCCATTCAGCACCTGTCGATTGTTGAAACTGTCACCAGATCCCTTTCTTTAGCAGCACAGCAAGTGGCTCCGCTTGCTTCGATCTCGTTGAAGACTCTACACTTTGAGGTCACGAGTAGCGAGGAAGTCCAGGGTCTGCAGAAGCCTGCAGAGTCATACTACTCGTATTTGGCTTCATCACTCCACCAGAATGCATTACCTGCCTTGACCACACTATTCGTCCGTGAACCGAGTTTCCCGGAGCTGCTTATCCTCCCACCCTTCTCGGCGCCCTTCGCAGCCAATGGCTCAGAGCGTGGTTCGTTGAGGAGCAAGCCCAGCAACCTCAGCACCCTCTCGTCAGGACCACGGGCACCACCGGGCGGCGGCTTCAATCAGACTCTGGAGGTGTTCGCGAAGGGTATTGATGAATTGGAATGGGTCTTCACGGCGATTTCGCCAAATCTGGGTGGCAGAGACAACCGTAGCAGCATCGTGTCAGGAGGTCGACCACTCAGCGCGTACAGCGCCTCACGTGGACTTGGACCGCAGTGGGCACAAGGTGGCTTTGGTGGTGAAGCGCGCAAATCTGTCATCGTGGGCAACGGCTTTGGTGGCTTCCTTGCTGTTCCGCAGGAGGAAGTGCCGCGACCAATGACCTCGGATGGTGGCGCAAGTAACGCTCGCTGGAGCAGCTTTGGAAGTGCACACACGAGCAACAGCAACAGCACCGACCACAGCACCTTCCTGCGGCCGCCGCCCAGCATTGGAGGAGATTCAACGCACAACCGAAGAGGTAGCAGACACGACCTGTGGCGATAGAGTGCGAAGAACATGAGACGGAGAGCATGAAAGCGGGCCTTGAGTGCTCTGCCTGTAACACTACTTATTTTCGTGATGACACAATCACATGGGACGGGCGAGGGGATGCGGAATCAAGGGTGATGAGTTTATGTTCCTTTGAGTCTTGCAACAAGTTATGAGATGAGGAATATACCCGTAGGAAAAGAAAGTGTAGACGGGAGGGAAGGGATTGGGAGACTATCACAATGGGTAAGATGTAACCTGTAGTGCTAAATGCAATGATTAGCGTGGCACGTTTGGTCTTCTTCACGTGCAAATTGTCGTCCCGTCACCCTCGAAGACTTCGGACGGGGCCTGAGGCCACAGCGTCGCGAGTCATGTGTCACGTGTCTTGAGCGGGCTAACCCGAAGCGCGGCACAGCCCGCGGCACGGACCACGCCCCAGAAACATTGACCTTCGAGCTTTGCTGCTCCAACTCCTGCCCTCTTTCTTCTTCATACTTAGTGAGTACACCCCAAACCACCCCTACGCTTCGGCGCCTTTCGCTTTTCGGTTTCTAATCTTTCTCATAGCCTTGTCGCCCCAATCCAGCTCGTGAATCGGTGAGGGCTGAGTCTGTCCTGCATTGCACAGCGCGGAGACTGGGCTTCGGTGGCTTCCCTTCGGGGCCGTCAGCGGCGTAATTTTTGCTGGCCATCCTTCGCGGGGTGCTTTTCTTTTTCTTTCGTCAGTTTCTCGGCTTTTGCTGGGTGTTGGAGAAGGATCGATGTCTGTTTGGAAGGCTCGGTGGTGTGTCTTGCCATGTTGAGGAAAGAGAGAAAGCGCAAAGACGCTGTACGATAGATAGATACATGTAGCTTCAATTGACATTGTAAGTCAGTCTCCTGTCATAGAACGTCTTCTTCTCAATTGTCTGGCGCAGGCGTGCGGCTTTTGGCTTGGGCGGTTGACGGAGCTCGCAGCGGCGTCATCTGCCAAGCTTGAAGCTGGCTGCAGCAAGGACAAGGAAGCTGCCTGATCGGATGGGATCAACTTGTACCGTACGCATCGCGTCACACGCATTTCACGCAGGAGACACTGCAAATGCAAGCCTTTGTATGCTAGGCCTGCGCCCACGTCCCACCCTCAAGGCCCGCCCCTCGCTCCTCGACCTCATCCAAGCTCAAAACAGCCATAACAGGGACAGTGCTTCCTCTAGCGACCCTGCCAAAAGCGAGCCTCCCGCCTCGCTCGAGCTTCACAACACCGACATCACCACCACCACCACACACCCCCATCCTCGCCCATTCACACCACCAGAGGTCAGCGTTGCACTACCCGACAGTCCAGAGCTCCTTCGGCCCTCGCCACTGTCATTCTCCACCTTCTCTTCAGCCGATCCAGCAGAAGAGGCGGATATACAACCTATTGCGGCGAAACAGGAAGAGCTTCGTGAGGAAACACCACCGGAAACAACAGACACGATGCCTCCCAAGAAACAGCAGCAGAGCGGCCAAGATGAGGAGTCGCAGCAGGGAAACATCTTCTCTGTCTCGGGTCCCGTTATTGTCGCCCAGAACATGACCGGATGTGCCATGTACGAGCTCTGCAAAGTCGGCTACGATCAGCTGGTTGGAGAAGTTATCCGTATCGATGCCGACAAGGCCACTATCCAGGTCTACGAGGAGACTGCCGGCGTCACAGTCGGTGACCCAGTCTACCGAAGTGGGAAGCCTCTGTCTGTCGAGCTGGGTCCTGGTCTGATGGAGACCATCTACGACGGAATCCAGAGACCGCTCAAGGGCATCTTCGACAAGTCTGAGAGTATCTACATCCCCAGGGGTATCGCCGTACCTGCTCTCGACCGCACAAAGAAGTGGAGGTTTACACCTAGCGACAAGTTCAAGAAGGGCGACCACATTACTGGAGGAGACGTCTTTGGTGTTGTCGAGGAGAACAGCTTGCTCAGTGATCACAAGATCATGCTGCCTCCGCGCGCACGAGGAACCATCACCAAGTACCCAGAGAAGGGCGAGTACACTGTTGACCAGAAGATCTTGGAGGTGGAGTTTGAGGGCAAGAAGTATGAATACAGCATGATGCACGAGTGGCCTGTTCGTGTGCCGAGACCTACTACGGACAAGCTGAGCTCTGGCGATCCATTCATCGTCGGACAGAGAGTACTGGATGCCCTCTTTCCCGGTGTGCAGGGCGGTACCGTCTGCATTCCTGGCGCCTTCGGATGCGGCAAGACTGTCATTTCTCAGTCTGTGTCCAAGTTCTCCAACAGTGATCTGATTGTTTACGTGGGCTGTGGCGAACGAGGAAACGAAATGGCTGAAGTCTTGATGGACTTCCCCGAGGTAACCAGCAGTCCTGTGCCAACGAGAGCAATCCCCGTGCTAACAGTTTCGTAGCTCACCATCGAATTCGACGGCCGCCAAGAACCAATCATGAAACGTACTTGCTTGATCGCCAACACATCCAACATGCCCGTCGCTGCTCGTGAGGCTTCCATCTACACTGGAATCACGATCTCTGAGTACTTCCGTGATCAGGGCAAGAATGTTGCCATGATGGCTGACTCCACCTCCCGCTGGGCTGAGGCTCTTCGTGAGATCTCTGGTCGTCTCGGAGAGATGCCTGCTGACCAAGGTTTCCCCGCCTACCTCGGTGCCAAGTTGGCCTCTTTCTACGAGCGTGCTGGAAAGGTCACTTCGCTTGGTTCTCCAGACCGCAAGGGCAGTATCAGTATCGTCGGTGCCGTCTCGCCTCCAGGCGGAGACTTCTCAGACCCCGTCACTTCTTCGACTCTGAACATCGTGCAGGTATTCTGGGGCTTGGACAAGAAGCTCGCACAGCGGAAGCACTTCCCATCCATCAACACCTCTGCCTCATACTCGAAATACACCAACGTGTTGCAAAACTACTACGGCGAACACAACCCCGAATTCCCTCAGTTCGCCAACCGCATCCGAGAACTTCTTTCCACATCCGAAGATCTCGATCAAGTCGTGCAACTCGTCGGAAAGTCCGCGCTTGGCGATGGCGACAAGATCACCCTTGACGTCGCCACTCTGATCAAGGAGGATTTCTTGCAACAGAATGGGTACAGTGACTACGATCAGTTCTGTCCTCTGTGGAAGACTGCGTGGATGATGAAGGCTATGATGACTTTCCACGATGAGAGTCAGAAGGCTATCTCACAAGGACAAAACTGGAGCAAGGTGCGGGAGGCGACGTCTGACATTCAGAACGAATTGAGGAGTATGAAGTTCGAGGTGCCAACCGAGGGAGAGGAGGCCATCACGAAGAAGTATGAGGACTTGATGCAGAGGATGAACGAGAAGTTTGCCAGTGTGTTGGATGAGTAAGACGGGAGATGAAAAAACACGGTTTATTGTGTGTAGATAATGGGATATAGAGTGCTATCGCAAATGCAATGAGTGGATATCGTTTTCATTTGATTTGACGCTTCGGCTTAGCTTTGCGGCTTCGATGTCGACTGCTTCGGCGTCTACCTCGCCATGCCTATCGCTTTCGATTCCTTGCAGCCTCTGCACATGCTCCGCCATCACGAACGGCGAATTGCCCGTCTGCTTCTCGACCGGGAGGACAGAATATAGAAATCAAAACACTGCCCCGGCGGCGGAGAAGCCATGGAAAGATTAGTCATGTCATAGGTTAGGAGGAGGCCGCAGACGGCCGTGAGACGGATTGGAGAGGGCGGAATTGGGGGAGCGGGCGGCGTAGCGGGCGCAGTCGCTTTTGGCGTGTGCAGCAGGAGACTAGGGAGCCGGTGATGGATTGGAAGGCCATGGTGGATGCGCAGGAGAGGGAGCTGCGGTTTGCTGTGGCCCTCCGGGGGCCCAGCCTTGCAAGCCGAACAGGGTGCAGATAATCGTCACGAAGGTGATCTAAAATGGTAGATTAATAAATGTCTGAGCTGTGGTGTTGATGCCGGCGATGACCCAGTATCCTACATAGCCGTGCCATGATCACTGATGAATGGAGCTATCGGCCAGGACACACAGCTCCATCCCGCCAATGAAGAACTTCACTGTATGGCGGTGCTGAGGGATCGGTATGAGGTCGAATGTCTACCGGCTTATTGTACGGATGCCGCTCATCCCGTGAAGTATGTGCCTGTAAAAGCAGGAGGACTATCGGAAATTACGAGCAAAGGTGCAATTTCGTAGCAAGGACAGCGACCAGACCCAGCAGGTCGCAGCAGCTGCTTAGAATGTATTCATTAACTGGTAGACCATGAGATATGGTATGCGAACCTGCTCAGTGCAATCATGGCTACATTGTCGTGATTGGCATCCCTCTTTCAATTCCTCTATCCGGCCAAGCATCTGTGCTAGGCTTGACATGATGACGCTGTACAGCCATCTGGATTATGCCGCTCCTTGCGCGCTGCAAATTTCTAAGTTCGTAAATGGTAAAGATGTCATCGTCCAACAGTCCAAGTAATTGGTACAGCTCACGCGTCGGTAACGAACTTCCAACGCTTGTCTGCCTTCGTCTTGCCAACTTGTGCAAAATGCAAGCTCAACGTCTCCTTGATGACCTCGTTGGTCATCTTGGGGAATCTGTCATAACTGATTAGCTGTATCAATCTGGAGTGTCCACGAGATACTCACCTCGCCTTCAGACTCTTCTGCAGCTCAAGCTTGCCTACATCACTGCCGATCACCGCATTCTTGAACTCGTCCATGTCCTCTTTGCTCAAGGTCTTGGGAGCTGGCTTTGGGCCGCGCTTAGCGGGAGGGGCAGCACCAGCAGTGGTGATGGGTCCCTTCATACCCTCAGCCGCTCCAATAAGCGTTGGCTGCGAAGATCCATTTGCGTTAGGACGAGGTCCAAGTGGCGGACGCGGAGGTGCCATCGCACTTGAGCAGGTAATCCTGTCGCCAGCAGCTGCCGCTGGCGCTTGAGAAATGGTGACCTGCCAGTAGCTTGTGGAGAACGGATCAATCGCAAGGTCGGTGAGTCCTGGAAGCAATATACCCATCCGCATCCCTTGCAGCTCCTCCGGCTGCTTGTCGACTTCTGACCCATCTACAATGGTAATGCGTCCTGCATGACCAGCCCAACACAAGCCCGTGCTGGTTGGGATCAGTTCGCCCGTGATGATTTTTCGCTTATTCTTTCCATCGTCGTCCTCGTCATCGAGGAAGCCTTCATCATCCGCATCGGCTTGGCTGTCCGCTTCGTCTTCCTCGTCACACAGAACGTCTTCATCACCTTCCTCAGGTGGCTCCCATTCGGCCTCGGACTCGTATTCATAGTCGGTGTCTTGACGCGCCTTGGTGAAAGGATTCCGGCTGACCTTTTGCTTCAATTTGGATGTATCGATCTTGGTGTAAGTACCGCAATAGGCTGGCCGTACGTCCTCCTCGAATTGGATTAGTCGGATTGGCAGCTCGCGGAGTAGATGCAGAGAATGCTCGGCAGTCTCTTTGTTCGTCAAATCGATTGGCTGCTTCGAGGTGCCGTGGATTACATCCACTAGTCTCCGCGTCCTCGGATATTGGATGCCACGCTTGATATTACGGTGGCGCGCGAAGTAGTGCTCAATGTCAGCCCATCCTCGGTAGGATGCTACAATTCCAAGATCGTACTGCTCCTGAAGAGAAGGGGTTTGGATCTCGCGATCGAACGCCTCTTGTGCGGCTTCTGAGAATTCGGGCAATGGGGCCATAGTGCTGTGTTGCGGTAGTTGGAAAGGGAGGAAAAAGCGATGGTAGTCCGACAAGTGCGGCTTCTTTGCGACAGGCTTCTTTTCTGAAGGTGGTGGAGGCGTGCCCTTCATGGGTGAAGCGGCCTTCTTGATCTGATCTACCACATCATCGTAGTGTTCGAGGGACACAGAACGGCGCCTAGCGCGTGCAGTGTATTCGTCACTATCCGCGTCCCTGGCGGGAGTCGAGGGCTTTTGCTGGAAGAAAGCGCCCAGTCTCATCTGACTACGCTCCTTCTTGAGCTTCTCCTGGTTCTTGCGTTCCTCCTCATGCTCCTTCTCGCGCTTCTTAGCTTCGCGTTCCTCAGCCTTCTTGCGAGTCTCCTCATCTTTGCTACGCTTCTTCTCGTCTCTAGCATCTTTCAGCTTCTGTCTTTCCTCTTCCTTCCGCGCTTTCTCCTCCTCTTTGCGAGCCTTTTCTTCTTCCTTGCGCGCTTTCTCCTCAGCTTTCTCGCGTTCCTTGATCTCCCTAACCCTAGACTTCTCCAGCTTCTCCAACGGCGTCAGCTTTCGCTTCTTGGCAGGAGGTGGGCCTGAGGAAGAAGCAGTGGCCGTTGAGAGGGTTCCCGCAGCATCAGAGGGTTGGACTTGGTTGCTGGACGTGGCCTCAACAACACTGCTCAACGCGGAGCTGCTTGGAGCCGGAGATGCCGCGCGATTTGGTTCGTCATTGTTGATGCTGGCATCTGCACTGACGTTACTGGATTGGTCCGTATCTGGCGGAGTCGGCATCAGGAACTGTGAGCCCTTTAGATTGATTGGTTTCTTTTCTGCACAATCGTCTTCTGGTGCCTGCCGCTTTCTGATGTTGGGCGATGGTGGGGAGGACACGATGTCCTCCATGGGAGGCTGTATTACTATACGGTTCGAACAAACAAGCGCAGAGCGTACAGCGAATTGCGGCACGGGTGGGAGAGTGTGAATGTCAGAATGTGGTGGTGTTGTAGAGAGAGGAAGCACTGAGGATGATGCATTGAGAGGAAGGCGCGTGCTCCTCGGACGCGTCGTGTTTCTGGGTGCCTGAGGCAACAAGTATCGAAGTGCTCCTTCCCTCACAAAGTTGACCCTATCGCCAACCAGCGTCTCGTCGCGTCAACGTTGCAGCCTGAAAAAGCTCGTGAACTGCCTTTGCTGCCTTTGCTGCTCTTGAGACTGCCGTCATCCACTTCTCTCGCACGAGACTGCGGCAGTCCAGGGCTCTGCAACGCGAGGAGACGCCAAGAGGCCGTGATGGAAGACGAGGACTTCCGAGACCTCTTTGGTGAGGCCGAATTGCTTCGGGACTCTGCTCGGGAGTCTTTGACCGACGCGCCACCTCCGCACCAAGACAACCATGCGCCAGCTCAGGGTTTCCAAAGGCAGTCCAGACGGGAGGACAGGGTGTATCCAAAGTACTCACAGTACTGTTTCTCGCGTTGGAGGACACCCACTGACCGACATCTAGCGCGGACGTCATTGACAAGATCGAAGACATGCTGGAGCCGATAGTGGATGCGATGCTGAATGAGAAGGATCAGTATTCCATCACGTTGAGGACGCGAAATCGTACTTCCAGCAGCGGCACAAGACAGCTGCGTTTTCCGGCCAAGACCGCAGATGAAGCATGGCGATTCGGTCAGTAAGTCATCTCGGGAATGCCAGATCTTCACTAATGCCTTCAGCTGTTGTTGTCCGTATCCTGGAGCTCATGCACGAGGCACTCCGCAACGACGCTGTTATCAGCAAGCGGTACGTCGAGAACCATCGGATGCCAAATGACAGCTACTGATCTTTTAGTGACCTGTACTACCGCGATCCCGCACTATTCGGGTATCAATCAACTGTTGACCGCTATGTTGACGACATTGCCCTGACCTTCGGCGTGCCACGTTCTTCCCTCAACGTCACCGCTGTTGCGAAAGGCCTGTTGGCTGGCGCCGTATCTTTTTGCCGTAAGGACGGCTCTACTGTAGATGCATTCAACGACAGAGAAGGCATCTTGGTCCCCAGTTTGAAAGATGTCTTGTCCGTCATGATGCAAAACGTGAGATGGATTCTAGTCATCGAGAAGGAGGCCTCTTTTCGATCCATTGCTGCGTCCAGCTTCTGGGATGTGATTTCTGCCCGAGGGATCATTATCACGGGTAAAGGCTATCCGGACCTTTCCACTCGAGCGATGCTACATTTCCTGGTCACCCCAAGCGCCCGAAACGGCTTTGTCTCTCCACCGGTCTTCGGGCTGGTGGACTTCGATCCTGATGGCATCGCCATCCTGTCTATCTACAGGCATGGTTCTCAGTCTCTGGCTCATGAGAGCAAGAAGCACGCAGTTCCGCAGCTCCAATGGCTAGGCCTTCGCAGTGAGCACCTGGCTCTGGGACATGGCGCTCACCTAACCCAAGGCTTGCTCACACTTACACCTCGCGACCGGAGGAAAGCTCTCGACATGCTTGCCAATAGAGAGTCCCTTAGGACTAGCGATGGGTGGGAGACGGGCCATGAGCTGCAGCGAATGCTACAGATGAACACAAAAGCCGAAATACAGCTACTGGACGCCGTACCTGACGGCATGGCTCAGCTTTTGCGTTCGACGCTTTGCAAGCTGTAGGACGTCTTCTGCGTTCCGTGTCAGGACCGATCCGGCCTGATCCTATATTTTGTGGTACCCATGGTTTGGCCACTTCGGCGAATGCAGTGGAGGAGGCTGTTTAGACCGACCGAAGAATCTATTACATTTGGTACCTGCATTTACTAGTGCAGATGACTTTTCTCAGAAGATGTCCTGGTGTGCCTGGAACTGGAAGGGCTTCATGATCGTCCTCGAGAGTGGGAACCGTTCGGACTCAAGCCATTTGCCTTAGCCATTGACTGCCTCGACCTTTTCCCACCCTATCCTGTGTTCCTGGCACATCTGGAACAGCGTTGAATGCGAGAAAACAGAGCGCGACTGCGGAGTGACATTGTGTTTGGGTAGGGGGCGCGCAATCTAAGGTTTGCTTCTCCAGTGGGTGAGCCGGAATGTAAGCTCACTGCTCCCAGCGCCGTCATTGCTAGCCCATCGGACCCACCAGCGACTTTTGTTCTCCGTGATGGATATTTTGCTGACAAAAAACTAAGAGAGATCCTCGTGACTGCCTCCTTACTCAAGGACCAGCGAAATGGAGGTGCGATAAAGCGAGGATTACAGCATCTTTCTCTGAGCCTCTCAACTTCCACCATATCCTTTCACGCCACTGGGACAATATGGAACCTTCTTGTTGTCTCTTCACTTCATGGTACATTCTGACGCTCTGGTCTCTTGAAGCTACGGCGCAAGCCCGCACCCTCGGTATCCTCACAAAGGCCTGAATGTCAGGTCGAACTCCACTTCGGCGTCAAGATACTTTCGTTGTAGCCTATCTCATGAGCCGAGAAGCTTGTCCAATTGGAGTGGGCATTGTCGAAATACTGCGGTATTTGCACCCGAGGACGTCGTCTTATATCCATATCATCTTGATTCCTGAGAAACATTTGGCACTACTAAGCCAGCACTTTGACAACAACCCCCGCTATGAGAGCCTCTACGTTTGTGATAGCTGCCTGCATTGCGGTTACCGCCAGAGCAGCTGTTGATGTCTGTTCTGAATCGCAATATGCACCTTTAGCATGTCTGGCAGGGAATAATGCGGCTGCGAGTGAATGCTCCTCGCGAATGCAAACATACACGTCCACACAAACTGAGACGATGACAGCGGGACACAACGGGTGAGTTCGAGGAGCCCATGCCATTTTTGCGCCTCTAAATGACACTGCTGCAGAGCCACCACCACCATCTTCGTCGTATCCACGACCACAGACCTTCAGAGCACGACTTTTACAACCTACACAACGCCATCACCTACCGTCATAGAACTTCCGCAAAGGAAGCGCCGAGAGGTGACTTGCCAAACCCCGGAAGCACTGTCTTCCCTCTCGAATCTCCCAAACGAAATCTTCGCAACAGCCTGTTCCTGCCTCGGAAACCCATCCCCAACAACAACCACAACCACAACAATCACTCCCACCCACTCCACAACCCCCCTTTCCACCAAAACCCTCTCCGCAACCTCCACAACCACCCTCGCCCTCGCCGCACCCTCCTTCACGCACATCTTCGGCCCCACACCAGGATGCGAAAACACCGTCTCTCGGCAGAGCCTCCAACTCCCTTCCAACATCACGGATCAAGGCGACGCAACGAGAGAATGTCAAGATTGGTGCGCGCAGCTGGGGAATTGTGAGAGTTTGTATGTGCAGCGTATGTTTGGGGATTATAGGCCTGGGGTGCAGGGGTTTTGGGAATGTTATGGTGGGGACCATGCTTTTGATGAGGGGCGGGATTTGCGGTGTGGAGAGTCGACGGGGATTTGGGGGGAGGCGGAGGGGTTCGATGCGGTGGGGAGAGGGCAGGCGAGGGGGTAGGTAGGAAATGGCGGGGGGTTCCGGCGTGGTGAGGTTGTGGGGAGTTTTGCTCGATCGAATGTGCATGATGTAGGGGCGGCGCTCAGAACATAGATTTGGATCATGGTATGGGCGAGGAAATCGGCATGAGAAATCCGATCAAGGTGGAGAAAACACGCGTTTACTTTTGGTCCCTCTTGGTAGCTATTCGGTGCCGGTGCCCGAAGTGGTCTGCAGTCACCCTATAGCTATTTGAACTCCCATGCTCTCAAGCGCCTCCTTCTGTGCGAATGGGTATCGTCCGGGCAAGACCCTCCCTCTAAATCGTCCTGTGGATTCCAACTCACGAACTCCAAAATTGCCGGCGCTTCTTCTCTTTCTTCTCATGCCGCATCTTCCTCATCTCCTGCATCTCTGCCTTGGTATATTTGATGTTGCGCCTCTCCTCTTTCAAGGATCGCCCGTCGTGCGAGTTGGCGGCGGCTTCGGTATCGAAGAAGGCGTTCATTTGTCGTCCGCTCTTGGCGCTATCGCTGTGGCGCTCGGGGGCAAGATGTGCTTGCTGAGCATGACCGCTGAATCGATTGAATCCAAGAGTGGACGTATACTCGGTAGCAGTGCCGACCATGCCATACCCTTGTACACCGTTCGGGCCGCCGTATGGCATTCTGGAGGCTACTGCGGTGGCATCTTCCTGAGCATACTTCTGTTCATGCCACTTGGCGTAGTCGGCGTTCGGGTCGTAGTCGCCGTGGATGGCCGGGTTGTAGCCCATGTAGGGAGGCTTTTCGGCTTCGTGCCTGAGAGCAGCAGAGCCTGGTTCCTGCAGTCCAACAGTCTTGTCTCTTCCCATGGTCGTGGGGTCAAAGATCCAGTATTTGTCGTCAGGCTCGACGTATGTCGACGCATTCGTGGCTTTGTTCCAATAAAAGCGCGTTTCGCCTGCCGGGCCGGGGACGTCGCACTTGCACTCGTACCAAGTGTAATGGCACTCCTTCGTGGTTGTTAGTCGATGAGAAATAAGACGAATGATTTGATTTACAATGCAATAAGAATGATGCGATGAAGTACGTGACTCCCGTAATGATGTTGGGCTGGGGAGACGAAAATTAGGCTCCGTCACATGCGTTGCGAAGTAGCGCAACGAGCGCATGTGGCCTATGAAGCTCAGATGTATAGACAAGAAAGGAAAGCGTTCAACCGCAGTTGCACACGCAGTACGGCAACTCACCAAACGAGCGTCTTCGTCGCGTTCGTAATCTGACTGAGTCTTCTCATCCTCGCCATGCTCAGCGCTCACGTTGGCCTGCTCAGTTGCAGTGTCGTCCTGTGCCTACTCACCGTTAGCAAAGCATGGAATTACATATAGCAAAGCTCCTTCCCAAGGGGCGCGCATCATGAGCATGACGGGTGGCAGCAGCAACAACAGTGGAGCAAGTGGCTTAATTGGTGCGGTTTCGTGCTTGCTTGAGGCGGCAGTTCGCTCGTAGACGTCCCGGACCGAGGAGTCTCTTCGCGTGCATTGTTGTCGCTGGCGACAAACTCACCTCCTCAGCCTGATCAGCCGCATCTGGGTTCTTCTCATCAGTATCGGCTTCTGGTGGCTGGTCATCTTGGTGATCGTTTGACGTCTGTGACGCGCGCCTCTGGGCAGCACCCAGGATGTGGTATTCTTCGTTCTGCGCCATTTTGGGAAGATATCTTCTTGCCGAATATCGGTAGAAATGGCGTGTGTAAGATCATGCGAAGTCAGGCATGGGAGATCAAGGTGTATTGTGAAAGCGTGAAGTTCAGAAGATGCGGAGTAGCGCCTTGGCATGGACAGATATCCCGCCCATGGGCCATGACTTGTGACATATGACTATCCCTGCTGGCCCGGGAACAGCTCACACCTCCCAAATCTCGCTCTCGTGTTCACCACGCGACAATCTACAATGCGGCTGTGACTGTAGCATGGCCCAGCCAGTCCTCGTAAGGACGTACTCGAACAAGAGGGGCCGCCCGGAGCGCGCATCTAACGATATCACTGGCAGCGATGCCCACGCCCTGCCGCCAGTGGCCTCATACGCTTTTGCCGACATCCTTCGCGCCGCGGACAGCTCAGAGCTCCAGAATGCCATCGATGGGATTGCAGAGATCTGCGCGAAGAACAGGATGAGCTTGGCAGATGAATATTCCTCGCACCTGCCACCTCTTGGGGAAATCACCGAGTCAACTTCTTCCCGAATCAGGCCTCACTTGCATGTCCCTGGGCGCGGTATGCGCAGAGCCCTCACAAGTGTGCCAGAAGCCAGTTCAGGAAGCAGTGAGGGAAGTCGAAAGAGCAAGACACGCGGCAGCATCTTCAGCTTCCGCAAGCAGCAGGTTCAAAAGAGCAAGCCTATGCGACGGATGTGTCTAGGCATGAACAGAACAATACCTGTTGGCACGACTACTGCATTGGCTGCCGAAGCTCTTTCTTTACCGGACCATACCAGGCACTCGTCCGAGAGCACCATAGTCCCTGTTGGACGAGGCGGCTCAGCTTCCATACCACCAGCTCCGAGCGCAGCAGCGTCTAGCCTTCAACGTCTTCTTTCCGCAGATCGAGCTTCCCACGGCGGTTGAAGATGAAACACACATCGGGATTGGGGAGGCTCGCGTTCTCAATTCGACTTCTGCTACACTATCATAGACCTTTCGACCGCACTTCGATTGCTTTGCCTGCGACGGCGCTGAATCACTTCATCGAGCTTCACAAGCTGCTCTCGCGAACCTGACTCTTCTGCCGCCTCCAGGGTCTCCTGCTCTCCATGAACGAGACACATGATCAGGAACTTCGCACTACGATACCGGTCCTGGTCCTCCGCAGTCATGTTGTCGATTCTGTCGAAGGGCTCCGAATCGTTTGCTCCATTCAAAGTAAACTTGATGACTTCCTCCAGAGGTCTGCTCAGGAAAGCACGACGCATGGAATCCATAAGGTGCATGAGCTGTAGGAGTGCAAGGATGCCAGCGGAGTCGTCTTCTTCCTCAGCGCCTGCAGGGACCTCCTTCTCGCTCATGGACGGCATGTGACAATGGACCGAAAGACTTCGTATCAGCTTCAGTCGCGTTTCAGATTTCGACTTGAGCCATTTGCAAAGGGCATGCGACATGCGATCTTCGTGAACGTCGACGGAGAAATCGTTTACGTAGAACATGAGCTCTGCTTCAGCTCTGATGGCTTTGCATGTCCTCAATAAACCAGGTTCTCTCCAGATCTCGACGCCATCGGGCTCGCTCAATGAATACTCGTAGACAAGATTTCGAAGCTCAGGTGGCAGTCGACCGATTCGAGACTCCTCCATGCCGCCGGACTTGATGCGACAGCTTTGAAGTGAAGGGTCGTTGGGTGATGTTGAGACAGGCAGGCAGAGTATGTGATCTGATGCGTGCTGCAATCGCTATATAGACCCGGTTCTTGCTTCTGGCTTTGGCATTGGTTGTTTCAATCTCTAGGTTGGTAAGATATTCGGCTGTTTCGCGTAGGTTTGTTCATGGTCATGGAGGACAGGTGTTGACAGACATTGGATCGCATTTGACCGATGCGGTGGGGTGCAACCTGGTGATGACGACGGATGCGGCTGTGCCGGACGTCCTTCTTCTTTTATACTCCGACCGTTCCCACAGCGCTTGCACAAAGAGGCGCGGTCGGCTCCTTCAGAAGGCTTTGGCAGCTTGAGCGCCGCAGAAGTCCGGATATCCAACGTCATTGTTTAGCAATGGGTTTAGTTTGGGCCTATGCAGGGCTATAAAACAGCGCAAGTCTCAAACCTTCTTTGGGCCGACGGGAGGCTGGGAGACGAGAGCACGAGTCCCTGGTAACATTGATGACTGGCGACAACAGAAGACAGCATGAAGATGGTATGGAGAACTGGTACAAGATGTATCTCCGTGAGTGTCGCGAGGGATGCACCGGCGGATCCCTGAGCCGACGTTGCATGCTTCCCCGCTCGGTCTGTGATACCGGGGTTCATATTAATCATCAGATCGATTCGCTTCATCGCGAGCTGTGTGAGCCTCGAAACTCGATCTTACTATTGACCTTCCGACCAGACACTGGTGGACAAGAAATATTCTGAGAACCAGCTGAAGTCTTGAGATCAACCAAAATGATCCAAGTCAAAAGCTACAACTTGCCACCGACAACACTGATCCCAAACTCGCCGTATCCTCTGCTACACTATCCAGGCCTCTTGAAAGAAGTGGGTTGCAATCCAGCTAATGTGTACGACCTGTTCGAGAAGAATGACTGGCAGATTCACTGGATATTTCGATATGGTCCGACTCAGCAATCGCATTATCACTCCCTCGCACACGAATGCATGACCGTCCTGACAGGAACAGCTACCATTCGCTTTGGCGTGGCCGATACCAGTGACGATCTTGAAGCAAGCACGCATGGCTCAGCCAAGGAAGACGGAGGCGTCGAGATCCATGCCCAGGCAGGCGATGTCTTTGTCATCCCCGCTGGAGTCGCGCACAAGACATATGATACTACACCGGCGGAGTTCGCTCTACTCACGCCTGGCAAGGGACATGGATTACAGACGCCGAACCCGAAGAAGGCCTTGAGCGAGATCAAATTGTCTGGGTTCACGATGATGGGAGCTTATCCCAGGGGCAGCAATTGGGACTTTGCCGTGGGGACCAAGGACGCAGGGCACTTCAAGCGAGTATGGTCGGTATCCAAGCCTGCGCACGATCCAGTTGTAGGAGACTCTTCAGAAGGATTGAGAGGCCTGTGGGAACCAAGCCGTGCTAAGGAGTGGGCGAATCTTGCAAAATTGTGAATGGGGTATGAAGCTCGAATTTGCGTCGCCCACTGCTTCCCTCGCTGCCCTCACTTGCACGGTTTCTGCATTCAGCGACGGACCTATTTTCGAAGCGACAGATCTTGGAATCGATTAACATGGTAATCTTGACGACAAACCTATTCCAAATATTCCCACATCGGAACTCCGACTCTTCGCTCTACTTGAAGAGTTACTTAATCGCTACTTATCTCTGCCTTTGGCCTCTCACAACGCGAGAGACTACTTTCAACAGCATCCCATTGGCAACCGACATGCCGGCCAAGGCGTGCTAGACCCCATCGTATGCGAGTCATGACCTGTCCCGCGACCACAGTACGGTCTCGGTGGATTCCAACTTAAACCAACTTACCAACCCCAAGTCTGGGTGATTTTGACTACTTAGTCGAGATCGAAGCTGTGAGCTTCAACTATCGACACATCGCTACTCCTACCGGCTGCCATTCTCTATCGTTCGAAGGCAGTGTAGTCCCATGCTCCGACGCTGTTGGCATAATCATTGCCATACAGGAACGAAATTCAAACAGCACAAGGTCGGCTCCGTTCAATGAAGCTTCTGGACCGCCGACTATGCATGCCAGTTGGTCCTCAGCAGTAACCTGAATACCGCTAGAAACCGGTGCATCGAGGAAGTCATGCCTGTCAAATGTGTTTTGTTCAGGTTGACATGGATAAAGAGGAGAAACCTTAACCCCACATTCACTTACCACGGCAGTTAGTGCGACGCTTGGGCCAAGCTACCGCGCAGTCGTCGCACAGCAGATCCATGGCAGCAGAGTAGGAAATTGGATGTGATGGAAATTATACATTAAATATTACTAATTTGTACTTCTCGTCCCGCGAGGCATCACAGATATACAAATGAAGATTGCTGGCAAGCCTCGTTAACTCTCACCCGCAATTTCTCGCTCATGCTATTCATGCCCATTCAACATATGCAACATATTCCGCTTGAGCTCGTCGTAGCTCCGCAACGCCTGCCTCAAATCTCCTATCTCCTCATTCTGCTGGTTGATCGTGTCGTCTCGCTGCTCGAGGGCCTGATTCTGCTGGTTGATGGCCTCGAGCTGCTCTGCCATCGTTTCCGTGGTCTGGATCCATTGCTGTCGGAGCTCTTCATGCATTTCGCGAGGAACGCAATCTTCGTGAGAGAGAGCATCTTCGCCATTGTGCACAGCAGAGCTGCTAGCGCCGCTTTTTTGTGGCGCATGAGGAGTGAGAGGCTGAAACGGTGAGTTGGGAACGCTGTCAATGACTGTGTATAGCGTCAGCATTGTTCCGCTCCGCGAAAGTAGGGAAGTTCAAACGCCTGACCTGCACCAGTAAGATCGCTTTCATCTCCCTGAGCGTCGACTTGACCGTGAGATCCAGCCGAATGCGGTGGTTGTTGGATAGCGAATGCCTCCTTTTGGAGAGTATTCTTAGGCTTCCTTGGAGATGACCCGTGGTAGTTGGTGTCCTTGTGAGGTTTCTGTCGAAACTCTCCATCTTGGAAAGCGTACGTGCCAATCATCACACGCTGGATGTCCTTTGCAGCAGCGTTCGCGCTGCGAGTGGCGGCAGACACCAAGGCCCGAACGAGGGTAGCCCTCTCCTGGCGCGTAATATAGTTCCACTGTTGGTGAATCTTCTTCTGCAGTTGCTGGACTTGTTGGGCTTGGGCACGGGTCATGGACTGGTTCTGGAAGAGGTAGTCAAATGTTGCACGGAACCCGTCCAGCGAGAAAACGGCACCACTTTTCGGTTGCATAGTGGAAGGGTGGTGTTGTGGTAGCGGCGTATGTGCTAGAGGTTGGATTGGGTAGTACGAACGGGACTTGAATCTGGTGTCGTTGAGTGGAGAAGCACGAAGGGGGAGTGATCAGGAAGCTTGATGCCAAAGAGGAAAAGAGTGGCCAGCACTGTATGTTTGAAGAGGTTGTATGAGGGGAAATTGAAAAGAGCAAAAGAATGAGAGTGTGTGTGAAAAGCATCCAAGATATAAGTGCGGCTTGAGGCTCGTGAGACCTCTAGTACAGACTCTGAACGCACTCAAGACATTCTCAAGAGACGCGCTGTATCACTTCTGGGGCTCGAACACCGGCACTGGAGCCGCTATACCTGCTGGGCTTTCTCAAAGTTAACAGATAGGTACTTTGAGAGACACTGAGCATGACACCTCCAGATTTATGGTAGTTTTCCCGTATTAATGGTACGGAGGAAATACTCACGAGCCAGCATTGTCTCAAGCAAAGATTGTAGACATGTCTCGGATCATCATCATTGGAATCATAATCGTGACCGCCGACACAAGAGCATCTCCCATGCTGAATGAAATCCAGAGCGTTGATGGTCGAGCCAGTCCCAACAAAGTTGGGAAACGACCTGCACAGTACACCCAGCTATACAGTCGTGGCCAATACGTTCCTACTCTTCCATGGCCTGCAGAGCGCCGCCAATTGTGCTAGTGAGGGATCCGTCCTAGTTGTGCGTGCTTCCAGCAGGTGTCTTGGTGACCGCGTGGAGTTTTCCGGTGTTGACGCATGAGTTACGGAAGCCACAGACAATTCCATGGTAACCGAGGAGTTGACGTGGTCCTGGCTCTTGATTGTGGGCAGGTCATTGTTCCGAATCAGTTTGCTTCTGAATCGTGTAGCTGTAGGCTCAAAACCCCAGATGTGGCATACCTCCAGACATCGTACAGCCACATACTTTGATACATCTATACAGATCAAATGATACCCACATGAAGATCAGATTTTGACAAAGCTCTCCTTTACTGCCGTTGATCTCGTAGGTCTGGAGTAGACGTCACATACTAATTGTGGATTTTCGAGATTCGACTAGCTGATGTAATGGTGTATTGCCATCTGCGCCTTCTCAGGCGATTCCGATATCTTGAAAGCCTGCCCATTTGCCTAGCACCACCTCTCCTGAACATCATAGGCTTCTTCGCCAGTAATGTTTTGAGGTCTCGGTACTTGCAACGGGGAGAGCCAGTATCGGAGCGGTATCCAAGCGTACTCATGTTTACCCAGAAGGACGGGAAAGGCCCGGGCCTCACGTGCCCAGGCCAACGTCATGGTCAATCTCAAGTTGGACTTGTCCATTCAGTAGGAGTTGATGAGTCACGGGCTTGGTTTCATAGATGCCTTCGCACTCATCACTTAGTATAGATCGATCTTTGGTTTCCCAGATCAAAGGAGAGGAGGACAAAGCTTCCAAGCCGAATGGATTCGCAAAGTGCCGGAACGACTGATTATTGTACTCCTCTAGAGCCAGCAATGCCGACTGAAAGACTATGTCGTCTGAATGAGCCACAATCTGGGGTCTCGGTGGTAGCGCTGACGCTTCATTCCTCTTGACTTGCATGTGCAAAAGCCAAAAGGCCAATGCTAATGTCCCTGCTGTGACCATCGCACAAAACAACGAAGATTGGTTCGAAGGCCACGAAAATTTCGCAGTCATGTTTGACATACAACCCGCAAGTCCAGACTGGCCGATGAGGTCATGGAGATGCATGGTGAATGTTGTCTTCCTGGGATGCGATGGCAGGTCACTGACCTGACGGACACAGTCGGGACGGGAGTTGAGTTTGCAGGTCGATCGATCCAAAGGCGGCGAGACCGTACTCCTGTGCTTTAACATCAAACCCTTGAGTGCCCGACACATTTATGGCTCACCACCGATTTTTGCTGCGGCTGATTGGACCAGTGAAGCTTGTTTGCGGCCATGCAAGGCCGCAGCGGGCGTGAGACAATTGGACCATTGCTTCCGATGGAATGCAGAGGTCAAGTAGTCGGCTATGCGAAGTAGTTCTGTGGATATGTCCGAGCATTGTGACCGATTTGCAGTAGAAGATGTAATGAACTGGCAGCGCAAAGGGGCCTTATGACCAGGTCGCTGGCATCCCTACTCAGCTGCCTTTCAAGACCTTCACGCCTTCTTCCTCTGCTCCAATGTCTCCGTAAACTTTCAGCACCGAAACAATGGCTTCCGGTGCGCTCTTCTCCGCTTGTCTCAGCCCTGCGGCGAGATCCAAAAGAATGATCCGACTGATTTCCTCTAGTCTTGATCCTTGAGCGACGAGGAAAGGGTGACTGGCGCCAATGCGACCCATCAATCTGGTGATCAGGACGTACTGCTGCGCGTGTTGTTGCAACTTCTTAACACGGACTCCGCCGACGTTGGCATCCTCCTCTTCATCCTCATCGTCCAAGTCATCGTATTCTGCGCCCGTCTTAATACCCAGATCCTCCTCAAGCTCTGTCAACTTTTCGTTGACTTCCAGCAAAGATCTGCCCAGCGCAACATCTCGTCTGACTGTTTTTCGCTCTTTCACAAGCTGTCCCACCTCATCGGCTCTTTCTCTAACACCTTTCTTGATTGCCTCTACTTCTCGCTGAAAGCCCAATAAACCAAGTCGCACGCCTTCTACTCTTTCTTCTCCACCTTTGAGGTCCCCTCCCAAGCTCAAGAATTCTTCGTAGTTTCCATTCACGAGATCGAGCAATTCCTTGTTGAGCAGCTGACTTCTTTGCCTTAGATCCGAGCGCAGGTCCTCCAGCGTTTGGTGTCGATTGCGGAGAGTCGAAAGGTATGTCTGTGGGTCAAAGTCAGGCGCTAGAAAGTCATTGCGAGGAAGCTCTCCGGGATACGGCAGCGTGTCGATGTCATCGTCCTCGTCGTCTGTCGTGTATGTTGAGGGATTTGCTGGAGTAGAGTTTGCAGAAGTCGTGGAAGATGGAAGGTGGAACTTCGACATCGCTAAGAGAAATTCCCCAAACGCCGAAGTAGTGGAGAGTGAGGTTGTAGTAGCAATTCTGACGATGTCGTGAAGCCGGCGCGAGTCAAGTGGTCTACTTGGTGCTGGCTTATTGACTCGAGACCCCCGAATCTCCGCGACTCCATCTCGACTTTCGCTGATCTCGACATCTTGCAACGCTCCTCCTACTCACATTCTCATACGATGTCGACCTCGCGGGCCTGCCCGTCATGCCTTTCAGCGTTTTCTCGATTAGCGATCTCAAATATGCGCCCTGCGAGCGTCCGAGCACCCTCGATACTCCCTTTCCATCAAGTTCGGACAGCGGTCCAGTCCGCCAATGCGCAGAAGTATAAGAGGAAGAAGGATGTTCCAACAAACAACAAGAAGAAGAAGAGGACTTCGTTCTACGTCCCAGATATCAAGCAGGTCGTGCAATTCTCTCTTGTTGACGCGATGCGGTAAGACACGGTCCCCTCATCCCAATACATACCCGTGCTTATCGAGATTGGCAGATATCTCAAAGCAGCTGAAGTAGGACGCGACCCGAAATCAGCCAAATATGAACTCCACGTACGACTACGAACTCCAAAGAATGGCGCGCCCGTACGAAATCAGCTCCGACTACCACATCCAGTACGGAGCGACATACGGATATGTGTTATTTGTCCGCCAGACTCTGCACATGCAAAGGCGGCAAAGGAGGCTGGAGCATACTTGGTAGGTGAGGACGAGGTCTTCGAACAAATCAAGGCTGGGAAGATCGACTTCGACCGCTGTATCTGCCAGACAGATTCGCTATCAAAACTCTCGAAAGCCGGAGTCGCCCGCACGTTGGGACCTAGAGGGCTCATGCCATCTGCCAAGACAGGCAGTGTAGTCAAGAATGTTGCATCAGCCGTGAGAGATATGGCCGGAGGCTCAGAGTACAGGGAAAGACTGGGTGTTGTCAGGATGAGCATTGGGCAGTTGGCCTTCACACCCGAGCAGATGCAGACCAACATTCGCGCGTTCATCGAGGGTGTTAATAAGGACATTGCAGGCCTGTCAGATCGAATAAGCAAAGCTATTCACGAGGTTGTGCTAAGTAGCACGCACGGACCCGGCATGAGCTTGAATGGAGATTTCAGAGGGCCGGACAGCCTGCCGACAAAGGACCTGTCCGTGCAGTCGTGAGCGACAATTGTAGGATTAGCGAAGATGAACTTGTACAAAAGGACAAAGGCGAGCGTGCTGCTTTCGACAAGCACGTGAGTCGACTGCACAATTTTGGCATGTGACCACGGATCCCAAGCAATTGCAAAACACATACTCCGCAAATCTCTGCGGAACCTCCATCTACAACACTACAACGCACTTCCACATCTCTGGACTACACAATCAATAACAACATGGACGCTCACGCCGATCGCGACTTCGGCGACCCCACGCCCGCCACCATGCATACCGCGATTACAACCATCACCGAAGTTGTCAGCGCAGTCAGCAGCTTTATCTTCAACTTCCTTACATCGTTCCTCGCCATCGTCTACTTTCTCGCGCTTTGGATCCTGAACGTCATTCTTGCCATCACCTTTTCCGCCCAGCTCGCTTTCTACCACGGATTCAATTTGACGCTCCTGCCCCGGTATCTCGACTTAGTTCCGCCTGGGGTGCTGATGGCTCTTGGAGCTATCGTACTCCTCTTTCCTGTCGCCCTGTTCACATCTCGACTGATGCCCTTCGGAGAACATTCGGATGGAGAGAGGACTCGCAAGGCATTAGAGGGCTTCAGAATGCTCATGGTCATGTTGCCGGTGCTGCTGGGAGCATTGGCCATGAACTTAGCGCTGGCATTTGTCATTGTTCAGTCGGAGCTTGTGGATGATAAGAGTCGTCTGGGAAAGGCGAGGAGGGTTTGGGAAGTTATCAGTGAGGACTGAGTACCGTCCGATTTGCAAGATGGAGAATTGGGACCTACTTCCGACCTTCCAGGTCGTCAAGATGTGCACAGAAGCGGCGACTACAGCTCAGGATATCGGACGAGACAGACCGGCTGCTGCGACTTGACAACAAGCCGCTACGACCTCACGGAAATCAACGAGCAGCTCTTCCATATTCGCAGGCATAATTGCTGCAGTCGCGCCTCGCCAGCTCTACATCAACTTGAAACGAATCAAGTACGTGAACATCGATTCATGGCAGAGGTCTCGATCGCAGCATATCGCCTCGCACCCATTCTACACTATGTCCTCTTCTGGAACTCGATTTGGCGACTTTGCCTTACCTTCGGCACCCTATCCACCCTTCCGTCTGGTGCCTTGTCTTCAATGATCTCCATCATATCCATAGTCATGCTTACGGCGGCTGCGCACATGAATTTAGAAGATCGTATCCGGGCACTCACGGCGATAAATTATTCTCCAACGAACAGCTTCAAAGCGTTTTAGCGCTGATCGTTCATTCCGTGAGGCACAGCAATTGGTAGGGACAGGACAACCACATTGCAGCTGCACATGCTTTCCCGCACCTATGCGTGTTTGTGTCGCCATCTGAGGCCCACCATAGCTTGTTGGGTCAGAGGACACGAAATTGAGACTTCCACGCAGATGTGAACGGGCTCTACAGGGTTCTTGCTGCCGGAAAATCACAGCTGGCCATCAAGCCATGTCGCGGCTACATGGACCCTTTAAAGTTCTCACTGTTCTGTCGTGGTAGGTACTTCTCTCAACATCGGTGGGTTTGCATGGAAACAACGTTGCTTCTTGTCACCGTCAAGGGAAGCATGCAAACCCTGGCTATTCGCGGCGGAATGCTGTGCCTCCCACCGCCCCAGAAAAAGATCCGATGCACTTTCGAATCAAGACAAACCTCACCATTCCATCTGTTATCGCGTAGCGGACGACTGCACACGAGCTGGAACTCTCCAGCAGATACATCGATCATGTCGGACGATTGCAGGGTATTGATAGACGGTCTTGTCACTACTGGGAACAGGTCTTGGAACGCTCACTGCGTTGCAGGTGAAGAAGCGATACGGCTTCGCGCGTCCAGCCGTCAAGACGCTCTATAAATCTGTCCGCAGCGCCGGCATCGAACTGCGAAGCACTCCTCTCCCTTCTTCAACTTCCCAATCTGGAGCTCAATCACTTTCTTCATCCCCTGGTACAAAGTACAACCCCACCACCTTGAGCTGCCATGAGTGCTTGGGTCGATTGCCATCCGATTGATCATGGATGGAGACCTTGAAAACGCTATCACGCTCCTCACAACTCTCTCCTCTGCCTTCTATCTCTTTCAGCAGCTCTTGGGCGCAATCATCTCGTTCGGAACTGGATTTGCACAATCCAACCAATACACCTGGATCGAGTTAGCACGGAGGGTCTCTGGTCATCTAGAGCGTCGCAGATCCGATTCCTGGCTTGTGCTGTAATGTGCGTGAATGTGCGAATGCGATGATGTGATGCTATCGCTGCTGCTGAGATGAAGCGATTCGAAGACGACCAGCTCCATGACCTCCACCAGAGCTGGGGCTCGCTATCGAGTAGGGCGGTATCTTTTGACTCCTAGAGAATAGCTGGGTCGAAGGACAGAGAGCAAGTACCCGACACGGAGCACTAGCGATGGAGCACAACGTATTGGGACGGTGGATTCTCACCCAGGAGCAGACATCATCGTAGAAGGTGTTGGACACAAGATTTCTCTTCCGTAACATAAGCCATTGGATCAGCAGTGATCGTCATAGAAATAGGTACGAGTTTGACTCGAAATTTTCTCTGTAATAATGCGTGTCCGCTTCTTTAGCCCGTACCAACTCTCGTGACCTGTCACCTGTACACATTTTCCACCCACAGAAAGCTGAGTTGAAATCCAAGGAATCCAAGCTGTCCGGATACAATTGTCGAGACGTGCCACTCGCACTTGATCAGCACGCGTAAGAAGCCAAGATGAGATCCAGAGTTCCATGCCGGTCGCATATCACAGTCGAAGAGGAAAGCAACTGCAACGTCAAAGGAACAATTCAAGACTTTGAACCAGTTAAGAGCTAGCATTGCTTTTCCTCTCCTTAATGGAACATCTACAAAGACCGTAGCCACAAGCCAAAAGGGAAAAAAGAGGATCTATTCGATCGCATTAACATCCAGACGACACCCACGCCCACCACCAACACCCGAACGCATGCGCCCTGTTCGCAAGATGGGGTATCAAATCAGCAAAGAACACCAAGAACGTCCCTCGTACTCGCCACCAAAAGACCCACGATAGAATAATCTTCTCATTTCACTTCCCTCCCAAAACCTCCTCAGCCGTGTACCGAATCGCCAACTTCCTCGCCGTACCCTTCCCCTTCTCATCCTTCTCATAGATCGGCGCCAACTGCATCTTCTGCCTGCTAGGCGGCGGAGGCTGATCCCGACTCCCATAGACCTGATATTCCTTCAGATTGCCCACAAGGTGCGTATGCCTCGTCCTCATCTCAAACTCAAAAGTACTCGTGCCCGCAAATATGTGGTCTCCAATCACGAAAGCTAGACCGCCCCGGAGTAAATGGACGACGCGACAGCTAATGTTTCCGATTTGGAAGACGTAGCCGTCGACGTACTTGTCTTCGAAGAAATCAGTCTTCCATGTTGAGTCGTCGTTCATGCTGGATTTTCGTTTGAAGACGCGTTGCATGGCTTGTAAGTTTTGGATGGCTTGGAGTTTGCGGCCGATTTGGACTTGCGGGGCGTGGCCGGTGGCTTCGAGGAGTTGGGTGCGGAGGTACCAGGCGGAAGTGGGATGTCTAACGGGCTCGTGGGTGTGGAGGATTCGGTCGACGATGTAACTATTCTGCCGTATCACGGAGAGCACTCTATCGGCGGCGATTGTAGAGATGTTGGTAACCGAGGGGCCATTGTCTAGATGCGGATCGATAATGACGGCATGGCGAGAGACTGGATCGGCGACTACATATTGCCAGGTTTCGGTGAGTTGTTCGTAGAGCTTGTGGACGAGTGGTGCTGGTTCGGGCTGGCTCTGTTGTGGCAGAGCCTCCATCGAGTCTATTTTCTCCATTTCGGCCGTGAGTCCGGCCGCGAGTCGGGCCTTAGAAGTGTTAGGCTGCCAGAACGGACTCATAAACTCGTCGTGCAAGTTGAAGGAGTTGAACGATAAGACGATCGCGCAAGGAGAGGTCGTGATCTTTGAGATGACATCGTGTCTCATTTGCCGTGATCTGTCTGACCCGGTTGTATTCCGGACTGATCGTGCTCAAGCCATTGGCATTTCACCAAAAAACCTAACCACTTATCGGTGCTTTGAACCCATGACATGGAACAAGCATGTGAGGTCCTACGCCAGGATAATGTCATCTTACTATTGCCAAAAATGGAAGTCTGTTTGTCGGATGACTGCGTCGTCTCACCCCGAATTTCGAGGGGGTCGTAAAGGCCTGAGGCGGTTGTTTGCTTGTTGCGTAAGTGCACGCGCACGCAAGCGAGCGTGAGCTTTTGCAGGTCCCACCAAAGACGGGTTCGTGAGAATTCGGTATCTGGTTCGTCGGGCTGCAGGGATCATTTTGAGCCAGCGGAAATCGCTAATTCCGCTTAAACTGCCGTGAGTTTGGCAGGTGTTCCGTTTCGCTGCCGGAATCGATCAAATAGACAAAATGTCACCCCAGTCTACTTCATGCTTCCACCATCCTGCAGCCGCCTGTCAACACATCAAAGTTCATTCACCAGTTTCTCGGATGATTCCCCGTCTCAACGAAACTGCCGGCCCGGCGACTAAGCCCGAGAAACAATCAGAGAAGAGTATCATCCGTTTCTTGGCCAGTAGAGACTGAATAGCGTAGAGGAAACCACGACACCATATGGCCGTACGCCAACGAGAGCCACAGCCCGAGCTGTCCGGCAAGTCCATTTTGACAGTGGATGCTGTATGGCATGCACGTCTGGAATGATAGCTCAACACCCAAACCGGCTTTGAAACGCCACGTGCGCGAATCAAGGCTGTGTGTCGGACATCAGGTGCTTGACTTCGAATCACTGCCAAGGTGAGGTTGTCTCCAGGTAGCTGGTGGTACCCTCGCAGATGGCAGGCTCTATCGTTGAGGCAAAAATCGACCCGACCCCAGCGACTTCGTTCCGGAGAAAGGTCCGCGAGCAAGAAGCTATTCCGCGTAGCACTCCTCAGGGACACCGATTTGACATCAGAAGCATATCAGCTTGCGCAGCCGCTGTTGAACCATGTCAAATATTGTCTGGCTCCTCGAATTATGGTGGAATTCGACAGGAAAGGTATTCAGGAGGTCCCCGAGCCGGCTGCTGCATGCTACCCAGAGAAGGGCCTTGTAGTAGTGGGTAGATGCTGACCGAGGATCCTAGCTCCGAAGTCTGCACATGTCAATGACTTGCAGTGAATTCTGCATTGATGATTCCGACACGCAGTCTTGCTGCTCTTATCAAGCCAATGCTTCGTGCTGGCGCGGGTGGTTCAGGTCGCGTATAAGAAGATGTGGTCGGTCTTCCTCGCGAGCACAATGGGCGGTGAGAGGTCTCGGGAAGAGGTCTACCAACAAGTCGCGCGAGCCTTGTTCTGGCCGAGAAGCTTGCACATGGATAGCTCCGGTATGCGGGCCTCGCAAGTGAGGGCGACAGCGCTACCAACAGGTGCGCTAGCACGGCTTGAGCATCAGGTTACACGCGACTTGCCATCAGCCGGACGCGTGCAGTACCTTCGCCGGACGTGGCACGGTTGAGAGCGTGCAGCATTGGGACGCGTTTCGTGAGATGTCGTTGGGTTGTTCACTCATGGATGGTGGACTTGCTGAAGTTGAGCGAAAAGGGCAAGATGCCGAGCGAGATCGAAAGAGGAAGTAGTCAGATGCTTTGCCCGAAACTCTAAATGACGCTAAAATGACGCTAAAATGACGGACATGCCCGTGGGAGGCCCGCTTGCCCGAAGAGAGAGAAAACATCCGTTGAAGACGGAACATCGCAGTCGACAGCAAGGCGGTTGTGTGGCAAGCAGACCAGTATTCGCAGGCACAGAGACTTCAACGCTCCCACGGGAGTGACGGTGAGTGCAGCCGTGGTGTGAGCCGACACACGACGGTGGAGCTCTCCCCCGGAAACGCTTGGAACGCTTGGAACATTCTCGTTGGCAGCAGCAACCGATACTCGCGGGCGTGCCACTTCCCTTCTATCTTCCGCTCTGGTTCTGGTCCTCTTCTCCTCTTCCCTCTGCTCCTTCTCCCGCACATCGCGACAAACACTCGTCTTCAACACGACTTCTGTTGTCTCTGTCGTCCGAGCGAGAACGAGCAGAATCTGATATGTCTCTCCTCCAGCGCGTGACTTCTATTGATGGACACGACAGACTCCCACCCGAGGTCGACGTCAAGCAGCTCGGAAATGGTACCGCAAAGTCGCTGCGGCGCGTCATCAGCTACGATGCCTTCCCCAAGCCCCACGAAGACTCCCAAGCGACTGCGCCCACCGGTGGCGTGACTGCCTACAAAGTATCCGTCCATCGTCGACTAGGTAGGTACATGGGCCTTCGAATCGTGCGGCATCCTGCTAACTCGTAACAGCGCAGGTAGCTATACAGATAGTTTCGTGTTGGTTGGCGGCGGGCATTGTTTTTGGTTTTGCGGCGTTGAAGCCGGTACTTGTTGATCAGGGCGTGTACCGCGAGCTTTGTACTCGAGAAGAATTGGCCGCTGGAGTCGAGGTGTGCTACGAGCAAGATTTGTGGTATGTCTCAATCGAACGACTTCCCTGGGCCTACTCACTAACCTCTTCTCAGGCTGAACTTGTTCTTTGCGATTGCTTCTACGACTGCCAATGTTTCGTCGTTACCAGCAGGAACGCTGCTGGATAGATATGGCCCAAGATTTGCTACCATCATCGGCGCAATATGCTTGGCTGTGGGAGCTGCTCTCATGGCCACAGCCTTCTCCATTCCCGACTTCGATGGCTACATCGCCGGTAACATTTTCCTCTCATTTGGCGGCACTCTCATCTTCATCCCGTCATACCAGGTTGCAAATGCCTTCCCCAAGTATGCGGGCACAATCGTGGCAATTGTGACGGGCGCTTTCGATGCTTCTGTAAGTTTCCCTCCCCAAAAAGCACGTTAGTGGAAGTCGACTGACACAATGAAATAGGCGGCAGTCTTCCTCTTCTTCCGGTTGGCATATGAGCGTTCAGGTGGCACTTTCACGCCCCAGAAATTCTTCTTCGGCTACCTGATCGTTCCTGCACTCATCCTTCTTGCTCAGCTGACAATCATGAACGCCGACGGCTACAAGACAGTGCCACAGTTGGAGGAGAAGATTGAAAAGGAACAAGACGCCACGCGAGATGTAAGTTTTGCATCCTTACGCATTGCGTATTTTGCTGACGTGACTACAGGTCCACGATTCTGACGACGATTTCAGCGACGGCGAAGTTCGCCGCCGCCGGCAGCAGCGACGAGAGCACCGAGAATCTAACCTCACGAAGCTGGACGACCTCCTTGGTGACGCGGAGGAGAGACATCACCGAGAGGAGATGCAGGAGCAAAAGGAGCAGACCAGTGGGGTCTGGGGTGCCTTGCATGGCAAATCTGCTAAAGAGCAGATGTTGTCTCCGTGGTTCATCCTGATTACGCTGCTGACCGTACTCCAGATGCTGCGCATGAACTTCTTCATTGCCACGGTCAGGTCGCAGTACGAGTACATGCTTGGGTCCAAAGAGGCTGGGAGAGCTGTGAACTCCTTTTTCGATGTCGCTTTGCCAGTAAGTAACGTTGGATCACCCACCAAGGGAGTACAGAGTTAATCTCTACATAGATCGGAGGCGTTGCAGCCACACCTTTCATTGGCCTTCTCCTGGATAACGTCAGCACTGCGATGATGTTGACCATTCTCGTGGCACTCATCACCGCGGTTGGCGTGCTGGGCTCATTGCCTTGGCTTTACGCCGCCTACGCCAACGTAGTCCTTTTCGTCGTCTTGCGCCCGCTGTACTACTCCGCCATGTCGTAGGTCTTGTCCAAACCAATCATTCAGTAACAGCTTACTAACCCCCACGTGTAGGGATTATGCGGCCAAAGTCTTCGGGTTCGCAACTTTCGGCCGCGTCTACGGAACAATTGTCTGCTTCTCCGGTCTGATCAACTTATCGCAACCACTCATCGACGCCACTAATCACGAAATTTTCCACGACAATCCCATCCCCATTAATATCATTATGGCTTCTCTCGGACTTGTTTTTGGCTCGGCGCTGGTGGGATTTGTATGGATACAGGATCATAAAATCCATAAGAAGGAGGGAAAAGTTAGAGAGGCTACGGAACGTGATCGGTTAATTCCGGAGATTGACGAGCAGGAATAGGACTGATGGACTGAATGGATGACACGAGAACATTGTTTGAGAGCGTTGTATGGGCTAACAAGCGTGCCTTTGAGATTTTATGGATGCGAAATTGAGCGGAGCGGTGGCGTTGGGTGGTGGTCTGTTTGGCGCATTGCATTGCTAATGATTGTGTGTACTATAGATGATGGAGTATTAAGAGAATGCCAGAGTACTTGTCGCTATCTAGCAAATGCAATATGCTGCTCAATGGCACGCATTGCAGGAACTGTGCCTCTCGTCAGTAATCTTGCCTTGTTACAGTGCAGAGGGCCCTTTCTAAATATGAAGGTAGGGTAGTGATCAGACTTTGCCTAATTTTCCGCAAGCCCAACCAGCAAACTGCAGAGAAGTAGTGTAAGATGCGGCTGGGCAGGTTTTGGTTTACCAGATGCTCTTGTAAATCATCATGGACAGTATGAGGGATAGGAGGAGAGTGCGTGCTTTGACTTACGGTCTGTACTGCTGCAAGTGAAAGTGCAGGCTCTGCGGCCGAGTTCGACCTGCGCATCAATCCTTTCTCACCAATTTGCGCGTACAGCACTTCAGGTTGGAGCTCTCGCTGCCAATTGTATGGAAGTCATTGTTGGTATGTCCCGTCTTGTAGGTCGTCCTCGCATCATGGGCGCCGTCCCGAAGGACTACCCTCGTGACGACGGTTTTAGAAGCGGCATGTCGCTCTCGGCCACTATCGGAATCGCCAACACCCACAGAAGCGACTGTGAAAAGCCGGGCGAATAGCGATGATTTGAGTTGGTGGTCTTGAATTGTTGAAAGGAAGAAAGAGAGGAGAGGGAGTCGCGAAGAAAAGTGCAGGTGCCCTGGATTTGGTGGCCCGTGCGTGGCTGAAGCTCGGCGGCGGCTCTTGATGCTTGAAGCACTTTTGCTCAGTTACCCATCCGACACACCACTCCCACATCTCTCCCATTGCTGCCATACCGCTGTCCGCCTCCTCCCGTTACCAGTTCGATCACTTACTCGCATCTCCAGCCCATACCGCCAATCGTCCAGCATTGTCGCAACACCAACGATCGATATCCCACAGAGCTCCGCCGCGCTCGGAAGTCCGCGCCCTCTCCCGCCTCGCCTCCCCTCCCGCCTGTCGCCCTCGCAGGACACCATACCCACTATACCTCGACCTTATTCCACGCAGGGTTTGACCAATGGAGAAGAAGAACACCGAAAACAACCCGACCAATCTGTGGAACCGTAGAGCGAAGTTGGTGCTATCCCTCCCGCCCTCATGCGCCATTGCTAACTGAGCACGCGACCATAGCACCCACAGCAGCGGCAAGCTCTCCCTTTCCACCACCAGGTCCGACCGCAACGATAGCCACGACACTCCCTCAAACCGACGAGTTGGCAGCCTAAGCAGTCACGGAAACCGCAATCCGTTCAACAATTCTTCAGGCGACCTTGCCTCGCCAAAAGCCACAAGCGCCGGGGCCGCTTCCTTTGGCTTAGGAAGTGGAGCGTTTGGGTTTGGTGGTGCGAGTAAGACTCCAAAGACCCCGGGTGCATCGTTCGACTTGGGAAAGACGAGCAGCGATAGGAAAGAGTCGTCAGACGATTCCAAGGACAGCAAGCGACCACCTGCGCGAAAGTCGCAAGCCTCACTCCGTACTCCTAGTTCGGCAGTAGAGCCTGCAGGGCGACATCCCCAAGACCTGCCGCTCAAGAGTGGCTGGGTAATATACATCCGGCCGCCGACCAGCAAGAACAGCGACTATGAGAAGTCCATTAAGGAGATAGGCAGCATGCACACCGCGTTCGAGTTTTGGGGCGTGTTTCGACAATTGAAGCACCCAAGCGGACTTCCTGCTGTCAGCGACTACCACTTCTTCAAGAAAGGCATACGTCCTGTGTGGGAGGACGAGGCCAATAGAAAGGGCGGCAAATGGATTATGCGCCTGAAGAAAGGAGTTGCGGATCGATACTGGGAAGATCTCCGGCTGGCCATGGTTGGGGAGCAATTTGACGAGGCGAGCGACGAAGTCTGCGGCGCGGTTGTCAGCGTTCGGTCCGGTGAAGATGTCATCTCCGTGTGGACCAGAAATGATGGTGGTAGAAATGTCAAGATCCGCGAGAGCCTGAAGCGGTTACTGAATCTACCAGCCGACACAATCATTCTATGGAAAAGCCACGACGAGAGCATCACCCAGAGACACACCATTGATCAGGCGCGACAGGAGAAAGCCAACCATGAGAAGCGGCGCAATACAACGAAAGGCGAGGAAGATCCGGTCGACACCAGAGCATAGAGGGCTCTTTGGTAACATGATCGTTGACGGCAGCTCACGAATGCCGAAGGATGAATTGTATTCTTTCGCTTGTGGGTGAACTGAAATTCCTGGCGCGGCACCGACACGCGATGTCTCCTGATGCAAAGATGCGGGCGGCGATTGCTCTCATTGGCAAGGAGTTGATTGAACTTTCTATTGCAGCGTGCATTTTTGTTGTTCCTTCAGTAGGACATGTCTGATAGCGTCGAGGCGACACTACTGCCCGCGAGGCAGAGCAAAGCGTTTGTATACTAACACTCAATGGGGTTTATGTTGGGGTCTGGGCAGGCTGTTCTGTGCATCTTCAAACATGTTCGGCGGCGGGAATGGCGAAAGCGACGAGAAGCGATGAATCTGCAATATTTCTGTGCTGCAAGGCACTCGTTCAAGAATCTAGCCCTGGCGCTTACGGTGCCATGTCTTTGCCTGTGAGGCTTGTGAATGGCTGGTGAATGCTAGGTCATCCAGGAGAGTCAGATGATCTGGAGGTGTCGTTTCATATTCAATGGCAATTCTTGTTGCAAGTCGTCTTCGAGGCGTCGACGGAGCGAGGGTAGTCGCACATCGATAATACTTACTGTAATCTTTATGCCTTTATTAGTAGATATCGCCGCTGCGCTGCAGGAAGGAGCAAATAACTTTTTGCCTACGAGACCCTGTTCTGGCGTACATGTAGCCGAACCGACGGGAACGTCACGTCCACGCACCGAGCTCGCGTTGTGGGCGCCGAGCTTCTAGAATTCCTCTTCCACTTCCAACACCACCACTTACGCACACGTACCACCGACCTAACGAACGGAAAAGATCATACATTCTTCTTGCCACTCGCAGATTCTGCGAGAACGCCTGTTGCCCGCACATGTCAGCGCCGAGAAGGCAATGAGCGCTCTTCCCTCGTAGGATTGGGCAGAGAGCCTCATGCCGGGCATATTCGGAGACTTAAAAGCGCAGGTTGGTCGCTTGTTTGGCGGGGGAACACAGAAGCAAGAAGCAGAGGATCAAGAAGTATGTCTTTCTCCTCACGTCTAATTGGGACTCTCAGTCAAACCCGTGCGAGAGCACAGCGAGAAGCTGCGTTGGCTTATTTTGATCCCGCACAGGCTCACGACACCGATGCGGCCCACGAGCGACGTCAATTCGCCAGAACTCCTAGTGTGGAGGAGATTCCTGCAACGTCGGCGGGGAGTAAGAGGCGAGTGGACCGCGAGATTACTGAGGCGGAGGAACGGCGCAAGAGGTTGCGGCGGACGAGCACCAGCTCGGGCCTGGTACCGGACTACAACTATTCCCACCCTTCGGACGCTGTAGCAATTGCTATTGAATCACATGCTCCTCATTCGACGAACGAACAAAGGCGGGAATACAATCTTGAGAAAGACTGGCCCTCGTCATCGAAGCCTTGGATACAAACGCAGTCGCCTGCACAAGCGAAGCCGAACATGCCCGCGGCAAGACGGCCTGGACCGTTCAAGCCGTTGAACACTCTGAGCAAGACAGCTCCACAAGCTGCGTCAAGTCAGAACCGCAATCAGAATCATGTGGGGACCTCGAACGCCTTCTTCTCTAATTACACAGCCGGCCAGGGTTCAACTGCCCCAAAGCCTAGTCTCAATGGACGGAATAACTTTCCGCCTCCATCTGAACACATCGACCGGTGCGAGCGAGCCAGCAAGAGACAGAAGATGGAGAGCAAGCAGAACGAATATGGCGACCTCCCGTCCGATCCCATCGAAGTTGAAGATTCTACACCCGAGGACCTGAAGGAAAAGCAACGAAATCAATTTGGATACCCCACCTTTCCTGAGCCTACTCAGAGCAGGCCGAGGGCCCCATCAAGTTCCCAGCGAAGCCAGCAGGGGTCGAGAGTGTCCCTCAAGAGGGAACGAGGCCGCCAGAGAGAGGACCCTTTGGGTGGGGGCGAGATGTTAAAGGTTGACAAGACGAACGACAGCATGATGTCGTCCCGGCAATCCTTACGGGCTCCGAAGTCATTGGAAGTGCCCAAATCGTCGAAGTCTTCAAGCGCCTCACATTTGGGTAATGAATGGTCTGGTCAATCTTCCGGTACTAGAGAAACGCCAGTGGTTTTAGGGGAGGATGATGACACAATCGAAGTTACCGGATCGACAGCGCTTCGACGTCCGAGGCGAGATGGACTTGACTCTATTCCCAGACAGCAACCCAGACCACAAAGTACTCAACAGCAAATTCAGCCCGACCAGCATGTGCCGCCAATCCAATTGTTAAGAGGCATCGAGGAATACGCTCAAAAACATGCACACAGACAGCTAGAGCAGCAACAACAGCGGTCTGCCCGCAACGGCAATCGCGATGTACAAATTATGAAGGACCCGAGGTTCGCAAAACAACAAGCTCCGGCTCAATCTGCAAAGAAGAATCGCACCGTCGGGGATGGGCACCTCGATAAATACATGAGACGGCCAAGCGCAAACTCTGCCCTTCGTGGGCAATTTGTCCGTGATCCGCATTCTCCCGAAGAGATGTCACATCGGAGGCCGAACAATCAGATGTTAAAAACAAAGTTGAGAGACCGGATGCAAGGCAGCAACAGAGTGGGTTTCAACGACGACGATGAACTCAGCGGACCTAGAACCGTGCATTCGCGAAATACGTCACCCCAAAAGGCCGCGCCATTACAATTTCGAGCGAACGAGAGGCCAAACAATTCTATGTCAAGACGCTCAAGATCACCATCTGATCTCAAGCCCACCAAGTTCAAGTCGGAGAGTCTTAAAGTGGAGTCTGAAGATGACGATCCTCACGAAGTGCGGATACCCGTCAACGGTCTCTTCTGTACGGGATTTGCGGGTTATCAGAAGAATCTGGAGCTGCGCTGGGATGAGAATGCAGTGGCTCTCATTCTATACTCATGCGGAAAACCTGTCGGCGCAGACGGTGAGGATGGCAAATTTGTCTCAATCAATCAATTGTCCGTGAGCAGAGATTGGACAGAGTGCGAAAATGACCCCAGAGCTATCTTGAGGGGCTCTATGTATTCTGGCAGCAGCGGCAAGTTCTTACTTGACTTCCCTAACATGGGCGACAAACATAACTGCTGGTCGTACCTCGATGCCGCAACCAAGGAAACCTTGAAGGAGAGCACCAAAACGGTCGACCAGGACAGGCTCCACAAAATGTTCGAGAACCTGAAAGCTGAAATCATCGATGACAAGCGGCACAGTCAAAAATCCGTGATCCCATCTCGGTCAACGCAGCCATCCCGAATCCAAATGCGATTGCAAGATAAGCAACGCTCGTCAGTTGAGAAGATTACGGTCGAGGACGATCAACCGAATGTCCCTCGAACTAAACTGCGCTCACGCATGCAAAATACGCTTCGAGAAGAACTTCAGAACCAAGGTTATCAGCAGCCTCGCTGCCGGCAAGATGAAAACATCACCAGGTCCCCATACTTCGACCAACCACGGCGATCTGGACGAGTTACCGGACGGATGCAAGCCAAATCGCCGACACCGCCTCGCGTTGTTGAGAAGTGGTCGGAGATGAATAATCCTGCGCCCTGGCGAAATCAAGTGGTCTATCCCAGTGAAGGTCCACGTCGAGTAACCCTGGAATTTTGCGACCTTCTGAAGCTAGACGACGAGGAGTATCTCAACGACAGCTTGGTCAACTTCTGGCTACGCCGCATTGAAGAGAACATGCCGGCAGAGCATAAGGACAAGGTTCACTTTTTCAACACGTACTTCTACACGTCAATGACTACCAAAAAAGGGAAGACCGGATTTAACTACGATGCAATCCAGCGGTGGACCAAAAGCGTTGATCTGTTCACGAAACCATATGTCGTGGTACCGATCAATGCTAGCTACCACTGGTTTGCGGTCATAATTTGCAATCTGCCGAACATCAGACGCGAGCTTTCGGATGTCAAAGATGAGGAAGCTAGTGCCGCTGACCAAGCTGACGGCCCAGTGGTTATCGATCTTCCGAGCGAACAACCACCTAGCGATGACATTGAAGGAGACGCTCAAGCCCTGACATCCTCCAATCGCGCATCACCAGAGGATGAAGGAGATGTTTTCACATTTGATGCAAATGGCCAAGCGAGCAATGCTCAACCTGACGAGGGCGCTGGTGACACGGAAGCCCTTCACGAGACTGCCAAGGGTAAGAAACCTCAGAACAAAGGGCCAGGAATGCGCAAGTTTGAAACCGACCAACCCGTTCTCATCAGCATGGATTCTTTTGGTCTCGCGCGTACCGCTGAACTCAAGTATCTGAAGCTGTACCTGCAGAAAGAAGCCGAAATGAAGCGAGCAATGGACCTTGATCTGAAGGAACTACAAGGTGTGACTGCCAAAAGTCTTCCAGAGCAAAGCAACCTCACGGACTGTGGTGTCTATCTTCTCGCATATATTGAGCAGTTCTGCAAGGATCCGGCGAGATTCGTGAAGAAGATTTTGCGTCGGGAGGACGACATCAAAGAGGATTTCGAAGGCTTTCATCCGTCTCACAAACGGACGGAGATCCGCAACGTGCTTCTCGAGCTCGAGAAGGTCCAATATGAGCGGAGGATTGCTCAAAAGAAAGCAAAGGCAGCTGCCAAGAATGCCGCGACAACTCCAGCGCCCTCGACCCAAGCTGTTGCCGACTCTTCGGCGAAGGAAAAGAGTCCAACTCCCAGCGCACCGGTTGAGCCCTCTGACAATCTGCCGGCACCGAGTGAGGAACCGCGCGCAGATCAACCGAAACCTCAGTCAGAGCTAACTGCGATGGGCATTGACGAAGGAGAAGATCTTGAGGTTGCGATGCCACGTGGAGTTGGTGAGCGCATCGATGACCGTGAAACAAGCATTCCCTCCTCTCCGCCCCCTCTTGGTCATGACGAAGATGATGAAGATGAAGAAATGCTTGACAATCCATCAGACCACGCCGACTCCAATGCGGCGGGCGTCGATGAGGCTGTTGAGAATGCTCTGAGCGAGAAGGATGATGATATGGGTCGCGAACAGCCTTCTCCAAGCGTGCAGAGGGTGGGCAGCAGCGCGCAGCCCCTTCTGGACCATCTCGAGCGAGCAATTGGAATGAATGATCGGTCAGAGAATGACACGAGCCCGCAGGAGAGCGAGCACAACGATGTGCCTGTACCAAGCGATGACGTGTCCGAGGAGGAAGGCGTAGGAACAGGATCCGACGGTGAAGCTCAGGAAGAGAGATACAGCCCTAAGGTCATTGTTCCGAAGGGCGAAGCTGATCTGGCGCAGGGCATCAAGGAGCCCGAGATTCCTGAGTCACAGGAACAAGCGGAAGATCCTACATTCTAGTGCCTGCTACTTTCGTGCTTGGCCGGGTAAATGGTGCTGTCATCGTGGCTTTATAATCAAGGCATCGAGAGAGACGCAGATTCAGACGAAGGAGCAATTGTGTATCGTTTGGGAAAGCAGTCGGCAGTGCTGTTAGTACAGATTCAGACTCGAGGCTTCAGTGTACCGTGTGGCGGCCTAGCAATCCAATGCAAATATTAATCTGGAGATTCACGCCCCCGGGGTATCTTGCAACACAACTTCGCCGACCTCTTTCCATCTCAGACTGCGTTTCGCTTCAGCTCTTCATTCAGCGCATTCGTGATGTGACCGTTCGCGCCCCTGCCCCCTGTGCCATCGTTCGTTTGTTTCGCAGCCGCAACGGCTTCATCGACTTCTGCAGAGGAGTATTTAGCTCTCTTATTCAGGAGAAACTCAGTCACAACCGACCGATAATGGGAGGCCTACCAGCATACTCCCCCTCACCTTCCGCACCGACCCAAAACCTCATCTTTTCCCTCTGGAATTCCGCAAAATCCCATTCCTTTGCCTCCAATCGTTCCGGGTCTGAAGTCCAGATATACGTCTCACATTCGACCACGTCGTCGCCCGTCTCACTCGCGTGATCACCATCGTCATCATTACTCAAAAGTTTAACTTTTACAATTTTCCGGGTATACTCGTCGCCTTCGAAGATGTCCAGCCGCCAGATATCGGAGTCTGTCAGGCCCGAGACGTAGGTTCCGCGGACGGAGGCGTTGGTGTTGTCGGATGGGGTGGTGGGGAGGATTGCCGGGTAGTCTGCGTTTTTCACGCGGTGGCGGCGGTGGGAGGGGAGCAGGGCTGGGGTTGTGGTGAGGGAGGAGAGGGTGTAGATTGGATTCGAGGGGGACATGGAGCCGTGGCAGACGCGGTGGAGGACTTGGGGGGCCATGAGGGTGCCGTAGAAGAAGGCGGCGCGGGGGCCGGGGGATGTTGTTGTTTTTGTTTCCATACTGAGGTAGTCCTGCTTGGGCCGTGGGATCTTACTTTGCAGGTATTGTCCGTTGCTTGAGGGAGATGGGCGCTGGAGGGTAGATGGGGATTTCGTAGGCCTAGTTAGTGTGTTTGGCCAGGTCTTTCGATTTGGAGGTTTGGTTCGATCTGGATCCTGAGTTTGGAATAGTCGTGGATGTCAGTCTTTTTCAATATCTTGACGTTATTCAAATGCTCGTTTTCGAGATAGGGCGTCCTGGCAGGTAAGGTACCTCACCTCTATACGGTACTGCCGAGATGAAGTCGGAGCGCCACACTGGCGACACCCGATGTCAGCCACATGGCGGTGGCCTAAGCTTAT